>VZRI01002434.1:239997-322017 GCA_013397515.1 Upupa epops | reverse complement strand
TGGCGGGGGGATTGCACTAGATGATCTTTCAGTGTCCCTTCCAGTCCCTAACACTCTGTAATTTATATGCCATTAACCGTCAAGGGAAATTCTTCCTTTCCTTCTGCATTTATATGTAATCCCTCACAATGTTGTGGCCATGCTGGGAGACCTGTGGTGCTTGCACAAGTGACTAGATCTGGTAAACTTCAGCTGTTTTCTCATAGTGTGTGATTGTAGGGTTTGACTTGCCTATTGCTGGAATAGCTAGAAAGAAGGGTAGAAAATGTACGTGCTAGTATAACACCTTGTGTAAAAACTCATTTCCCTTGAATACTGTGCTTGTTTTCTCTGAGATGGAGGCAGGGTTAAACTGATGAAGTGAATACATTTTCTTTATAACTGTAAACTGTTTTAGGTAATCCTGCTGCTCCTTCCTTGCAGAACCCAGAAAGCAAATGAAAAGCCTGGCATTGGGAACACTAGCTGTTCATGGCCATTAGCAGTACCTTCACAGAACATGTAAGATGGCCATCAGCACCGGTGCAGTACAGCAAAGGTGTGATAGGCCTGTAAGATTCAGCTGTCCTTCAGTCACTGCAGTGGCATCAGGCTTAATGCTGAATTTCTGGTTTGAATCAGCAGAGGCTCTTCAGTTTTTCTTGTGACTGTTCAGCTTGATGTGGGCACTGTTAGAGAAAAGGTGGTTGGCTCTCCTTGGTTTGTAGGACAGCCAGTGGAATATGACTAATTGTGCAGGTTTAAACCTGGTAGTTCTAAAGTTTTAAAATATTAATGCAATAGAGATATCCTAGTAGGTTAGAGAATTCAGAAGCAGATACCACTTCTTGTTAGAAAAAAATGACTGCATCTACTTATCCTCACATTTTCCCTATTACATTTTTACATCAAAGTAGTTTTCTCAAAAAAAATGACTCTTCCCCAACTGGGTTATATAAGAACTTGTCTTCCAGCTTGCTGCTACATGCCTCTAGCCAGGAAAGTTGTTTTTATCTACTTCTTTAGTCAGGCAACACTAAACACCTCTGCAGATGAAAAATAACATGGGTTTGGTGTTAGAAAAAACCCTCCAAATTATAAGTAGATTTCGTCATTATACTGTGACATTGGTTAACTTCCTAGTGGGAAGCTGGGAGTGCTTGACGCTTGTCTGCTACAGCAAAGAGGATAATTGAAAATCCAGTGTTTCTTGGCATGCTTGGGGAAATGCAGAGACGGTTGCACAGCTCTGAATTGTGAAAAGTTTAGCCCCTTCGAACAGTCATAATTCGATTAGTCTTGCTGACTCAGTCAGGATACAGAGGCTTTTTCCCAAAGTTCATTCACAGCTTGATGTCTCTTCTGTCTTTAGATTTAGTGCAGCAATTGAGATTCCCGTGTTCTCCCTCAGTATACTAATACGTTCTGAATGTGGTGGGCTGCCTTCTCAAAAGTAGCATAAGCAGCACTGTTTGAACTAATACAAGTCCAGTGTGATTACAGGCTGACTGGTGAGTCGTGAGTCTTGAAATCCTGCTTTTCTATTTTTAGAGCACTTGAGTATTGCCATCCTTTCAGGTGGACATTAAGTCACAACCATCTACGGTTTCTTTTTGAAAAGCAGTACACTGAAAAGGGTAAATGTGGTTTGGATTTATAGGGCTGTGGTAAGACATGACACCACTAGATGGGGCCGGGAAGCTGTGTCTCTGCACAGAAAATCGTAACAGCCAAGTCTGTGTGTCTTAGTGTTTGCAATAAAATCCGTATTGCAAGTATGTATTGTTACAGGATTACTTGGGACAACTCAGCAAGTCACTTCACATACATATTTTAAGAAACAACTCCAGCCGTTTTATAGGTACTAATGTTCTCCCTTCTTTTCCATGCAGCCTCAAGCACATTTCCTTCTTTTACTGAAATCAAAAGGCTGCTATTTTCCCCTATGAAAATACTGTAATTGTCCCTTTAATTCTTTCTTTTTCTATGTTGTTCCCCTATATCGATGGTAATATTAAGTCTTGCATCAGCATCAGAACACACATAGAACATAGGGTTGGAAGAGATCTCTGAAAATCATCTAGTCCAACCCTCCTACAACAAGCAGGGACATCACTCACTATAACAAATTGCCCAGAGTTCCATCAAGCCTGACTTCGAATGGCTCCAGAGGTGGGGTCTCCACCACCCCTCTGGGCAGCCTGTTCCAGGCATCCCCCACTCTCAGATGCAAGAACTTTGTTCCCATGTCCACCCTAACTGTACTCTTTTACAGCTTCAAACCATGACCTCTCATCCTATTGTACCCCACCATTGTGAAGAGTCTGCCCCAGCCTTCTGCCAGCCCTTTTCAGGCACTGGTACATTGCTGTAACATTTCCCCAGAGTCTTCTCCTATTGAGGCTGAGCAGCCCCAACTCTCTTGGCATGTGCCCATAGCACAGGGGCTCCAGCCCTCTGAGCATTTTTGTGGGCTTCTCTGGATACCTTGGGGCATTTTTGTGAGGGCTTATTTGAAATCTTCCAAGCCCTCCTTCCTACTATGACCATTGCACTGATTCTGCAGTTGTCTTGTTCTTTGAGTCAATTCAAGCTCAGAAGTCAGAAAATTAACCTGGAAAGGCTTTGTAGGTTTCTTATGTCCCAGCAAGTTGAACTAGGTTCAGGGAGAGCACAGTGGCTAGCATAGATGATGAAGGGAGAGGGAGGACTGTAAGGGTGGGAACAGCAAATACAAAGCAAACAAGACGTTTCTTCTTTGAGGAGCACTGAACTATTAGATGTGTTCAACTCTTGGTGATGTTGCTGTTCTACTTCAGTTTGTTCTGCTTCACTAACCTTCCCCTTTTTTTCTCATCAGAATGTCTCCTACAAATGTTCTTTGTGGCTTTTTACAAAGAAGAGGTGAAACAAATTTGGAAGTGACTTCCCTTCCAAGGCTGCTTGTTTCATGAGAATTACAAGCAGAGTGTTTCTGCCTGACACTTGACTTTTTATGTTCCTGAAGTACAACATAGTGTTCCAGGATGCTGGTCTTGAGTGCTGAGTTCTGGGAACACTTTTGTCTGGAGAACTCAAGTACTGGACTCAAGCTCTGAGTGAGTTAGAAATGATTACATGCAAGAGTCCTTTTAAAGATTCCTCTGAAGGTTCAGGAGGGTTTATGCTGTCTGCATAGTTACAAGTCAATGTACTCTAAAAGTCCAATGATGAGTCAGAAGAACCCTTGACCACCGTGGCAGACTTGGTATACTAAACCTTGGTGACTGTAAACCCTACAGCATATTTTAAAAGCTAACTTGGACCATACAAGTCATAATATGCCCAAGTTAATGGAGCCTCTGTTTTTGTGTTTCCGCCAATGCTTTACAGACAAAGGCACATGGAAATGTTAATTCATCTTTGATTTCTTTCTTTATCTTGGCTGAGAAGTAACTGCCATTCAGAGCCTTTTATAAGCAAACTTTAGCTCACATTAAATGAACATTTCTCTAAGTAATCAGGAAAATTAGGAAAGCTCTCTTAATGCTTCAAACTAATGTCAGAGGTGCTCCTGCACTGAGAATGTATAGGAAGCAAACTCCCAAACTGTGGATGAGGAATTCCTGTTGTTAGCTGTGGGTGGATCACCTAGATGCTAGCTTATTAAATTGTAAGCAACATACAGAGATGGAAATTTCTTCCCTGTCGTTTCTTCCCTGCTATTTAGAATGGGGGATCTTGAGAGAGGATTCATCTTAGCTTGGTTATGTATGTCAGGCTATGTTCATCTTGCCAATGTGTGGATGACTTTGAATAATGTGGCTGTACTGTGTTACTAGTCTCCAGCTGACTGTGTGTTCTCTTAAGTCTGTCTTGAACAGAGCTTTTTCTGACATGTGCTAATTACTAGGTGTTCAGCTTTGTTGTGCTGCAAAATACCACAATCCAGCTTTTAAAGCCATATATTGACTGCATAACTTCTGGTCTAAATCTATTGGAAATCAAAAGTACTCAATACTCTCAATACTTCTGAAAATCCAGTTCTGGACTCCTGATTGCTTTGCCTTACAGTTTCATTGTTTCACTTAGTTCCTAGCCTTTAAAAAACCTCATGAGTATTACCTTCTTGGTTTTGTATCAGTGGGCTCTGATGGCCACTGATGACACTGTGTAAGGGTTTTTTTGTAGAGGGGAATGGAATATATCTGTGCTCATAATGTAAGGATGTGAAAGTCTTGCAGGTGAGTTATGCTGGAATGGCATGCTGACACTATGTAGTTGGAGGAACTAGGATTTAGGTTCACAAGTCTTCTGTCAGTTTTGAGGTAGAAGTGGTAAAGCTACAAGCAATTTGAGAACCATCTCCTTTGGAGATGCATGTCAAATAGACCATCTTTGAGGGAGAGTGCTAGGAATTACCTCAGAATAGAGGCATGGTTTATTTTGTTGGGTTTGGGGTTTTTTAAAAAAAAAAGGGTAAAAGGGTAGGAGTGCAAGGGAAAGGGAAGAAAGAGAGATGAGTATTTGCGACTCTGTCTGTACCACACATTATATTTATAGCTTGTAACACAGAGAGAGAACTTGTGAAAACCTGTGTGGTGATGTGGAAGGTATCCTAAGGTCGTAAAACCAGCATCATAACTGAGTGCAAGTCCATAAATTTAGGTCTCGAACAGTTGCCAGTTTTAGTTTCCAGGCTCATATGTTCAAGGCATTTGATCCTTAAAGATCATACTAGAGAACAGACAGCACCTAGTCTGAGAAATGGTCATGCACGTGCTGAGGTTTATCCTTTGCAGCTTGCCTTCCTGAGCTCACTGTAAGGAGCACCTATTGTGTAGTTTAGCTATGTGTTACCAAGATGTTGGGTATGTTGGCTGAACTATTGAGCTGCTGTAAGGGCAAGTGTGGGATCCAGTAGTGTTGATAGATTGTTTTACAAGGGATGTAAATCTGGGGAGTTAGCCACAGGACTTGCTTCTGAGTTTAGTGACAGTAAGTGTTCTTTATAGGCTAGAACTCGTGAATTGGGAGTTTTCTCCAAGTAACACATTTAGTCGTAATTGTTTTTTCCTTATAGGTTTTTAATAAGATGTTACCTGTTGGCTACAGGAGTGCGCTGGCTGGAACAGTGTGTGGAGATGCAAGGTTTTAATTTGACTGTTTTGCATCTTGACCCTGCACATATAGTAAAGAAGCTGGTGATTCTAATAACTTCTAACGTGCATGCTTTAGGATTGCCAAAGCACCTCCAGATGGAGGAGTCACCATCAAATCAGCAGCTACCTGTTTATGTTATTTCAGCACAACAGAATTGTGCTGCATGGTTTAGTTTGAAGACCTTTGTCCAGCTCTTGAGAAGAGCGCTGTAAAAATGAGCACAGGAAAAATGTGTTTTGTTGGCAACTGCTGTTACATTGCAAGCTATCAGTTCATTTCTTTCCCATCCTAGCCAAAGAGTTTATTGTGAATTTTGACTAGCTATGCCACTTAGAGTAATGAATTTAAGCTGGGTTGCAGTGTAACAAATTGTAAGTGCTATTTAGGCACTTACCCATAAAGATCAACCATACCATCTCAAATAGCTCAAATAACTGTCTTCTCTCACAGTTCAGAAATACTGCTCATCCCACACATGTACCATCCTCATCTGCTTTGCTTTTGTGCAACTGAGACAGCTTGGCTGAGTTGCGTCTCAGCATGCATTTTGAAGTCCAGCTTGGATGGTTTGCCCCAAGTGACACAAAACCTGAATTTAGATTTATTTTTTTGGTTTGTTTTCCATTATTTTGTAATTTCCTTTTAATGTCATGGAAAGTGAGATGATTGTTGCTTAAGTTCATGGAGATTGAATGTTTCTTTCCTGGAAATCTTTATGGTGTGTTGAACAAAACTTTGAATGGAAATAGCTTTGTGGGTGGGGGGGGGTGGGTTGGGGGGGGGTNTTTTTTTGGGGGGGGGGGGGGGTGGTTTGGGGGTGGTTTTTGCCTTTGTTTTTCTCTTGGTAACTGTAAATACATCTCCAAATGTTTCACAATGCTTTAGCCAAGATCAAATGACATCTTTTAATGTTAGAAGTGTCTAAGGTGGTCTTCCCTGCCCTTTTTAGTAGGGAGGCACTGAAGACAAAAGGGAAGACATTTTGACTTTGGGCAGAGAGGTGGTGACAGTCAGAATGACTTCACCACTTAAGCCATCAGCACGACTGAAGTGGTGTTTCTGCTGGGAAAAGCACTTTCCTGCATACAAACCCCTTTTGTCTGGCTGTCACTTTTGGCAAGTTTGGGGTTTTCCTTTTTTCCTGTTTCGCGTTTTAAAGACACAAGTGCTGTGCTCAAGTTGCAAAAGACATCAGGGAATTTATTGCTAGGTATTTCTGACTCTGAAGCAAGTAATATCTTCTGTTGCTGGTGGGAGCACCAACTAATAGTCTAGAAATACTAAATATATGTGTGATTATGCCTTATACTGCTTGGCGTTCAAGTGTGGGAAGCAGGTGCTGTAGTCCCCTTTTCCCACCTTGGTTTCTTGTCCTTGTTGTGGTATTAACTAGGGTGATACAGTAGGAAGAGCTCTCTCACTTAGCTTCTGTTTTAGATGTACACATTCTTTATCTCATTTGCAATCCTGCTTTGTGCCTGACCTTGTCGGCCTCCTCTTGGGATAGAGAGCTTAGCTTAGCAGCCTAAACATAGGAAAAAGTTACCCTATAGTGGCATTTATTTCAGGTTAGTCCACTGATGTGCAAACTGAAGATCTTTGAAGGTTTTTTTTAATGACAAAGTGAAAGATTTTTTAACTTTCCTCTAGCGTTCTCACACTGTTCCTCTAGCACTCTCAGATTTGGAGTGTTGCCGTTCAAACTGTGTGATAGAAATGTTTATTGTTAGTAATTCTTCGTTGTTCTCAGATTGGAGGAGTCACCATAGCCCTGTCTTGATTTAGTAGCTTTCTAAAGCTTTCAACAGTTAAGATGATGCTATCCATTGCAGACAGTTAACTGTCCATCATACTGTGGGGATTTTCTGATTTGGAGATTAAACTTTTTCACACCTACCAGCGTCCCCACACTAGCCCTAGTTTGACTTTTTAAGTTAGGGACTGTCCCTTTGTTTGATGTGATCCAGTTCGCTCCCAGAAGCAGTGGCAGTATTAAGGTTTATAATTTTTAAGAATATAAGTAGCTTTTGTGTGCTAGATGAGAAGTCAGGAAACGTGGTTTTGCTTCATAGTGTTGGGTGAGTCTGTTGATTGACCTTTCTGGCCCACAGTTTTTCCTGTATTGAGGCATGAGAGTCCTGTCTACCTCAAAAGCCTCTTGATGCTCGATCTTTTTGATAATTTTGAAATTCTGTAGCACGTGGGTCTTTATAAAGTCAGAATTGAAAGTGCAAAGTATTGTCCTTGAAATGCAAATTTTAGAAGTATAAAATAGTAATCTGATGTTCTGAAGAAGTTCTGATTTAATGGGGTTTCGTATTCTGATTCCTTAAGGAAGGAAGTCTGTGATCACATAAGCCTTGCCCTAATCACCAGGATGCCTCATTTTGATGAGGCAGGAATTAAACAGAGGGAAGGAATTTTAAAAAGACCACTTTTTTGTTTAAAAATAGAAAATTTCATTTTTAAAAAGTGCCCAAGTACAAGGGAGAGATCCTCTTAGCATATTTACAGGGAAACATCTGAAATGGTAGTTCAACCCTATTGTAAGATTAGTCTTTGAACATCAGTCTGTGGGAAATTGTAGTGGCACCAACCCAATGAGATCAAAGTTGTGTCTGTAGTTCTATTTACTTAGCTTTACATAATAATTTTTATTAATTTTATAACTATTTAGTAGCAAAAGCTTTACTGATTCAAGACTGGACTGTGCTTCTGCAGGAGCATCTCAGATTGTGCCCCTTTTGCTGAGAAAAGAAAGGCCTTGTTTTTGACGCTGCTCTTCTCTCTAGTTTCAGCCTCTCTAACAGGTAAATTAAAAAGTCATGCCCCTTTACTATAGAAAAGGGGGTTGAAAAAGTAAATAGGTGGTATTGGGAGAAAGAAAAATCTGTGGCTGATGATACTCAGCTTTTCCAAAGCAATATATAAATTGCAGCATAGAAACGAGCAGGAAAAAATGCTTTGTAGGACTCCAGTATTGATACATGACTGCTTTTGCACTGCCACTAAGGTGTGAAACTCTTCAGGAGTTACCAGCTTTTACACTTAGTCTGTTTTTTCAGAGGTAAACTTCTCTGGTGTCTGTATTCTTTGTGTTATGCTGACTTTGGCACATGCTTGGTTTTCGAAACAGCTCCTCTTCATTTGGTCTGAAGGTCATCTTCCCATGCAAAGTCTGGCTGTATTTGCATCTTCTCTGTCTGGTTATCTGATGGAACTGACTCCTTGGTGTTTTACTGGGTTCAGCTGAGCAGTGTTCTCTCTCTATGTGCTCCATTCTACAAGGTACTATTTCTGAACAGGCTGAATAATGGACTTTGACAGTAGAATTTAGGGATTAGAAAAGGAAGAAAATGATGAGGTGATTGAGCTAGCTTGGTTGTGATTGCTGGACAGTCAATTTTTGCTTTCTATTAGCTACTTTATTTTCTCTTTTCATCTGGTGAAAAGCTTTTTATTTTATTTTGTTTTCCTACCAAACCGTTTGTGTACTAGATCTCATTTACTAGTCACGTTGCAGTAACATCTAGGTGATTCAAGCAGAGAATGAGACTAGGATACTCTCCTGCCTGCGGGACTCTGATGTATAGTGAGGGCAAGTCTAGGACAGTGAGAACTCTTGGCAACAGATCTGTAATAAAACTAAACCAAACCTTGGCTAGAACTGGAGGGGGATGTGAAACCAGTATCAAAGACAGGAATTTTTTGTCGTTTGGTGTCATTTGCCATTGTTTGTGATGGCAGAGGTAAGGCTGACTTCCTGAAAGGATAAAAGGAACAGAAGATATGGGGGGAGAGTACAGTATGCTTTATGCCTCTGGTCTTGTCATCTTCCTCAAAAAACTGACATTCTGGAGTTCTTTTCCTGTGAATGAAGGCAAAGTAAAGGAGAACATACTGCTTTCTGAAAAACTGCCTGGTATCAGTGGTGGAGCAACATTAGCATTCAGTGATTCATAAGGGCTGAACTGGGCAAGTCTTTGCTGTTCCGAGGTCTGGCAGCTCTGGTGACATAGTACATCAGGTGATGTTTGATGTTCTCGAGGCTCCAGATTCTGAAGTAAATTATCAGATAAGAGCCTCTTTTAATAAAAAGTTAATTAACTGTTGCCCTTCTGGTTTGGAGGCTGCTGGTCACCTTAGAGTTTGCCATGCATAGCAGTTAATTAAATATGGGGGATTTCTTTTTCATATTTTTATGTTTCTCACTGTAATAGTAAAGAGCAGGAGGAATTACATGTTCTAAACTCTTAAGTAAATACCCCTTACTTCCTGTTGAGGATTCAGAGGAGTGTAATTCTTTAGGAGAGTTCTTGTAAAGGCAGCAGAAAAATCAGAAATAGTGATGACAGGATTTAGAAAAATTAATCTGTTACTGAGAAGTAATAAAATCCTCAATAGGGCTTGTGTACATGTCTTTTTAATCTTAAGATACTGACGCCTTCCTTCACGTCTGTTAACACTTCGGAATGCATACAGAGGATCTTCATAAGCTGTGGTGTGACTTAGCTGCTTTTCGAATCAACTGTTTTGACATTTCTGTGAGACTCATAATCTGCTTTAACAAAAAAAGAAACATGCACATGAATTGTTCTTGTGCTTGCTTTTCTATTCTTGCTTGGTTTGAGCTCTTTTTAAATGCTTGCTCCAGACTAAATAAGAATTGTGTGTGTTCTGACATACACAGAAGTAACTCTCTTCCCAATAAATTCCCATACCTTTCTGTACTTTTCCAGACTGAGATTTTGTTTGCCAAGTTTTGTTCCAGTTCTTTTTGCACAGTTAGAAGTTCCTCAGTTTTGTGGTTACAGAGATGCTGACAGAGTTGTATGCAATAGTGAGTATTAGTTACAAGCATTCAAGTTATTTTTTCCTTTTAAGGTCATTCTTTCATTAAGTTAGTCTCACGCACTGCTGTTTTATGATGTCAACACTTTCTCCCTTCCTTCCTTCTCCGTCTTCAATGGCACTCATTTCCCAATGACAGTGTCTGTACTGCAGTTCTTTGTCAGGCTTGGAGTTTATGAAGAGAAGTTACTGAATGCTTTTATTTAATAGTTCTGTTTAATGCCACCATGTGTGCTGCTTTGATTTTATTTGTACCAAGGCACTGATCTTCTCTCAGTTTTAATGGCTGCTGTCTGTTGCCAAGCTAACTTTTGAAAAGCCTGGGTTAAGCTTATGTTACCACTCTGGCAGCCAATTTTTCACAAACTGATGAAACAACGTCATTGTTTAGGGAAGGGGAGAGAGAAGAGGGAAACGCTTGTTTCAGGTACAGACTTTTCCTGCAAATTCTGAGTGCAGTGAGACTGCTTCTTCCCTCACCCTACTAGCTGCCAACAGAAATGGATTTGTTTACATTAGTGGTGCTGCTCTTGGATTGAAAGCCTTCCATTGTTTGGCTGATCTGGTATTTCGTTAACACTTAAATGCTGCCTGTGTGCGGCATATCCAGCTACGGAAATGACCATACTGCATATAACCGTCCATTCTCTCCTTTCTCAGCCCCCCTCCCGCTCTGGCATGTGTGTTTAGATTGTAGTGTTCCGTCTGTGTGCTAAATATTTCTCTTAGTCATACAAGATGACTGTTTTAAAAAACTCTGAAGTGCGTGTGTCTAAGTCTGTATTGGCTTCCAGAGCTGGTAGGCAACATCAGCATTCCGTGGCTGGCTGGATGAGCCAAATTTGGAAGCAAACTAAATTTGAGAGTAGTCTGGGTCTGGATTCATAAAGATAAGGCTTCTGAGAGAAAAGGAAGGTGCTCCTCTTTTTTTTTTGTAGGTGCCCTTTTGGGATTGTTTTCACAATCCTCACTATCTGTCATGATCTGTGCCGTGGAAAGAAGAAGAATGGCTTTTAGTCTGATGCATCAGAAAACGTTTTAGCAACAAGGTGTGGCCTCTGTAATTCCTTTGCTGGAGTATGCAATAAGGAGCAGGCAGAAGTGCCAGTTCTAACACGACCAACATATCCAAGCATGTCTGTGCTGCCCCACATAATCCTGTCTGAAACAATCCAAAAGGAGCACTGACTAAAGGTACAGAGCAGCACCATGATGCAACTGGGAAAGTAGAGGTAGTAATTTGAACATTGAACATGCCTAAACATAGCTTTCCTCATCTTCTCTGCACCCCAGAACAAAGCAACAACAACAGAAGAACAGTTAACAGAACAAAAACTGATTCTGTTTAGTTTGAAGATCTTTAGAGCTTCACAATTCAGGCATTCTCTTTAATACTAGTAAGTATTAATATGGCTCTAATACTGTTAGGATCCCCATAACTTCTCCTAGCTTTTTTCCTGAAGACACCTGACTGCTTTTTTACCCTGCAGTCTTGATGGGGATGGAATACTCCAGAAGACATTGTGTATAATGTACTAAATTTTATAATGAAAAATAGAAGTCCTGGGGTTTCTCAGCTATAAATAATATTACTAAGTGCACTCTCAGTTGGAGGCAGAAGGAGTTTTCAAATCCTTTGTGGCCTGTGTTTGTGAGCTAGTTTCCTAGCTTTTCTACCAAGATGGGACTGGGAGCTGCACTGCCTCCCAGGCCTCCCCCCTCGTGTTTCCGATCACATCTCTCTCAGGCATTCTCTCATTGGAGTAGAGAGCAAATATTTCTTGCCTGTTGGGATGTTTGAGGGAGTTTGATCTTTCCTCATCCCCCCCCTCAGCTATCTGCTGCCACTTTTCATAGCAAGTTCAAGGAAAAACACTTGCAGTTAATTTAACAAACCCTCTCAGAGAGGCAGAGAGGAAGCAAGCAGGACACAGCAGGGTGGAGAAAACAGAAGACTGCTGTCTTGTGATTAGTGCAGCAAAGTGCTGAACTAAGAGCTAGAGAGTCTGATTTTTGGGGGGAAGAATTGAGGCAAGTGGGGAAAGACACAAGCATTTAAAGAACTGCAGCACAAACTGTATTGCTATTACATGTGTGCAGTTGAGAGTATGAGGTCGGCAAAGCTGTGCATCCTTTGAGGGGTCCTCATTATGCAGCTCTTTTAATTCTAGACTTCTTATGTGTGTATGTGATCATAATGTCTGAAGTTCCAGCCTTTCCTGCTTCATTTAATTTGTGAAGTAAAATACAATCTTGAAGCTTCATTATGCTAAAGTTACTAAAAAACAATGCAGAATTCAACTCTGAGGTGTTTGATAGTTTTGACTGTAACAGGAACTTATTGAAAATGTCTGTCAGCAGAGTGGATGCTGGTTTAATATTGTAGTACTATACAATATAATCTCAAAATAGTTCAGGCAAGGCATTATAGTAGTAATAGACTAGGGACATAATTCTCCTCCTGTACTGGACACTGATGAGTCCTCTCCTCCATTACTGGGGGCAGTTCTTGGCCCATCGCCTCATGAAAGATTGAGATATTGGAGTGGGTCCAGAGGAGCAACGAGGCTGGATATGGGCCTAGAGGGGAAAGTCTTAAGAAGAGAGGCTGAGGAAGCTGTGATGTTTAACCTGAAGAAGGGAGACTCAGGAGGAGCCTTATCATGCTTTATTAAGATCTGAAGGGAAGTTGTAGGCAGGTGGGGATTGGGCTTTTCTTCCAGGCAACTAGCAACAGGATGACAGGGCAGGACCTGAAGCTGCCAGGGAGGGTTAGGTTTAGATGTGAGGAAGCCCTTCAACATGGGAAAGGTTGATCAGACACTGGAATGGACTGCCTAGGGCAGTGATGGAGTCCCCATCCCTAGAGGTGTTTAAGGATAGACTGAATGTGGCCCTTAGTGCCCTGGTCTAGCTGATGTGGTGATGTTAGGTCCTGGGCTGGGCTCTGGAGCTCAGAGGTCTTTTCCAGCTTCAATAATTCTTTGAGAATTCTGAGAGAAACTTTGCTTGAAGTCTTGGGAAGGATAGGGCATCTGCTAGGTTTGCTCACAGGAAAGACTTAGAGGTTGTGGTTTAGTTCAAAGAGGTCATGAAGGAAAGGGCTGGTCATAGATGTTAGGATGCTCTTATTCATGATGGAAAACTCCTTTTTGTAGTAAAAATTGATCTTTCTTAGCAAAAATAATCTCGGTTTCTTTCCTGTCTGTGTTTTACAAGTTGCAGTTGAGGGAGTTTTTTGTTTGGGGTTTTGGTGGTTAATTTTTGTAGGTGGTTTTGGGGCAGAGGGGTGCCTTTTTTTTTTTACTTGTTTTTAAAGAAAATAGGAACTTTTATAGGAAAAACATTGGCTTACAAAACCTATGAGGAGAAGAGGGGAGGGGGGAAAGGATGTGTGTTTGAGGGTTATTTTGCTGGGTTTTTGTAATGCCTGACAGTATTTTAGTACTGAGTACTGGCTGAGTACATTATTGATCTTGATGACAGAAACTAGTGCTGGTGATCGAATTTCTGAGCCCTTGTCTCTAGGGTAACAGTTCCTAGTATTAAATTCTCTCCTGCTTGTGTTGAAAACAGTAAACACTATTAAGAGAAGCTCAGCAGCCTAGGAAGAGGAGAGTGCATACATGTGTGACAGAGCAGGGCTCTTCATGCTGATACCAGATGATCAGAGCTTCGGTATCCAGCCTGAAGCTCCTATTAGTTGGTTTTTAAAAATGTGGCCTCTGCTTCTTGTATGAATCCCTGGCATTGATTGCTTAGCTCACAAAGTATATGTGCGGAAGAGCAGCGTATTGCTAATGCATTCATTTTACAGAGTCTTACTACATCGGTTTAGTTCTTTATTTCTGTTCTGTTTAAATCCTGCCAGGGACAATAGCTTTTGAACTTTGCAGTATCTCATAAAATGATACATGCCTCAACCTGCATGGATTGTGGCTTCTCAGCTATGCATTTTTCGCAAATCTTTGGGCAGAGGGCTGCATCAGAAAGCATAATGCATTAAAATCTATTAATAAACTTCCCCCTAAAATCTGCAAATCCTGCCCTGGCGTGCCCTGTCTGGTCTGGAAGGTGCATAAATGACACAGGTCTTAACTCGGATTGTTGGGGATTGCTCCCAACCTGTTAGCCAAAGTAACACAAGTTCAGGCTCTGGTATTGCTTAAGGAGATTTCAGTGATGGCTGAACAAAAAAAGGATAAAATGTTCTTCCTTCTTTGTCTCCCTCGCCGTACACACAATCATTTAATGTACAGGGACTGAATCAAATCTCTGAACAATGCAGGTTGCCTTTCAGGTATGCCTTGGTTATTTTCAGCTTCCTGGATGGAACAAGTCCTGTATTCTGTTCCTGTTCTGGAGCAGGAGCCTGGAAACATGTGACCCTTTGGTTTTGTCCTATCTGTCAGTAAGAGCTGATACAAGTACTGAGCTCTGATCATACAGCCTTATATGAGACAAGGGAACCAGCTAATTCAGTCATATGAGAGTTTTGGTAGCAGTGTCACGGGGCAGCATAATTGTCTTTCCTAGTTGGCAGTAGTTTTAGATGAAGCAAGTTTAAGATTAGCTAAGTGATTTATTTTAGCATTTCTTGCATAACTTGTTAGTAAGATGGCCTTTTATTTAAGACAGCTGGTTCTGATTTTAGCATTAAAGTGTCCTGTTGATGCCCTGTAGAAATGCAAGTAGAAGCAGAAACGAGGTAATCATCAGAGTATCTACAATCAGAGAAAACCCAGCAGTGCCAGAGTGGAATGGGGCAAAAC
The DNA here is from genome assembly GCA_013397515.1 of Upupa epops. Classification (NCBI taxonomy): domain Eukaryota; kingdom Metazoa; phylum Chordata; class Aves; order Bucerotiformes; family Upupidae; genus Upupa; species Upupa epops. The sequence goes on along the minus strand of VZRI01002434.1, from coordinate 307,273 downwards.
AGCAGTTTGAGCTGGGTGAATATAGGCTTAGAAAGAACAAAGCTGAGTACTGGTAGCGTCGATCTCAAATGTAGGCATCCCAGAAAAACAGCAACAGCCTTTAAGGCTAAGGCTAGTTTGTGAGCTCTTTTTCTATGCAGAGAGTATAATTATTATTAAGAAAGCTACTTGAAATCTTTAAATTTACTCTTATGAAGACTTTGTAGTCAGCATTTTGATAGTTTGTCATTCAGGTTTTGAATCAAGTTTGTTCAAGAACTGATGCTTTGAAGCAGAGACTAAAACAAGATCATAGTTTACTGGGCTTCTTGGTTTGAAATTAAATGTAAGGTTAAAGAGTGAGTTTTGTCTTCGTGTAATTCATTCAGTTCACGTGCACTGCCCATCTCACCTGTTTCTTCCATTTTTCCCCAGTTCGCTGCTCCGGTATGGTGGAAACCTGTCCCTTCAGAGTGCCATGAGTGTCAGGTTCAACAGCAACGGGACCCAGCTGCTGGCATTGCGTCGGCGCCTTCCCCCAGTCCTCTATGATATCCATTGCCGGCTTCCTGTTTTCCAGTTTGACAACCAAGGATACTTCAACTCGTGTACTATGAAGAGCTGCTGTTTTGCAGGTGATCGTGATCAGGTAATAAGCAAGCAATGCTGTCCCAAGTCTCCAGAGTTTCCCCAAGTGTTAGAAAAATAGATCTGTGAGAAGTGTTTTTCTGATTCAGGAGATAAAACAGGAGGCAGGACTCATTTAGGTTACCTCACAACTCTTCTGCAACATCAGGTCTGAAAGAAGAAAAATGTATGCCAAAGCATGGGGTAAATTTTACCTCTTATTCAATGTGATCCAGTACTTACACTCAGGAGGTGATATGCAGTGGCTTTTTAGGTTCAATTATGATTTTCAAACTGAGTAGCTAATACTATCTATGTATTATAAGAAACTCGCGTCCTTATATTTCAGTTTTGCTACTGAGTGCATTAGAGGCGAAAGATAAATGTTATAGAGTTATTGATTCTTATTTCAAATTATAATATTTCTTATTTAATACTATACTACTGGGTCAGATTATTAGATGTAGGAAGGAAGCTCTTCACTGTGAGGCTAGTGGGATGCTTGAATAGGTTACCCAAGGAAGTATTCAAGGCTAGGTTGGATGGGGCTTTGAGTGACCTGGTCTCGTGGCATAGCATGGCAGGAAGCTGAAACTAGACGATCTTTAAGCTCCCTTCCAACCCAAAGCATTCTATGATATTAGGTGTTCATAGTTCAGTGTTCTCCAGATGGTGGTGACAGGTAGTTGGGGAAAGAATAGTTTATTTCTTAACTGAGGCAGGACCTGTCCCTGCTACTGTTCACAAAGGTACAAGTCATGCATGAAGTGACTCTAGAGCTGGTTGCTATCTTTGGACAGCTGTGTCTAAAAATTGCTAATACTGTTTAAGGACAAAAAAGAATGTATTTTCTAGCTGTGATAGAAATAAGTCATTGTAGAAATAAGATCTGAGCATTTCTTTGCTACAATCATTATAATTCCTGCAGTCAAAATGTAGTCATTAATTCTGTTGCTGCTGCTACAGGAGGCAGAGTTGCGCTTCTTTAATGTTGTAAGTAGAAAAAGCCTTTATGTTGCTGAATTTATGCAGTGTTTCTGAGTTTTGTGTAGTTTATGGCAGAAAAAGTATGCAAATGCAAGAATAAAACCACCTTTCAAAAGGGAGTAGTTTACTGTAAAGAACAGACAAACACATACTACGTAAGAAGAAAACTATTGATGATCTGTGGTGCAATATTTTGCTTAAAGATGACTGTCTTCCTCTCTGGAAGTCAGAATAGACTTCTGTACACTCTGACATGTACTTTAGCTTCTTATCTATTCCTTAAGATAAAAGCCTCAGTGTCTGTGGTGCTTTCTAAGCCTTTTTCTTATAAATGTGCCAATATTTTAATGGGAAGAATGTGACTGATTTGTATCTGGTGATATGGTGCTTCAGAAGCCAGTATTTTAAACAGACCTGATTGGCTTGAGAGACTTTGTGTTTGGACAAGTAGCAGTACATACTACTGGAAACCAGAGTGGAAAACATATATACACATACATGTGTGTGTGTGTGTGTGTGTGTGTATAGTCTTATTATATATAAAGACTATATATATATTCCATTCTACATGTTGTACAAACCTAATAGGGAAGATGAGGTTTAATATGGAATATTAGAGAGACATAGAATTTTTTAACACTTTAGTATCTGCTCATGCCCATCCTCTAACTGAAAGAGAAGATAATGAGTCAGAAAGTGCCAGCTTGTGGTGACCTGTGTATGTCTGAAACTCTTAGTAATGATCAGGTATTTTTGAGTTTTGCCCTTCTGTTCAGCTAGTGGTTTTGGTGAGTTTTGTGTGAGATAACGTGTACAAGAAGTCACTCACAAATGAAAACTAATATAAAAAAAAAAATCTGTTTCAAATTTAATCTGGTTCCAGCCCCTCTCTCATTTAATATTGCCTTAATAAAGAATGCCTTTCATTTCAGATCTGTGCAGAGCGAGCTTCACAGAATTCCTTGCTTTTATTTCCTTCTAAGTTCAAAACTTTGTGTGGGCTAAAGCTCATTTGAAAGGATCTAAGGATAAGCAAGTTGTGCTCAAATTGTGAGTGGCACTTGTGGTAGGAAGGCTTCTTTGGAAACTTTCATCGCACCTCTGTTTTTTTTTTTATGTCATCAATTCTTTTAATTTTTTTTTCATCTTTTTTGAAACAGATGACTCAATCTTATTTTTCTCTTTTAAGCTGTCTTAAACAGTTAGGATTTAATATGTTGCACAGAGCCTGGGAATTGAAAAATGTGACACTGCTGCGTTCAAAAACGATCAAGCATTGTCTGCATTGTTAGCTCATCTCATCACGTTGATTTTTGATTCTGTATTTTAACCCTAATAAGCCGGGGATATCCCTAGCTCAGTGGTGCTCAGAATGCAGTTATATTGGGGAAAAAAGTGAACTGCTGAAGGGGGAGTCTGTTGTTATCCAGCAGAGGGGATGCAAGACTTCTTACTGCTTAAGCTGGCAGCAGCACTTACTTCTTTTCCTAGTTAAGACTTCTACTGACTCTCAGAGGGCTCTGGCAAGCATTTAAATTCAATGTAAGGGCGTGATCATAGGGTGGTTAAGAGATGGAGAGGTCATCTTTCAATGCTGTGGGGCTCAGTTTCTCACAAGACTGTAGCCTTTGTTAATCTCTGTGAAGTTTATTTGCAGAAAATGGTTTACTCTGTCTGGTTTTATTGGAGCATCTGTGGCACAAGGGGGTTGAAACCCCCTACCAAAGCACAAAATATCATTCACGCTTTAAAGAACAAAACTTAGAAGGATTCACCTGTTAATCCCAATGATTGTGTCAGGATACTGTGGGAATTTCTTCTTACCAGCTATTGAAATAGTAAGGATTTTCTTTGTGGAAAGAGTACTCTCGGCTGTGCAGATAAAGGAAGTGTTGAAGGTCAGAGGTCATGGTGATAGACCTACAAAAACCTCACAAACACAACCAACCCTCCAAAATAAAATAGACCAAAAGCTTTTCTTGCACAAAATTTGTTGCTAGACGATCTTTAAGCTCCCTTGCATCAATTCTTTTAAATTCTTTATTCTTATTTCTTATTTTTTTCTTATTTCTTTTTTTTCACTGTACAGATTATGTGAGGCTTCATAATGCTTGCAACTATAAAATCAACTGCCTATTGCTCCATTTGAAAAAAGCAGGGGGTGGAGAGCAATAACTTGTACCCTGTGAATCAAACAAAAAGTGTCTTGACTCTGGCATGCCCTCAGACATTACATCACCACTCAGCCTTTTCTGTTGACATTACTTGGGTACCGGAGAGTTTCAGGAATGCATTGCTTGCGGTGCTGCCAACTGCTCCCAATTCCCTATAAAGTTACAGCCTTCTATATTTTGAAGACTGTGTGTTAAATAGCCCTGCTTAGGGGACAGTCCAGTTTTTAGCAGGACAGAATTTGCATGAATATAACCCTTCTAAGAACAGGATTAACAGAGTAGGTACCAGGGGTATTTGGTTCTTATGCGCTGTCTTTGTAAAGAAACACAACTTTTCTTCTGTGGTGGTCTTTGTGTCATCTAATGTAGAGGCTGTTTATCTTAGGAGAGAGTACTTACCTATGTATATCTTTAAAAAAACTAAAAAGAATGATATATTTTCTACTAAAGAATATATAGATATATAGTGAGATATATATATATATATATATATATGAAGAATATATAGGGAGTTTCCTGTGCACTTCCCAATGAATAGTAGATTATTGCAGTCAGCATTTCTTGATAGATGAAAAGCACTCAGCATGCAAAGATGTTGCTGTGCTTGGAGAAAATGAAAATCAATGTACTACTCTTTTAAATTGGTTTCCTGATGAGATTGTGTTTTGTTTTTATCTTAGCTATAAACTGGAAGTTTAAATCCCTCTCTGTGTGTGTGTGTGTGTGTGTGTGTGTGTGTGTGTGTGTGTGTATATATATATATATATAGGTGTGTATATATATATATGTATATATATATATATAAATACATCTGTAAGTAATTTATCTGGTGATTATCAGTTAACCATGAGGTTTGGCCTTTAACAGAAGGGGCTGGGAGTTTTCTTTAACCTTTCTTATTCTGATCACCTTTTCTTCTGTTCACTGAAACATCCTGCAAGCCCCATTTCTTATACCCTTCTGTTCTGCATTCTTCCTTCTCCTTCTCGGGGGAGCTTTTAGACCTGTGGACAGTAATTCCCTAGCCCAAAGGCGCCTACACTTGAAGCTAAATTTTGTTAGAGTGGAACCTTGACTCAGGAGACTGAGGTTTGCAGACTTCACATTCAGTACAGCACAGGAGATACTCAGTTTAGCAGCATCTCTTGCACAACTTGGGCTAAGGAAAGGAAAAGAGAGCGACCAGGAGTGCACTACCAAAAATGGCACACAATGAGTTCTATACTGACAACACTTCCTGTTGAACTGGTAAAACCAGACCTTGTCTAGATACTAAAAAACTACTATGAATTGTGGAGCATTTTGTCTAATACAGTATTTGATATAATGTGTATTTTAAAAACAAAGTGACAGATGGCTGAAGAAGACAAAATAGAGCAGGCAGGGTATGTACAGTTTCAGCCATATTCACAGAAGTCCTCTTCATATGCTCAGATAAACTTGTTGCTTTCTTTGGAACGTAATAGGAGTGTTTTCTCTGCCATAGAAACCCACAATAAAAGTTTCTAAGTTACTTTTGTTCAGGACTAAAATTAACATTATGGCCTTTCTGCATGGCAAAAAGGCAGCTCTAAAAATGCTGATGGATTGTTCCCGGTGATGCTTCTGTAAGTGTTTGAAACTACCCCACAAAGAGTTGGCTGCTTATATGATTAGGGATTTAGGGAGTGCAAATACAGACTTTTGGCTTTGAATTTATTTTCCAGAAGCAGTCTGTGTTTCTCCAGGCTGCTGTGTCACAGCTTTTCTTGTTCCAGTTCATGAGATAGGCATACTTCTTACAGAATCACATGATCCATTCAGGCTGGAAAAGACCTCTGAGCTCATCCAGTCCAACACATGACCTAACATCACCACATCAGCCAGACCAGGGCACTAATGGCCACATCCAGTCTGTCCTTAAAAACATTCTAGTGTTTGAGCACCCTTTCCATGAGGAAGGGCTTCATAACATCCAACCCAACCCCTTCCCCTGGCAGCTTCAGGCCCTGACATCTCATCCTACCACTAGTTGCCTGGAAGAAGAGCCCAATGCCCACCTGCCTGCAACTTTCCTTCAGGGAGGTGTAGAGAATGATGAGGTTCCCCCTGAGTCTCCTTCAGGCTAAACAACCCCAGCTCCTTCAGCGTCTCTTTATAAGACTTTCCCTCTAGTCCCTTCCCCGGCTTTGCTTCTCTCCTCTGGACTTGCTGTAGCACTTCAATCTCTTTCTTGAGGTGAGTGGCCAGAACTGCCCCCATTACTGGAGGGGAGGACTTCCCAGTGCCCAGTACAGGGAGAAAATTACTGAGGAACTAAGTTTCTGTTGTAAAAAAACCTTTTGATTCTCAAGGTGAGATGGAAAACTTTTCAACTCTTTTTCTTCTGCCAGTAGCTTCCTGAAAAGCAATCTCAAATGGGACAGGCTGGAAATTTTCATACTAGAATAGCTACTATGGCTTAATACCACAGTGCCATGAGCCTTGATCCTTGGTTGTAGATTACTCTTGAAATCTGTTAAATATAGTACAAAAGATATGATCTGTGCCCCAAAGCAGAAGACAGAAGAGTTTATAGGTGTCCATTCTTGTAAGTAAATTATTATTTTAACCGTAAGTTTTCCAAGACAAATTTCAGAAATTGCTTTCCCCAGTTCCATCTCTTCTTACTTCAGATTTTGTCATTGAGAGGCAGAGCTAAGAGATTACTGGCCTGCACAGTTGATTGTTCTTATGTCCTCCAGACCATACACCCTGGTTAAGTGTTGTGGGGAGAGGAACTTAGCACCTGTCACTCACTGTCCTCAGCTGAAGGAAGAGGCAGCCCCTCTGTCTGGAATTGCAGTCTGAGGGTACAAATGCAGCAGCACACCATTGAGAGGGAAGGTTCTGTACTTTACTTGGAGTCTACTGGCATCCACCTGAACCCTACAGAAGCTGGTTGAAATAACTAAAGGAGAATAAATATCTTGAATAACTGTGATTTGTGTGGGATTGTAGTCAACCAGACCACTGTTGTGTCACTCATCAGTGCTGACATTTGCACAAGGCATGTATGTGGGAACATACCTAGTAGATGATCATTAGAGCAGCTTTTCAAGCACTGCTCAGTGGGAACTCCACTGAAAGCCTGGATTCATCAGCGTAAGGGTTACAGCCCGACAGAAAGGTCAGGAATTGCAAAGAGATGGAAATACTTGACTGTTGCTTACAACTTAATTGTTTAAGGAAAGGCATAATCTGTTCTGTGAGATCCTGGTTTTATCTTTTATTCCTCTTATGTTATCTTACGTAACACAGAATTCTGATCAAATGGTAAATATCAGTCTTGTTTAAATGGAGAAAGTAGCACTGTCAGTCTCATGTATAAATTGGGCATGCAGTGCAGTCTAATTCTAAAAGGAAACTTTTCATGGAAAATACATAATGTATACCAAAGCCTATGTGCTGTTTTGTGTGTCTGTGTGTGAATGTATGTGCACATATGCATGGGACGACTTTGCTCCTGCTGGGTACTCGCAGGGTCATGCTGTGTGGTGCTCTGTTAGTCAAAGAATGTTTCTATGCAGCCCATAATTCTGGAAGCCTCAGGTCTACCAAATTTGAAATTTTCCATTAGGCTTAGAAGTTACTGGAGGTGGAGATACGGCATAAAGAACAAAACAGCAGAAGCCCTGATTCCTTAGAAAAACTTCCCTGCTTAGGAAAATCTATGCATGTTCTTTGTGGAAATGGGTTCTTTCCTCAAAACGTCGGTCACAATGAATTTTAAGCTATTTTGGACAAATACTCAGTGTTTTTTAGAGTTCAGTAATATTTCATGTCAAACTGGCTTCCTAAGAGCATATCCCACTACAGAGAAGAGACAGGCAAGGTAGCTCTTCTCATAAATGCTGCATAAATGTTATTGGCTTCCACCAATCTGTTCACCGATTTGCGGGTTGGAAGGGGCCTCAGGGGTCATGTAGTCCAACTTCTTAAAGCAGGATACAGTTGAAATGAGCTGGCCCAGAACCCTGTCAAGCTGAGCCTTAAAATTGTCTACAGTTGAGCAATCCACTTCCCTTGGAAGACCATTCCACTGTCTTAACAGCTCTCAGCATGAAAACCTTTCTTCTCTAATCCAGTCAGAATCTCTCCTGGAGCAACTTGTTACCATACCTCCTTGTCATTTCTACATGATTCCTTGTGAAAAGGGAGTCTCCATCCTCCTGGTAGCCACCTTGATGTACTGGAACATCACAATAAGGTGCCCCTTAAGCCTTCTCATCTCAAGGCTGAACAGACCCAGTTCACTTAGCCTTTCTTCATATGGGAGGTCTTCCAGTCCCATGATCATCCTGGTTGCCCCTCTCTGGACCCTCTCCAGTCTATCTGCATCTTTTTCGTCTAGCAGGGACCAAAACTGAACACAGTCCTCAAGGTGTGGTCTGACCAGTGCTGAGTAGAGTGGCAGGATAGCATCTTTATCTCTGCTGGTGATGCCCTTGTTAATGTAGCCCAGCATCCTGTTGTCTCGCTTTGCTGCAGCAGCACTTCGTTTGCTCATGTTGAGCTTGCTATCCACCAAGACCCCCAGATCCCTATCTTACAGGGCTAGTCTCCAGCCAGGTAGATCCCAGTCTGAGCTGCATTTGGAGTTATGACTTCAACCTAGCAGACTGCCAGCAATCCAGATACTTTATCTGTTCTTACAGGAAAACACCAAAAGCCTATCCCTCACCCTTGAGTTACATGTTATAGGCAGTATGTGGAGGGACTGCACATCCTACCTCTTAAAGTGCTGGCAGAACCGTTCTAAATTTGCATGCCTCTGTGCTTTCTCCTCATTTGCCTTACTTCAAGGAGCTCGCTGAAAGTCCAAGAAAAATGTTAGCTACTCTGATGTTTACTGCCCCAAGATTAATTGGTCCCTGTGAGCAAAGGACAGATATGCTCAAGTGAGTGGGAACTGAGATTTAACAAGTTCAGTCTCTTTCAGAGCTGACTTGATAATGTTGTTAGCAGCAGTATGGATTTGAGTGTCTCTAATGAGCAGTTTCCTGTTAATAAGTTAGCAGCAATCGCTCTTCCAAGGGTTGTCATCTCTGTATCATTACACACGGTCTCATTCCTCTGTTTACAATTACCTAACAGTGGCGGTACTTTTTGGTTTGCACTTCTAAGGCAAAATATCCTACGTTACTAGGACCCTTCAAAATACTTGCTGATACTCTTGGAAAAATGGTCTGTGTCTGCTGGTCCCTCATTTTAGGCCAAAAGCTTCAAAATGTCTCTGATAAAGGTCCTAAGTAAGAGGTAGTTCTATAGAAACAAGAAATGTGGATGTTAGAAACTGTAAAATAAGACTTGATTTAGATACCATTGTACTAAAGTAGTAGCACCCGAGGAAATGTGGGTTGTGGCATTTTGAAAGCTTTCAAACTGCCAGGCATAAAGAGAAAAGTAAGTTCCCCAGAGCAGTAGTACCCTGTGAAATGCAGTGCTAATGCTACTATTACAGGAATATAGCAGCAGTAGATTAGACCTCCATTTATTTATATCAACTGCCATAATTTCCTTGGGGAAAGAGAAAATGAGAAGAGTTGCGGTGGAATGAGTGGGGAGCACTAGTCCAAAGCGCTTTTGCCAGATTCCCAATGATAGTTCATTGTAAGCACTGTGTGTGTACTTGAAGCTCAGACGGAATTAGTGTTTTCTGCAGCGGCAGAGTTGAGCCACGCCTGAGAGTTTTCTTCCTTCTAAGGCAGACTTCTGAATCAGCAGCTTGTAGTCATCTGGAAGCCTTTTCCTGGTATTGTTGGTAACAGCTAGACATAAGCACAGAAGCTGATTATTCCCTCCTAAAAAACCTCCAGCATTAATTATTAGCAACTGTTTTTCTGTCTAATCTCTTGTCCATGTGAGTATTGTGAATGTTGATTTGTGAAGTCCTGGTCAGATACAGCAGCAGGCATCTGAGCTCCTTGCACAGTGTCTAGTGTGATTCAGAATTCAGCACTGCATTGGTTCTGAGGTTAAATTCTGCTTGGAGTTTGTCTTTTGGGGAAGATCATGGGAGGAGGGGGAGTCCACGCTGTCTGGACTCTGGATGTGGGTGGTTTTGCCTCTCCCTGCCTCACCTCTGTGATTTGATTATCTGGGCTTTTGTTCTTAAAGTCAGTGTGTAGAAGGTACTCTGCCATCACCTCAGGACCAAAAATCCTTGGCCACAATTGAAATGGAGTAATTTCCTTGGGGAAATGACACTCTTTCATCTAACCCTGTCCTTTTCTTTCTGTTCCTTTTAAAAAGTCTACTCCAGTTCTTCAGGATCTCAGCCTTTTTAACTAGGGCTTGGTGCACTTCATAGCAATTATGTCTTTGAATTTTCTGGTCCTGTGGACTGATGTGGATGTTTTCTCCCATCTTTTTTCTCCAGCTTTTAACTGGTGTGGAAAACTGTTGACACATTGTCATGAATAAATCAAAGAAAAACGTTCTCAGACGGTTGTGTGAATGTCCTAGTAACATCACTTGTGCTGTGATCTCCAGAGACCTTGAGTTTCCATTGTCTTGTGCAGAGAGTACTCGCTGGGATTTAGTTTCTTTTTCAAAAGTCATGGAAGAGACGGGTTTCTGGCCTTAGCAGCTTGGTTATCTCTGGAAGCTTCAGCTGGCAAATGTTTCTTGCAGTCACTGCAGTTTCTTGCACTCTGAAAAACCAAGCTCTACTTTTCAGACCCTTATCAGCTGGTCTTGCAGAAAAGGACCAAAGGAATGCGTTTGGGGGTTCAGTTATATCTTGTGAGAACAGCAGGAAGACACGTATGCCAGAACTATCCTATCAGGGAAGGCGAATGGAAAACAGTACTGGCTGCTGCAGTGGCAGCATTGGAATGGCAGAGATACCAAAGAGTTGGCTGTTATGTAGAATATTAACTACTTATGGTAATTATTGTCAGACCTAATTATTGAAACATTTTATTTCAGTATATTTTTTTTATGATACATTAAAAGTTTACAACTCACAGCCCACTGCTTGCAACATTAAACTTGTGTAGATGTCCTCATCAGTTGATGCTTTTGGCACTTAGGGATGTTGAAAGGTCCTGAGCTGAGCTTTATTCTGTAACTAGATGCATGTTGCAGTGCAGATGCTTTACACACGCCTATTGATTTTCTCTGGATCCACTGCAGAGTACTTTGGTCGAGTATTTGATTTGTTCAAATGTCTTTAGGCTGGAAACTGGTAATGAAGAAAAGGATTTCATGATGCTTTTGAGTAGGTAGGAACTACCTCCACTGGAGATAGCTGGATTGAACATCTCTGCCATTGGAGATCCTCCAAAGTCATTTGGATGTGATTCTGGGCAGTCAGCTTCAGATGACCTTGCTTGAGCAGAGTGGTTGAACCATTTGACCTCTGGGCATCCCTTCCAACTACACCCATTCTGTGATGCTCAGAACTATTTTTAGATAAACTCCTTGAATTGTGACCCCCTGAGGTTATGTGAGTCCATGTGCTAAGCTGCAGCTTATGCTTCTGTGTGGCCTGTTTTTTTCCACACGAGTTTTCATGAGGCTGTAATGTGTGATGGAGTGCAAACGTTTCGGGTGGGCGTTTTCATGACAATGCCCACCTCACCCTCCCTCCCTTCTTCACAAAACTCAACCTAAATCCACCAAGACTATTATTTCCCTTTTTATTTAGTTAATCTTTGAAAAGAATTCAACCAGAAGAGAGTTCCGGAGGCTGTCTGACTTCAGCTGCTTCTCAGAGAAGAGGATCTTTGAAGTCAGATGAAGTTGCTCAGGGAAGAGTCCTGACAAATTTCAGATTTGCAAGGGTGGAGTGTCCAAGTTGCTGTGATTGTTATGTCCCTCCTGCACATGGCCTTCCCATGTGCTCAGCCTCAACTGGAATTTCCCTTGCTGTGACGTGAGAATGTTGCTTCCTGAACAGCTACTGCATGCCTCTGAGAAGAGTCTGTCCCCCAGCTGCTCTGTCTTCCTTCAGACAGTGGGAGAGTGCTGAGGTTCACTCTGTCTCTTCACTTTCTCCTCTTTTGACTAAATATGGGAAGTTCCCTCAGCTTTTCCTTGCAGGTTGTGTGCCTTCAGCCCCAGTGGCCCTCCTCCACTCTGTCCAATTCTTTGGTGTCGCTCTTGTATTGGGGAACCCAAACCAGATACAAAAGTCAAGATGTGGCCTCAAAAGTGACAGGTAAAGGGAATGATGTCTTCTCTTGACCTCCTCATTACACTCTTGATAGTGCATCAAATTTTCCTGAGTCCACATCACTGCAAGGGAGCTCTCAATTTTGCTCTCTGCAAAACAGGACATAATACACACAGTGCAGTGATCTTTGAGATAGTATGTTCTTGTTTGTTGAGCATATTTCCTAAACTGTTGAGCCTTAAAGGAAGTGTGGAAGCTGATTTGAAGAGTCTCAAAGTACTTTGTTTCCCGCACACACAGCTTTTGCTGTGTTGTGTGCCTGGTGCAGGATATCTGCAAGCTGTTGCTTTGGGGCCTCACTGTTGGTAGGTTCGTTTTGTTTATGACATGAAGTCCTAAACAACTCTCATATTGATGAGTTGCTACAAGGGTCATAAATTCAAGATACTGAGCTTTCTAGCCATTTTCCTGCATAAGTCCTTGGCAAACCACTTGCTGCTTCCCCACACTATTTGGTAATAAGTTCCAACAATCAGCTACAACTTTAAACAAGACATTTTGTTTCCATGTAGAACAAAAGATACTGAAGGTGCTTTCCAATTGCCTGTATGAACCCTAATCTTTGTAGCTTTGGGGCAGCAGCTGACAGTGAACTGACATTTATAGTAGTCAGATGAAACAGAAAAATGTGTTCCTGGTACTGCAGGTCCATTTGGCAGAGGTAAGCTGCCTAACTACTTCAACACATTGGCTTGTCAAAATAACCTTGGAAAGGATGGGTCCGTGAGTGATGCAGAACTAGTGTGTGCAAGTTTGTAAAGGAACTTTTGTTTGATCGGTGCTTCTTATCTGTCAGAATGAGCAGAATTGCATTCATAAGTGCTTACTCATATCCTATCTCCTTAAAAAACAAGAGAAGAAAGAATGGTTGGATTGTGATAGTAGGAAACCAGAGAAGGGGTTTTAGTAGCTGGTTATTGCATTTTTGTGGCTGGAAACATCCAAACAACGCACAAATGCAATTAGCATTGCAAACAGAATGTATGCAAATTCATAGCAGTTTCTTCTGTTGTTGGTGTATCCTGTTTGCTTGCTCCAATGACCTTGTCTCCTTACTGCTTGATGTTATTTTGCCTACTGAGTTTATGTATTTCTGGAGAACGAAGGACAGAAACCAGTTATATTTTGAGCCAAGCAAAACAGATTTTGCCTCCTATCAAAGGTTAGGAAAGGGACAAATTTGGTCCATTTATTTATTTCCTCCCTTCCCTCTACCCTAATAATAATAAAATTAAAAACCCAGTCTGCATCTGGAATGGGATAACCAGCAGGAGTAAGGAGGTGATGATGCCCCTGTACTCTGCGCTCGTGTGACCACACCTTGAGTACTGTGACCAGTGTTGAGTGCCACAGTATCTGAAGGACATTTTGGTACTGGAGTGGGGACAGAGTAGGGCAGCAAGGCTGAGGAGAGCACTGGCAAAGAGACCCTGTGAGAGGCATCTGAGGGAACCGGGGTTATTTAGTCTGGAGAAGAGGAGGCCAAGAGGAGACCTTGTAACTCTACAGCTACCTAACAGGAGGTTGTAGCGAGGCTAGTTCTGGTCTCTTCTCCCATATTACAAATGATAGGACAAGGGGAAATGCAATCAAGTTGTATCAGAGGACATTCAGACTGGATCTTGGGAAGAAGCTCTTTCCTGAGAGAGTGGTTGGGTACTGGAACAGGCTGCCCAGGGAGGTGGTTAAAAAACAAGTAGCTAGAGCCCTTGAGGCCATGGTCTAGGGGTTGGGGAGATGCTGGGGTGAGGGCTGGACTTGGTGATCCTGGAGGTCCTTTCCAGACATGAGGATTCTATGATTTTTGGCTGTGTAGCTTCAGCAGCCTTCTTCAAGTCAGTTAAGGGCTAGAGATTTGCACTGTTTTTGTTAGTGTAACTGACATTGGAATCTGCTCTTGGTTCTCTTTTGTGTCATCTCATCTCTAATTTGGGCGAAGGGTAGATGACAAGGAGTAGTTTATTGAAAGAGAGGTCTGGAGGCAAGGTACAGTGTGTGGCTTCTCATAACTGAGGGGTGTAAGCACTCTACTGTGTAAATGTCACCTGTCACTACAGTGTGTGTTTGTAGTTTATCAAGACACTTCAAATTAGATATTGCCCAAGCCTCTGTACCATGAGGAGATTGCTCATTGTTCATGTATGCTTCCTAAAGGGCAGCCTTCCATCTCTTCAGAGCCACTACAACCAGAAAAAAGTGAACAGTGTGATAAATGTGGTTTGGTTTTTTCAACAGCCTGTGACAGTGAATGCTCACCGTTGAGTTTGTTCAGTATGGGTGATTATCCTCAGTGACTTAGCTTGTGATGGCCCTAATAGGCCAGTGAGCCAGATATGTGTGTAATGGGCATGCTAGCATTCCCCATATGTTTGTGTTTGAAGGGGATGTCCTTGTAGCTCAGTACATGAGAAAGAAAGATCAAAGTCTTTGATGATAGAAAAAGACCAGAGTTGCAGACTGCAAGAGTTGTGTTAAAGCCAACCAAAATCCCTGGCCTTACTTTGTGAAGTAAACACATGCCTTTTGGCAGTAGGCAGTAGGTACTTAAAGCATGCTTTTCAATCTTGGGCTGCTTATCTGCAAGCAACATTTTTGTGCTGGTACCCATTGAAGGGTAGGGTGATCAGCTGGGCACAAAGAATGATGCAAAGTATTTTGGTTTCCCCTTCGTTTTTCTGTTTGGACAAACTAGATCAACAATAAAATAACATAATTCTGGCAATACTTTGTGGTAAACTGCTGTTGTTTTTGTTCCTAACAGTATATCCTTTCGGGCTCTGATGACTTCAATTTGTATATGTGGAGGATTCCTCCAGATCCAGAAGCAGGTAAGTTTCATTGGTTTGGATGTTGCGGGAGGGGGAGGGACTTGTGCTGAGGGGATGTGTGTGACAAATACTAGTGGGTTTTTTTTGAAAAATTGCTTTTCTCAGCCTCTGAATCTTGAATCATCTTGATGAAAGGTGTAGGGGGAGAGTTCTCACATGCCTAATCCAAGGTGTGGATAACAATGGCCAATGCTGCTTGAATCTTTTATCATACTGATTTATTTGTCTTCTCATGTAATGACCATTTAAATCTTGTTGATGAGCTGATGAACAAGAAATGCTGTGGCTGGAGCAGGGTGTGTCTTTCCTCCCTCTTGTCTACCAACTGTGTGGCTTCTAAGCTGATCTGAGTTAATTTAAGCACTTAAGTTCTGTTATTATGAGATGAAACTTTGTAGTAAGGCTTGCAGCATGAAAGAGTGTTCATGACAGCTCTAGTACATTGGCTTATCTTCCCTTCTTACTTTTTCCTTACACAAGAACCCTCCCCTTGATTTCTAATGCTGAGCAGTTATATGCTTTTACTTTCTGGGGGTAAGTACCCTATCAGCTGATGGAAATGACCACTTTGCACTCATTTCTGATGCTTTTCCATGCTGAGGCTGACATACTAAGTAATTAGCATTAACTCGAACTTTTGTGTGAATGTATAGGAAAAGCAGCAGTGTGTGGGGGTTGTCACAGTAGTGCTTGAGATGCCAGTTGGTTGGTGCCTGATTTGATACCATTTAGTACTGTATAGGATTTGGCAGTAAGACACACTAAGCCACACAACACCAGCAAATCTTTTATCTTGTAGCCAATCCCTGTGCTCTGTTAGGGTGTTGAATCTTGATTGAAAGGCTTTTAGATTTCCAGAAATTTCACCTTTAATGTGTTTCAACCTTTAATGCCTTTGAGCTTTTAAATTGTATGTTTTAGTGGTATTAAGCACAATGGATTGCTATCCCGTGATCTCAGGTGCTTTAACAATAGAGAGCAAATTACAAGCTGCCTTAGAAGTAAAATGAAAATATTTTGTTTCATTTTCAAAGACTGTTAATCAGAGCTGTGGAATCCACAGCTGAGAGGAAGACTGCCCTCTGAAAGTCTGGTTAACAGCAGGGTTTTGAGGAAAATGACATACTAATTTTGGACTGCTTATTTAACCAACATTTGATGTTACAGTCCAGAAGTCCTGACGGATGATCCTGCTAAATATACCAGTACCTTGGCCTTCTGTCTTGGTGTAGACTTAGTAGAGACTGACTTCTCCCTGTTTTCCTTTTTGTTTGTATGTTTTCCTTTCCCATTCAACATTGGTTTAGTACTACTTGTGCAATTTCCTATTAGTTCAATAGAATGTACATCAATTACTTAGCTGTGCATTGTATGTGCGGACTGTAGAATTACATTTTGCACTTTTTACTATGCTCGTCCTGACTATCTGGATCTTCCACATGTCACCATTTATGTTTATCTGACTGTAATGCTCTTGAAAACTATTTTCCCAGACAACTGCAGCTGAAAAACCTTTTCTCTATGACCTTGGCCAAAGAATGATAGCTGAAATTATCACAACTAAATCTTGTATGTGTTTCTGGCTCTTGTAAGTTGAGGAAGGGTGTCAGTAAACTTACGACATTTCAATTGCAAAATAAATTACTTCATGTCAATTGCTGTCAGTGGTTGCCTAATGGGATCAGAAGATCCTGTCACAGGAATGTGTCTGTCTCAGTTTCTTTTAACTCCAGCAGTTCTCATATGGAAACACTTCAGGAAAATTTGTGAGCTTTGTTTTGTTGGGACTTAAAGAAGATGCAGTTTCTGTGGCAGATAGCTCATTTGCCATCCAAATCACCTGTGATAGGCTTGTTGAAGTTCTGCTTTCCTTCATTCAGCTCTTCTTGAAAGCTTCTCTCTGTTCTGAATGTCATAAACATCCTTTGTTAAGTCTAATGCTGGGGTTCAGTATCATTGTTCAGTTGGAGAGGTTGTTGCGCGTCTTTCTTGGAGAATAGACTCTTGCTGTAGGGATGTAGAGACCTTGGAAATCTTCAGCTTCAGTAGAAAACTCTCGTGGCCCTTCATAAAATAGGGGTGTCTTTGGGTCTGTGGTCTGAGGAGGTGGAATGTGGTCTTCCTTAGTGTTCAAACTAGGCAGGCTGATGTAATGTCCTGTACTACTGGTTAGTGTTCTAAATAAAAGTAACACTCTGATTTCCAGTTCAATTCAGATACTGCGTTGCTATAAATACTTAGATTACAGCTCCCCTAAATGGTATCAGACATTTCTAAACAGCATCTTTTTGCAGGTGTGCATCTGTTTACAGGGCTGCATCCCGGACAATTCTAAAATAGATGATTTTGCTTAAGTACAGCTGCAGCAGGTAGTAGCATTAATGGTCAGCTATAGTACTGCACACAAGATGAAGAAAAGTGGGAAGGAACTCAGCAGTCAGACAACTGTGAACAAGTGCTGCTGGGTTTTTGGAGGTTTTTTTTCCAAATAATCATAATGTAGAGAAGTTCTCCCCATAGGCTGCATTGAGTCTAGGCATTAGGGAGATGCTGGGATGAGTGCTGGACTTGATGATCCTAGAGGTCCTTCCCAGCCATGATGATTCTATGAGTTGTTCCCTCTCAGCTGGAAACTCTGCCAACAGTTGTGTTTGGTCCAGTTATAAAAGGTGTTCTCTAAATTGCTTAGGCAGCTATTCTATTGAAGAGTTTTACTTGCTGTCTTCTCCCATACACTCAGGAAATCCTGGCCTGTCCAGTATAATCTGTATCGGAAGGTTGGGTGATTCCTTTAACCCCTTACATCGTTTCTCAAAGATGGCATAGTTTGCTCATTTTCCCATTTTCTTCTCCATCCAGTTTTGCACTGTGCTACAGAAATGATTGCTGATTGTCTGGTGAACTTGTCAGCCAATTTCCTTTTTAAAGTCTATATCCTGGTTTTCTTCAGAGTTTATAGCAAAGTTGTTGCATTAGTCTGGCAGTAGAAAGCTAGTCTTGAGTTTCCATAGCTTTTGCTTGATTCCAGGGCCAGCCAGAAGTGAGAAAAGCCATCAGCCCTACATGAGCTGCCCAGCAGGACTGTTAACATACCAGCACTTCAGGCAGTATTTAAACCTTACCCCTATAAACATCACCCTCTAGCTGGTAAGGAATCCCTGTTCAAGACAGAACCTGACATGTCTCATAGGTAATAGAGGGCTTTGTAGACCAAGTGTTTTGCCAAATGGAATCTACATTCCTCACCTGCTTCTCTGAATCATCTGTTCAACTTGAAGCTTGTCTCTTGCATTTGAAATATTACTCAAAAATACTGTGTGAGGTATACCATGTAGAAAACAGTTGGGGAACCTTCAGCTTGTATGAGCAGGCTGTCACCAGACTTCTGAACAAAATCAGATCAGCAAACTGCATTTCAAAAGCTCATTTGAATTCTGGCTTTGACTGTAACTGCTAGCAAGAAAGGGCCTGTCATTGTGGTCCAGTTACTAAATTAATTGCATCAATTTTCAGCAGAACTGATGCAATTTTTCTTCCCCTTTCTTTCTCTTCATTGGTCATTTTAAATGCAGACACCTGTTTAACCTTGAAGAATTCAGCATCAGATCTTTTCAGAATGCATTAACAGGGTTATCTCATTGGTAACTTGTGGTTTAAGTTCTCAAAGTTCCAGGCTGATAAGTGAAGATGAATTATAGACGATTAAATGCTTCTTAATAACTTCAGCTATTTCTGAGGGGTTTTTATGTATGGGCACACATGTCTTTATAGAACCATGTGATTATACCACAGCTTCTTCCTCTTTATTATGTTGAATGTGTTTGTAGCTCCCAGTACAAAATAAATGCACAGGCAAGCAGTTTCCACACCTATGTTAAAAAAACCCCACACTCAAACCAACAGCTCTCAGTTGTGTGATAATTTCACTCATTGTCTTCCCTTTATGTTCAGAAAATACAGTTGGTGACAATTTTCACAGTAACAATAACATTGTAAAAACCACTGTGTTTTTTTTCCAGGAGAGAAATCAGGGTGGAAGGGGTGTGCCCAATTTTATATCTGCAGTAATTTTGGTTTAGCTTTCATACTGTTGTTCAGCTCTGCTGGTGAGAACAGTGGTGGGAGAGTTGGTGTAGATAAGGCAGGGAGAGATAAGGCAGATACTTATCAGCAACAAAAGAAGGGAGAAAATGTGCATCCAGAAATAGCCCCTTTCGCTCTCTGTAGATTCTTACATGTTGAAAAATGATTTTTTTGTAAACTTTTTTTTCCTTTTTTCCTTTTGGAACCTCTGCAGAGGTATGAGACAACTGTGGGGCTTCTTCTAGGCATAAAGTGGGTGATTGCCTGGAAAAGCACATTGCCCAAGGCAGGTACAGTCCACCACTCCCTCGGCTTATACTGAAGCTCTGCAAGGCCACACTGATCCTTGGCAGGTGCAAGGTGGATTCAGAAGCACTCTGCAGATGGAATTGGAGCTGCTTTCCTGCAGGGAGATGCTCCCTTTCCCTTCCTCTTGTAGTAGCAGAAGTATGAAGCTGAAGTTCTTGGTGCCTCCTCCAAACTGCCTTCTCTGTGTTAGCATGCCAGGAGAAGAAAGGATCTTGGCCAGCCCATGCTGTTCTCACCCCATGTTTGATCTGACCAAAGTGAGTTTTGCCTGTGCTGCTGAGAAACCTTGAAGGTACTCTGGCTGCTTCAGAGCTGGAATCATCCACTTAGATTCCTCATCCCACTTAGAAGGGATCTGCACTCCCAGGGCAAGAGTGCCTATGTTTCAGTTTGGGTTTTCTGCAGACAGGTCTCTGAAGAGCAGAGACCTTTGTCTGCTGGTGTTCATCAAGCATACAGGTGTGTGAGTGACCAGAGAGGCCTTGTAAGGGCTCCAGATGTAATCTGGCCACTAGACAGAGGCCCTGTATGCTCTGCATGTTTGTTTGCATGGTGCTGTGCTTTCCAAATCACAGTATCTCTCTTCTGTTAGCATGTCATGACATCATAGGATTCAAATGCAGGGCAGTGGCCTACAGGCTAAATGTGTCCTGTGTTATTACTAATGCAAATTAAATGAATTTTAAAGCAGCTTTATGCTGCAGTGCCAAGTGGAATGGTATGCTGTGGCGTGCTGGCAGCAGCTGCAAATATCTGCTTCTTCTCAGGAGTTTTCAGCACTTTGAGTAATTCACAAGGCTTGTACAAAGTTATGCTGTAGTTTATGGAATGTCTTCCTACCTTATATGAACAACCAGAGAGACTTCATTTTCACTGGCCTAGATAGCAAGAGCTCTTCTTAATGTGGTCATTTAATTCCTCTCTTACAGAGCCAGAGGAGGATTGTTCCTTATCCCAATAGGTTGGCTGTTGCTTTGACAGGTTTGGTAAATGTTTGGAGCCATGCAGCTTCCATTAGTTTGTACAATGTTCTACATTCTTTAAGGATTTCTGCACTTGGGCACTTTTCCTAATCATCTATCATTGTCCTTTTTTCCTTAACCTTCAAATGAATCATTCTTCTGTGTTTTGTTGTTTGTTTGATGGTTTTTTTTAAATGCTGCTATGTGTTGTGGAACTTGTGCATGGGAAGTCATATCTCTATCCAGACGTCGCTCTCTCCTTCATCATGATTTACTGGTGTCCTTTTCAAATGTCTCTATATGTACCAGCCAGCGTGTCCTCAAGATGTGAAATGTCAACTCATTTCCATAGATTGCTAAGATGGCATCATTAACAAGGATTTCATTAGCATAACATTTAAAAGATAAAATAATAAAGCAAACCAAGGACTAATCACTTCAGTAACTTAATAGACATCTTCTACTTTAAAGCTTCATATTATTCCATCCCTCTGGCTGTATCAGAGCCAGTAGATAGGACTTGTCTTGCCATGATTACAAACTTGAAGAGGGGAGATGGAGGTTGGACATTAGGAAACAATTCTTTCCTTTGAGAGTGCTGAGATGCTGGAACAGGTTGCCCGTTCCTGACAGTGTTGAAGGCCAGGTTGGATGGGGCCCTGAGTAACCTGATCTAGTGAAGGTGTCGCTACCTGTGTAGGGGTGTGGGGGGTTGGAACTGGATGATCTCTGAGGTCCATTCCAGCCCTGGCAGTTCTGTGATTCTGTGATGATCTTGTCTGAGAGGAAATATCTTTTAAAATGAACACTTCAGATTTAGCTTTTTGAGTTACTTTTTCCAGTCAGGCAGATATGGTAGTAATGTATTACTTTGGAGTCTTCATGCCACTCCTCTTTGGAGCCATTACATTCAAAAGCAAACACCTCCATCCCCTAAACTCACCCTCAAGTGATGAAAGCAAACATTGATTGTTGCTGGAATAGCAGAGGTCAATTGTGCTGAAACAATACAAATAAAAATACCAGTTCAACAGAAGAGAGCAAAAAGAGACAGCATCCCACACAGAAAAAGAAGATGGCCTCAGGTATTTGAGCAGTTGATGGCCAAGCTTTGCTCAATGTACGGATTCACTTTCTTTGCCAGCAGACATGAGCAAACTGAACTCACACTGTGAGATGAATGGAAGCTGTAGGTCTGCAGCTAAGCCTGAGCTGAGAGATCAGGAGGATTCCAGACAAGCCTGGGCAGAGCCATATGTCTGTTGCAGATACTCATGTAACGTGATAACAACTTTATGGACTACTATAAAATGAAGGGTTTGGTGAGGGTGAGGATGTCCAAGACACTGCACTAAGCACTTAAAGACATTGCTTAAGCACATAGGGGTTGGTAGACTAAATAATTGACATTAGGCAAAGATTTGTCTGAAAACAAGGTTCTGGGGCAATCTCTTATGCTGACCCAAAGATTGTCAGAGTATTGCTGGAGTCAATCCTTTTTGGTTAAATTATTAAACCTTATCATGCTATTTGAAAAAGCTGCCTGGTAAGATCTGTGATTGCAGTTATGTTCCTAGGGGAACAATATGCTGCTAGGGGACTTTTCCTGTAATTGGGCAGCCTTTTTTAAGGACTTTGTAGGGAAGTTCACCTTCACCCTAACAAGGGTGAAGTATGTTCTAGTACTATGTTTCCTCTGATTTTCTTGTTAACAGCTTAAAAGGAACTTAAGGAATTTCAGTATTAAAGCAGAAAGCTTTGGAGTTCAGTCACAGAATGGTTTGGGTAGAAGGGGACCTTCCATTAGACCAGTTACTCAAAGCCTCATCTAACCTGGCCTTGAACATTTCCAGGGAAGGGAGACGCACAACTTCTCTGGACAGTCTGTACTAGTGTCCCACCACCCTTGCTGTAAAAAAAAATGTTTTCTTTACAAATCTATGTTTTTTTTCAGGTTTTAACTGTTGCCCTTTCTGCTATCACTACAGGCCTTGGTAAAATGTCTCTCTGTGTATCTTTCTTAAAATACCCATTTATTGAAAGGCCACAGTAAGGGCTCCCTGGAGCCTTTTTCAGGCTAAACAGTTCCAATTCACATGGCTGTGAATAAGTACAGAAGGCCAATGAGTGAATTGGAAGTGCAGCCCAAGATAACCATGTCTTAAATTTGTATTTAATCTCCAATATAATTCTTTCTTTGCTCATTGTCTAACTTTTGACTCTTGTAAGTGTTTCATAGGGCATAGTTCTAGTTTTGTACTGATTTCAGGCAGCTAGAGCCCATGGATAGTTAAAACTTGTTCTAGGCAATACTTACAGACTTGGAAGTGTTGCCTAAGCAAATTGTCTCCTCATTCCCGAGGCACTCTTTCCTGGAACATTTGTCTGCTAGGTCAAGATAAATGTGCTGAGAACTGGACGTGATCTATCATTGGCTTGGTAGATGCTATTGGATTGACAACCATGATTTGGCTGGAACGAGTGCTGTGGGAGTAGGGCAGCTTGCCATCAGCCATAAATACAATCATGAATGTCTAGCAGAGTAGGCAGAATGAAAGGACATGAGCAATCAGAAAAGGAAATCAGAAGAGCTCTATTTGTCATTTAATGAACTTGCTCTCCAACCAGACTTTGCTCACGCTGGTGAAATCTTGCTCTGATGGCTGAAGGCAAAACTTGTCTCCTTCACAGAAAATACAAACGTACACAGAGAAGAACAACGATTCCAGGTAGCTCAGTCTTTGTGTGTTCTTCTTGGACACATCTCCAAATTAACTGGAGTCACAGTCTTCCTTTCAAATGTCCTTGATTTGAAGTGAGCTTTCATTCTTTATACAAGGTCTTTAAAAATCTCTGCATGTTCTGGTTCTTGGAGTAGCTCGCCATCTCTTTTCTGTTCCTCAAGCATATCATCTTCTCTATCCCAGAGTATGATGGAGGTTGGAGTTTGGTCTGCAAAAATTTGTTTGTGCAAATAGACACTTTCTGGAAGCAGTATAAAGACATGTCTGTTGATTTTTGTGAGTTGGATGACTCCTTATTTCTAAATCCTTACTGTGGTTTGTACTCCATGTACACATCAGTCTGGTCTTCAGGTCATAGTTATAAGTGGAAGTGACAGAGTGCTTTTTCTAAGAGGAGAAGGACTGACTACAAGCTCACTGGCTGTAATTCTTTATTAATCTGTTACCTAACAAATGGAACGTTCAGCGGCACCTGGACAGTCTGGAGAGCTGGGCAGGGAGGAACTTAAGTGAAATTCAACATGGGCATTGTAGAGTCTGGTATCTGGACCAGAACAACACCAGGTACCAGTACAGGTTGGGGACTAACCTGCTGGAGAAAAGGAGCTGGGGGTTCTGGTGGCCAGCAGGATGACCATGAGCCAGCAATGTGCCCGTGTGGCCAAGAAAGCCAATGGCATCCTGGGGTGCATCAAAAGGGGGTTGGTTAGTAGATAAAGAGAGGTAGGAGTTGGGTCTGTTTCACTTGGAAAAAAGGAGACTGAGAGGTGACCTCATTAATGTTTACAAATATGGAAAAGGCAGGCATCAGGAGGAAGGAGTCAGGCTCTGCTCAGTGTCATCCAGTGATAGGACAAGGGGCAGCAGGTGTCAGCTGGAACAGGGAAGGTTCCACATAAAGATGAGAAGAAACTTCTTCCCAGAGAGGGTGACTGAGCACTGGAAGGGACTGCCCAGGGATCTTGTGGAGTCTCCTCCTCTGTTTAAAACCTGTCTGGACTGTTCCTGGTGACTTGGTCTAGGGGATCTTGCTGTAGCAGGGGGATTTGACTGGATGATCTTTTGAGGTCCCTTCCAATCGCTAACACTCTGTGATTATGTGATTCTATAAGAATGCCCTCTTGACTCTGAGTTTTAGAAGGGAAGTTGTCCAACAGTGGGTTAGGGCTTAAACCTACAGCTATTTAAACTGAAAGGGTTCTAGTTGAGGAGGGCATCACACATCTTCAGCAAGAAGACCATAAAGTTTACTTTTGTAGTGTCAAAACGACTAAGTAACACAGAAGCTAAGGAAATGATTTTAACTTTCTGTGAGGTGTGCTTATGACCTTTGAAATTGTAAGCAGCAAGATTTCTCAGAAGTGATTTTCAGTTTTACTTCTCCTTAAGGAGTTTTGGATTATCTGTAGTATATTGATGGACACTTCAGACACACAGGGGTGCTTTCTATCAAATTGGTGTGTTAATTGTGTTAATCCATGAATATAAAACAATTGCTCTGTGACAGTTTCTTGACCTGGTAAGAGTCGATGACCAGACAGAAAAGTTGTCTGGCTTCTGAGTTTTACCATTAGCACAAAAGCATTCCAGTCCAGCTAATCCCCTGGCCTTTGACAAGGAGTGATATAACCCACTGGTTCGATGTGTTAGTTCAAGTCTGTCTCTAAGCTGGGTTCACAGAAATAAGATTCGTTAAGAGATCCCAGTCTAGGGAAGGCTAAATTTGGTCCAGCTGTAATGGAACTCGGGTTAGCAGTCTTGAAGTTTGCCTCCTTCAGATTCCTACCCATCAGGCTAGAGTCAGCTGTGATAGTAATGAATTACTGATTTTTAAAGAAAAAATTATTAAAAAGGACAACCTCTGTTTGTCTTCACTTCTGATTTATAAACTGTGAGTAGCATCATGCCTTAGGCCCTGTGGTTTCACTGGTGATTTCATCAAGTATGTATGTTGTCCTTGTTCATACTTGTCATATTAGGTCAAAAACCTTCACTGGTTGTTTAGATAGTTGAACTGTGGCTAGCTTCAAGCCCTGATTTGCAGGAAGGATGCTTTGCATCAAACTCACAGCTTTTCATAGGGGCACTGCTCATAAAATTGGAATTCTGCAGCCAACACGGCCCTTAAAACAGCGCAAAATAAAGCTGAAGCACTTTGTCAAATATAATACAATTGTAAATGCTTGAAGATGAAAGCAGCATGAAGATTTAATTATTCATTTCAGTGTGTGCTTGTTTTTCCCCTAGGTGGCATTGGCAGGGTCGTCAATGGTGCTTTTATGGTATTGAAAGGTCATCGGTCGATTGTAAACCAAGTGCGGTTTAATCCTCACACTTACATGATCTGTTCTTCTGGTGTTGAAAAGATTATAAAGGTAAGATTAATTATTCAGAACTGTGTTCTTTCAATATTTCAGTCAGAAATGTTTTATCTCACTTAGCGTTGATCTTGCCCAACCCCATCCTCTCTTCTCTTCTCAATCTTTAGTGAAGCAGTATGTCTCATTTGCTGGCTCAACTGCTGCTAATTTTTAATTGTGCATTTAAACACCATTTAATTTTTTAAGGGTTTTATTGATGATCCATAAGATCAGAATTTCCTGGATTTGTACCTTGAAAAAGGATTCCCCCCCCCCATTTCATTCCATACATAACTGAAGTATCACACAAACAGTCCTTGGGAGAGTATGGTCACAGCTGCAATACGTGATCTCCTAAGACTCCTGATACTTTGGACTAAAATTTAATAACAGTGTCTCTGAAGAGGATCATAATTGGCCAAGATACTGCCTCAGGGGCCCCTCTGTGATTTTTGTACTCACTTCTGCATTGAATCAATTTGACATACCTTCCAGTGGCTTCCAGATGAAACAGGACTGACTCTTAATATCTTCAGCAATATGACTTTAAATCTAGCAAAATCCTGTGCATCATCACAGGGTGGTATTTGTAGAAAATTAGTGCCTTTTTATGTGGAACAGGGAGAGATAACAGACTTCTTTAGGTTCTTAAATTTTCTTTCTTCAGGGAAAGACAACCAATATTGTTGGAGCAAGACAGAAGCATCTTTGTCATTTCTAATAGCAGAGTTTGAGGGTGGGGAGAGGGATGATTGTGCTACATTAATGCTCATTGCACTCTGCTGCCATAGAATCTACAATATAGTTCTATCAATAAAGTGAAAGAAAGCAGAATTAAGGTGAAAGAAAGCAGAATTATTTGGTTTTTTTTAAGTAGGATAATGAGAACTGATGCTGTATCTATTTGATGAAGGATTTCATAAAAGTAAATGAGGTCATTTGAATAATATTAAATGTTTTAGTCACCTATAGCTTGTCCTGCAAAGGAGTGTTTTAGTGGTCTGCAACTTGTGGACCACAACTGTACCAAAACCCTATTTAGCAAAGCTTTCCCTTTTGGATTTGAAATTTGCTGAGCCTTCACCCTATGTGTCCTTCCTGCTCGAGTGCTTAGACTGTTGGATTAGCACTGGTATAAACATCCCCTGTGTTGCTTTTGTGTAATTCTGCTAGGGTTTTGGTGGGGTTTTTCTTGCTTAGTGATTAAAAGGTTAGTTCGATTAAGGCTGTAGTCACAGGTAGTGTAACTCTGTGAAAGACACCCCTGCTTGAGTGCTTCCTTAGAAGAGAACACCCGTTGTGTCATGGTATGCACCATGGAGCTGTTAGAGCTGCTTTGATGGAACTGAATTCCCCAAACATTGCAAGCTAGAAACAAATTAAGGGAAGGGTGTTTAATGTGTTTATTAGCAAGCCATAGTGTCTTACCCTTCTGTTGTATGTTGCTTTCGCTTAGCTTGTAATGTGCCTTGTTTGGGCATCAGGTTGTTCTAAGGCTCCTATCTTGTCAGATCTGCATGACTTCATTCTTTAAAGGTATGTCTTAGTGAACAGCGGTTTGCGGATGACCGCATGATGGTGGTTTCTTCTTCATTCCAGCTACTTCTGTGGATAAGTTGGAGGCTAATAATTGACTGCAGCAGAAAGGCAAAACTGGAAAAGCAGCACCAGTGATTCTGAGGGGCTGTTTGCCGTGTTAAAAACAGCTGGGAACAGAAGATCTTCCCTTGCATGGCTACCTGCCTTCCCCTCCCTAAATGCTTGGTGTGCTAGCTAGCTCAGGGAAACTGACATGACAAGAGCCATAAATAAACATTGCATTATTGTCTTGTTTTGTTGGGGTTTGGTTGATTTCATCAGTTTCTTCAGAAGTGCCCTTTCTTTTACTGTCTTTCAAGCGTCATCTACATATCTTTCTGGAATAAGGTCACAGAAGATAACTGTGGTTGGCCCATATTCCATTCTCTCCCTAGTAAAAGTTCTGCAATGAATTAAAAATGTGAATGCTAGGAGTTGTTTTTCTAAGCCTTTAATTTTTAGACTTGCTGGGTTAAATTTAGTATTCGGAGCAGTGAGGCACTGATAGAAGCACCAAGACATGTTATAGACAAGCCTTTCAGTAATTCCATGTGCTTCTGCCAAGACACTTGCTATTTCACTGCTGATTGCAAATGAGATACAAATTCATCTCAGGCCTAGCGCCGCTGAAATGAATGATTTTGACCTTTGTGGTTACGCGTGTTTTGCTTTTCATTTTATTGTAAAGCACCTGCAAGGAGTACAGCTGAGTAATTCAGTGGTTTAGGGTTTGATTTCTGACAAAACTGACAAGCCAATGGATCAGATGGGGGATGTCTTTTGAAGATTCAAGTAAGGAGGTTTTAGAAGTCTAAAATAAGACTCATCAAGCACACTGCTAAAGGATACTATAAGACTTGACTCCAGACAGTGTGTTGATAAGAAATCAGCCCAGAAGAATTGCTCGTTGCCCTCCATTTCAGAAACCTAAACGTCACTAAAATTGTATAGAAAAGCACAGCTGTAGACTAAAATTAGAGTTTGCAGCAAGCATTTGCCACAAGGGCTAAAGCAGTATCACACAGAAAAATATCTCCTTCCCCTCACTTAAGTGTATGAGAAATTGAGCTGTGTCAGTAGGGAAATGAGTTTTCCACATTTTTTTGGGATGTGCTGGCAAGAGAAATAAATGAGGCATTCCCTATGATGTGGGGCTTACAGAATCACAGAATCATTGGGGCTGCGGAAGACCTCTGTGGTCATTCGGCCCAACCCATGACCTAATATCACCTCAGTCACCTGGAGCAGGGCACTAAGTACCATGTCCAATCTTTCCTTAAACCTTTTCTTAAACACCTCCAGGACTGGGGACTCCACCACTGCTCTGGGCAGCCCATTCCAATGTTTGAGCACATTTTCCAGAGGAAGGGCTTCCTAACATCCAAACTAACCCTCCTCTGGCACAGCTTCAGGCCTTGCCCTCTCATCCTGCCACTAGTTGTGTGGGAGAAGAGCCCGATACAGATCTGTCTACAGCTTCCTTTCAGGGAGTTGTAGAGAGTGATGAGGTTCCCCCTGAGTCTCCTCCAGGCTAAACAACCTCAGCTCCCTCAGCCTCTCCTCACCAGACTTTCCCTCCAGTCCCTTCCCTGGCCTTGTTGTTCTCCTCTGGACTCACTCCAGCCCCTCAATCTTTCTTGAAGCGAGGGGCCCAGAACTGCCTCCAGTACTGGAGTTGGGGCCTTACCAGTGCTGAGCACAGGGGCAGAACTGCATCTCTAAGGAGGCTCCATAGAGAATTATGCAGTTAGAAGAAGTTCTAGAAAAGATAAAGTGTGTAAGGATTTTCAGAAAGAAATACCAGTTTGTATTGGGAAGCAGAATACTGTATAGTGGAGCATAACTGTTGCAGGTCTTGTTTACTTGAAACTCATCAGTGTATCAAAGACAGAAAAGTCTATTTGCCCATGTTGCTATGGAGACAGATTAATGCCATTGTGGCTAGCTGCCTCTGCTTAATCAGATAATCTAATAGAGCTGGGTTTAATTATTCTTATGCTACAGGCAGAACTACTTTTTTTGTTTTAAAATTTGTGCAGTTGCCACAAAAGAATACAAGCGGTACTCTCTGAAGCATCTTTGCCATAGGAGAGAATCTGTCTGTACTCCCCTTTCCTATTGTTTATCCTGTTTCTGTGCCTGTACTTGGGACATCAGTGAGTAATATTTGGCTTCTTAATCCTCTGACAGAGAAAGAACTTCTCAGCAAAATGATTTGCCAACTTACTTTCTCCAGTTTGTTCACATTCTTCCCCACCATGGCATCAGTCAGAGGATGAGGAAAAGGCAAAAATATTCCATTTATAAAGAAACCCAATTCTGGACTCATTGCTGACAGTTTAAGGACTTTGTGGTTCTGCCAAGGATAGATTCTTAGTCTGATTTCTCTCTGGGATCCTCTCAGCAAAATTGCTAAAATGTAGGGATATCAATCTCCAGAGGCATCTGGTCCTGCACAAACAAGCATTTATCCTGAGTTCCCGTATCTTCTCTTACTCCTTGTCTGTGAACAAATCTGTCTGAGATAAAATCTTCACTGTGGACTCTTTGTAGCTGCTTAACAGTGCTGTTTCTGCTTTGGTGCTTACAGACTGAACAAAAGGATCTGGTAGCACTACCAAGGATGTGGAATCTCTCTGTGGACACTTTATGTACCTTTTCAGATTACTTTTCATTACATGCCACATTGTTCCCAGGGGGCTTCAGAGCAGACTCTCTCTCCCCAAATTATCACAGAATCACAGAGTATCTTTGGTTCAAAGGTACTTTTAAGGTCATCAAGTCCAACTTTGAACCCAGCTGTTCCAGGTCACCACTAAACCTTGTCCCAAATCACTGGGTCCCCATGTTATTTAAGTACCCCCAGGGATGGTGACTCCAATGTTTGATAACTCTTTTGGTGAAGAAATTCCTCCTAACACCCAGCCTAAACCTCCCTCTGTCACAGCCTGCAACCATTTCCACTGGTCCTGTCGTTTGCCACCAGGGAGAAGAGGCTCTCTCTCTTCTCACTCCAGACAGTTCTATTGGTTCATACAGAATCTAAACATTTTCTGATTCTCTTGCTTCTTAAATGTGTAAAGATCTGATCTAGCTGCTGAAATCCTCAATAGTGGCCAGGGATGCTACGAGGTTGATACATTTTGAAAGGAGGTACCGAACACATGCTAGTTCAGCCATCAGGAAGGCAACAACTGAGAACAGTCCTTTGAGTGAGGTCTGTTTTGCTATTCAAAAACATACTGTAACCCCAAATTGCACACTCTCTTGTATATGTTAAGGGAATTCACTTTCCTGTGTTATCTTTAGGATGTGGAGCATGGGAATTAGAGGCTGAAGGGAGATTCCTTTCTATTCTCTTCAACAATTCTGAAAGTTTAAGGGTGATTGGTGCAAGTCTGAAATATTTGGCTTAGGTTAGAGTTTGTTATCTTTAAACAAACCCAATGCTGGTTCCTTGAGCTTCATGTCTAAGTGCAGTGCTCAAAGGAAGAAATGGAGACGCTCTTCATTCTGATTTCAGGTATTGTATCGATGAATTGTACTGGAAGACAATTTGCTTAAGTACTAGAAGTAATAAAAACAGCAGTTAAATACAGAATCATGAGTACAGCTTCATACTGAGGCATGTTCCCAGAAACAGGCTAATTCATGCAGCGTAGGCTTCTTTTGCCTTTGATCTGAAAAGCACCTTGCTGATTTCCATGCAGAAGAAGGTGTATCTGTGGCTCATTTCACATTTGGAATAGGGCCTCTTTGATCTACATAGCCAGATCATCCATGGAACCTCTGTAAACATATTACAGGATAACTACTTCATTTTACTTCCAGCATTAAAGGTGTAAGGACCTGCTGTTCACTGTTGAAAATCTCTGTCAATGCTGAATTACTGGCGTTCTTGTGGATTTCTCTGTAGTGCTTATAGTACCAGACCATGCTGCATCTGGGAGCTGAGTGTTGATTATCCCAGTCATACAGGCAAAACATACTTTTCTGTTGGCAGTTCTGTCTGCTTGGAACAAAACTTGACCCATTCGTGTTGGGAAGGATTAATTGGTTTTGCCAAAGCCTAGCCCAAATGGCCAGCCTGGGGGAGGCAAGTGGCATAGAACGTTTTTTCTTGAGCTTCTGAGTGTAGTAAAACCAAAGCATGGCTGGAATTTGGCGTTGTATAAGCAGGACGTTAAGGCTGTATTGGTTGTGCATCACATTAACCATCCATCGAGAATGAAGTGGCAGTGGTGGTCTAACGAGTGCCTTAATCGTATGTTAACCCTGATCTGTGAGTAAGTCTGAGATCCAAAATATTATGTTTGCTATGGATTACAGGTTTCCTAATATATTGGTGGATCTGCTCTGGGGCTTTTGGTTTTTCTCCCTTCACACAAGGAAAACTGAGGGACTGCTCAGTCAAGGCTGTTGCTATTGGTGAATTCATTAGCCTTGGTCATGTTGCTATCTCTTCCACTTCAAAGGTAGCTTCCAGTAAAACTTTTCTTCACCTTTCCCCAGTAACAGAAAATGCTGCTGAGCCTTGAGATGCTTGCTTGCTTTCACTTCAGTTTTTTCTGTTGTTCCCTAAAGGAAGTAGTGCAGCTTTGTTTTTCACCTTGCTCCATTCACCCCTCTGCCTGCTGATGAGGTGTGACTGACTGTGCAGCTGGGTGAAATGTTGCTCTACATCACTGGCACAAGCAACTCTGGTTTCCTGGGAAACAAGTGCCTTCATTAGTGCCAAGGCTTGTATTGTAGGCAACAAACTATTCTTACCCTTAGTGAGTAAGCATCCTATATAACACAAAAATAGAGCCCTGCAAAGTGGGAGAAGTTAATGAAATATTGAAAGAGTGGATAATCTGCAGTGTAGAGGTTTGAACTTCTGGTGGATGAAGTAGACTCGGGAACAATGCACTTGTAAACCCTGTATCTCTGGAATATTTGTAGCTATTGATAAAAGCAGTCCACAGTTTGCAGTTGTCCTGGGTATTTGTGCTGCTGTTCCGACTGTAATAGTTACACTTGTATGTATGTATTTTTCCTGTTGCAGATCTGGAGTCCTTACAAGCAGCCTGACTGCACTGGAGATCTGGATGGTAGAATTGAGGATGATTCGCGTTGTCTCTACACTCATGAGGAGTACATCAGTCTGGTGTTGAACAGTGGTAGTGGTTTGTCCCATGATTATGCCAACCAGTCAGTCCAGGAAGATCCGCGAATGATGGCCTTTTTTGATTCCCTGGTGCGCCGGGAGATTGAGGGCTGGAGTTCTGACTCCGACAGTGACCTCAGTGAGAGCACGATCCTACAGCTCCATGCAGGAGTAAGTGAGCGTTCCGCTTACAGTGAGTCCGAGTCCTCTGCCTCTTTACATCACTCCCCACCACATGTGGCTGAAGAGTCTGATGAAACTGCCTATAACTTAAGGGCCTTAAGATCAACTGATTCCCCCTCAGCCAGAGAAGATGTGGCTTCTCGTCAGCAGAGACTCTCTGCACTGAGAAAGTACCAAGATAAACGTCTGCTGGCTCTTTCCAATGAGTCTGACTCTGATGACAATACCTGTGAGGCTGAACTGGATACAGACCTTTACCCACGGCCACGGTCCCCGAGTCCCAAGGAGAATGAATCCAGCAGTTCCAGCAGTAGCAGCAGTACAGAAGATGAAGAGGAACTGAATGAACGACGCACATCTATGAGGCAACGAAATGCACTGAGACGCCGGCAAAAGGTGCAAAAGGAGGAAAGGACTAGCACTAATGCTGAGAATGCAACCCCCTACATAGGGGAGGACATCTATGATTATCCCCAGATCAAAGTAGATGATCTTTCTTCTTCACCAGCTTCTTCACCAGAAAGGAGTTCAACCAATAAAGAAATTCTCAAAGAAAGGACATCTCCATGTTCAGACAGTGAATCAGTGGAGAGAAAGATTTACAAAGCTTACAAATGGCTTCAGTATTCTTACATATCATACTCGGCTGGTAAAGATGGTGAGTCCTCCAGAGCAGATGGAGAGAATGATGAAGGGAAACCAGGAACTAGTGGAAGGCACAGTGCAACACACTCGCTAAATAAGGAAGATGCTAGAAACTTGAAATCAGTAGTTCCCCAGGGTACCCCAGCTCGCTCCACTGAAAGCCACAACAAAGAAAATTTAAAAGAATGTGGCTCGATAGAAAATTCCAGTAATGGCCAAGCTCGTGAATATGGCAGTCAGCAATGGACAGAAGGTCAAGACAACACACCTGAAGACACTAGCAGCGGAGGTATAGAGCATTCTTTTGAGACTAAAAAGCTCAATGGTAAAGCTAACTGCAAAGGGCTAAATAATTGTACTGAAGAACCCTGTGTTCAGACCACAGGGCTCATGGAACAGAAAAATAGTCAGAACTGTCAACCAGCATCAAGCCATCACTCACTGGTCCCCCCGTTCTCCACTGTTGCTATCTGTAGCATGTCGAGTCACTGCTCCAGAAACCAGACTGATGACAGTGAGGACAGGAACCTCGACACCTCCTGTGTTAACCACAATAACGGCCACTTGCATCTTCGCCCTTCATGCTACAACAACGGACAGAGCTTTGGAGAGCAGGAGGCTGTCACGCAGGGACTACAAGTGCACTCAAATGCTGACAACGGCAACCTTGTACAGACGGGTGGGACCTTGCACAAAGACTGCTGCCTGTCTGAAACAGACTCCAACAGCTACAGCGTGAGCACAACAGAGGAGACCACCGACTTGCATCCTGTGGGCAGCGAGAGCAGTCAGTCTCTCGGAGGACTGAAAAGGCACAGAGTGGAGTTGGAAGATGCAGATTCAGAGAGTTCATCCTTAGAAAAGAAGTTAAAAACATGATAAATGCCAATGTCTGTCGTAGTGTGCACTCTCTCAACAAAAAAAAAAAAACAAAAAAAGGAAAAAGAAAGTATTAAAGGCACCTAGAGCTTGGGTCTGAAACATTGCGTTTGATTCTCCATTCTGTTCTTCTGTGGGTCTGTTTTAGATTGCCAGTGGTTCATGCTGTATAAAAGTCCAACTTACCCCTTAATGAGACTGAGTCTAGTGTACCCATACAAGGTTCTGTTTAAAGTAAATCCTTATGAAGATGGTTGACTGAGTTGTTCTTGTGTGAACATGTGTCGTTTGTTCAGCCAGCCAACCAAGATGACTAAGTTTTCATTGTCCTTCTGAGAAGGAATTTGTCTGATGCTTACTGACAGGCCGAAGGGTGATAACATTGGGTCACACCAGTGGTAGCTTACGGTGTACTTCTTTTTAGGGAAAACAGGGAAGAAACATTTCTGGGCCCTTTATTCTGCCTCAGAAAGTGAAGAAATGCAGCCGTGAGGGAGGACAGGTATTTTCAGAACTGACTGGTATCTTTAGAGCTGATAGTTGATAAAGCACTTGCTTTTGACACAGTTCACTGACATCAATTTTATGCCAACAGCAAAGCTATAGGAAATGAGCCTGCTTCCCAAATCAACTTCAGGCTGTTCCTATGGTGACATTCAATTCTGTGGGGTGTTTTAAACTAAAAACTGAATTTCACGGTCTCATGCAGTACTGAAATGTGGTTGATTGGCAAGAGGAAGGTATTGAGCTGTAGGCCTCACTCTGACCAAGGGCTGCTAAAGAGGAGGCATTGAAACTTGCCTTATTGTGGACTTGACACGTAATGAAGAATCACTATTATTATGAATATGATTCTGAGTGTCGGAGTGTGTCTTTACTGAGCCATTCCCCTTTCCCCATGTGCTTACTTGTGGGAGGCAGCAGGCTAAAGAGAAAGCAGCAGAAGGATGGGTAATGTAGCTGATGCATGGTAACTGCTTTTTTAGCAGTTTTCTCAGCCCAAAGTGTAAAATAGGTAGCCACTGGAAATTGGGGTAGGTTTTTCATCACTGTGCTGCAAATTCTTAGAACTACAGATGGATTTGGGGGAGGGGGGGGATGGCAATTAACGGAGAGCTTCAGAGGAATGCACCGCCCTGTGCTGACACAGGACCTCCAAGCCAGCAATCAGAACACAGCAAGCGCATAACTCTGCCTGCCATGAAGGGGCACATTCTGCTCAGGTGGGTACAGGCCTTTTTTGCCTGGCCTCTGTTTTTAATGGGGTATCTAGTGAGTCCTCTTAATTCTGACAGGCTGGAACTGGTGGAGTGGCACTCACTTCTGTAGTAACAAGGTAAGATAAACCAGTATGTGAAGGGGAAAGAAACTCCTACACAGGACGTGAACACAGTGCTTGTGTCTGCAGTGCTGCCAATGTAAAAAGAAGCTCCTTTTGACCCCAAGATTTGTCACAGCCTTCCCAGCCTGGTACTGAGGAAGGTCTAGGTGGAGATTTGTGGGTTTCATATAACACTAGCAGTACCCTGCTGTGGAACAGTGGTCTCAGAAGAATTCTTTGCTATGTTCATCTTCCTGGTACTTTGAGAAAGAAAAAAAGTGTTCTGTTAAAATGTGATCAAAGCAAAGGAGTGCTTCTGCAGGGAAAGGCGTGGGAGGGAGAACATGAGCTGAACGTTATTCTTGCAACTACCATGTGCTGTGGGTGTTTGTCCATCTTGGTCAGCTTTGCTGCATGAGAACTGGGAGTAAGCATATGCTGTAGTACTTGAGAATTGTGTCAGAGTGCTGGAAGGGAAAGGGCTGTTTTCAAACGTGAGTGGAAGTGACATTAAGGACAAGCTGGTGCTTTGTGACCTTAGTGAAACAATTGTTCTGTACCCGTTATATTTCAGATCACGACAGGAGTGTTGGCCTTGGTTGTATACACACCTTATTGTAAAAGCTGGGGGGTTGCCAAAGTCTTGAGGTTGCTGAGTCAAAAGGGGGGGTTATTATTATTTTACTCTTTAGAAGGGTCTTTGATTGGAAAATTGTCTCAGCTGTCAGTTCTGTCCTCTGCAGAACCTGCCCAGATCACTGGGGAATGAGCATCTTCGCTCTCCTGTGACACAGTCATCTTTTCTTAGTATTATCTCAAATGCCTTGTGGGCTTACTCTTGGTTCATTTGTTTTCAAAAGCAGAGTAAAAGCTCCTGGCTTTGGTGTTAGTGCTCCTCTGCAGGCTATGGGCGTAGAGGTTTGTTGTGGTTTCTCCCAAGACAGCCTGCCATGCTGCCTGCATGCTTGTTATTTCTCATGTCTGTCAAGCCAGGAGGAGGAAAGTGGGCTGCAGTCTTAACCTTTTGTCCACAGGAAATTTCAGGGCACTGCAGCTTCCACATCAGTGGGTTCTCCTTCTCACTGAAATAAATGTTACCAGCACTAGGCAGCGGGGAAAGACAAGAAAAGCAAGCAACAGCAGTGTGAGTGCTGCACGCAGCCAGCAATGAAAAGAGCCACTTGTGAGGGTTGGTTTGCATTGTCCTTGATCGGTGTTGTCACTGATCTGTGCGTTCCTTCTCTACCCCTGCGCTGGGTTGCTAACCGGGCAATGTGCTAGCAGGGTCCTGAGCTGCCTGCGATTGTCGCTTCCTTTCCAGGGGAAAGACAGTAAAGGTTTTGGTGGAAAATCTTAGAGTTTGTCTGAAGAGATTCAGCTTTTTCTAATGATCTGTGCCAAGTCCTCTGGAGTGAGAAGGTTGTGTAAGTACTCAGCTGCCTCGTTCGTCTGCCACTGGTTACTCACCACGCAGCTTGTTACAGCAGGGCGTTTGCTAGGCTGGGTTGTATTGTTCATCTTCGTAAAGCCCTAACAGTGGGAAGGAAAAGCTCTTCCTTGTGTCTCTGTGTAGTGCTTTGGACAAAGGTTGATTTTTAAAGATGTTCTTTTTGATGAGTCACGGAAGAGTAGGCATTGGAAGGATCATCTAGTCCTACCCCTTGCTACAGTGGGATTCTCCTAGAGGTGGTCACACAGGAACATGTTCAGTATGGTTTTGAAAACCTCCAGAGAAGGAGACTCCACAACAGGCTGTTGCAGTGCTCTGGTACCTTCATTTAAAAGAGTTTCCCCTCATGTTCTGTGGTAGTTCTTTCTGTTTAAACTATTACTGTCAAACCAGCCTGTGCATGAGAGACTGAATACTGACTCTTACTCTGAAGCAGGCAAGCACGAGGCTCTGAACTGGTTTCAAAGGTGCAGAAGAATATTAGGGATTCATCAGCCAAAATGTACTGGGGTTTTGCAGACTCTCAGGAGATCCTGTTACCAAAGCAGGTGAGTCTTGTCTGAGCTGAGTGGCTCAGTGGTTGAAACCTGGTGCTGCGCTCTGTTGATAAGCCATGCGACATCCTATCCATCTGGAAACCATTCTTTCTCAAACATTTGAAGAAGACAGATGCAGGTAGCTGTGCTTCTGAGGTCTGGGACTTCCTCACATCATCGCATCCTAGTGAACAGATATGGGCTTCTTCCTGTGGCCATCAGAAGCTGATGTGGCCTGATGTTACTGGGGTGTCGGGATGCTTTCCTTGGCACTTGGTTATTTTGCTGTTTGGCAACAGCAAGGCAGCTTTGTTACTACTTTACTGAGTTAAAATGCTCCGTGTTAGTGAGCTTTTGTCTCTTCAAGACAGTATGATAGAGGTGACCTGCACACCGGATGCTTTCACTCGCTCTGATCTTCTGAAAGGCTTTACTGGGGCTTGGAAGATCTGAGTTCTGCTGCGGAGGCCCCAGGGTACCGAAGAGTGACGCAGATAGCTGCAGCAACAGAATGGCCGTGTGTCTGCACATAGATCGTTGGGAATTCTTGAGCAAGCCAGTTCTAGCACACACGTAATTCATCAAACAAGGCTCAGCCCAGCTGATGCTGAGCAAGAGCTGTAGGTGTGTTGCAAACACCTACAAAGGAAATGGTGATTCTTTGGTGATTAAAGAATATCCCAGCCAAACCCACAACAAACGCCCTCCCTGCTAACGGCAGGTGCTAGGTTTGACAAAGTTTTGTTCATGGGTTGTGCAGCTCAAAGGCAGAGAACTCTCCAAAGAGGTGCTGCTGTGTTCTGTTGTAGGATGCGAGTTCTCTGCGTGATTCCAGTTGACTACATGAACGTTTGTCTCCAGCTGCTCACTTGAGTGTCCTGTGCATCAGCCTGTTGCTTTGTTCAGGAGTGCTTTCACTTTGGCTGGAATTCAAAGGGGAAAGGAAGAGCGAACAGACCGACAAGTAGTGGGGCAGAGCCCTGAGCCCAGCTCTGTCAGTTAATAGTTTACTGAGAAAATGCTAGAAGATTCCTTCTCTGATTATCGCATGTGATCTTCGGTCTAGAGAGAAAGAGGTGCTGACTGAGTCTTGCACGTATCCCCTGAACTTTGAACAGGGAAGAGTTGTCTTTTCCAAGCTGGGTATTGAGTGTGTGATTTTCTAAAATACGATGTTTTCTGTAGACACAGAGCACCAACCTCCCAGGTGAGTTCCCGAGCCACTGAGCTGTGTGCTCTTGAATCTGCCTCACAGATTCAGGTTTCCCATCTTATGCCTGTTTTCCTGTTCCCTTCTGGCCTCCAGCATCAGCCAACACCTCCACAACCCTGGAGCCACTGCACAGATGTGCTTTGGCACTGGTGCTGCTTTCAGGTCCTACTGGGAAATGCCCCTTTGCCGAGGCTGCCATTTGCATCCCGGCAGTCTGGAAGGAGGTGGTGTGAAGGAGTCAGAGCATTTTGTGTGTTCCCATAAATAGGTAGTAACTGCCTGAATAGAACTTCTGAAGACAGGCCAGGGTGCTCGCAGACAGACGATGCCTCTGGCTGTACACCCAGCACTGCCATGCATGCTACAGGAGCTGCTCGTTTCTAGATAGAGTCTGCCCACAGGACTGTGGGCCAGTGTCTGCAGCGTTTTCCTTCCCAAACCGCAGGCTCTTAGAGCAGCATCAACAGCTGAAACAACCAGCTGCTACGTACTTGCAGGATTTGCATTCTGGTCAGTTCAAAGGGGTCAAACCCTGTGCTCTTTGGCAAAGTCTGTTGTGTAAGCATCTTGCTTCCAGAACAAAGACTAAAATGGTCAGGTTCTTCTGATTTTCTAAAGCAAAACTTGCTTCGAGGGAATTCTGATGAGACTTCCCAAGGCATGTTTGGTTTAGCTCAGCGGTTAAGGTTAAGTCCTCATAAGGTACATTTGGAACTCTTTAAAGCGTGCCTGGCTGGTGGAAAGAGAAACAGCATCAGCTTCACAACTGAATTCTGTCCAGGCAGGGGAGAGGAGTTGAAACTCCTTTAATAACAAGCAAACAAAAAGTCCTCCATACCCTAAATACCAGCTGGGGTCTGAACAAAAGTTCATCCTCTGCTTCTAAATCTGGCTCCCAAAAGCCTCATCAGATGTGCACAGAAGTGACTTTGATTCTTTTTTTCACAGCACTGGCTGGATGAGCTTCATACCCCTCGGGATGTGGTGAGGAGAGATCCCTGGAGGAACACACTTCATTTTTAGCTGAAGCTTCCTTTGGGCCCTGCAGGGAGGTTCTAGGGCTTCGTTTCAGTGGGATCTTTATGCAGCCCGTTAAAATGAGGAAAGAAAACCAATGCATTGTCCCAGGAGGAACAGAGAACTCCAAAGCAGGAACCTACTCTACCTTGCTCTTCCCCTTCCTGAGGTTTTACAACTCCTTCAGGAGCTCCTGTATCTTTTTCTTCCATCCAGAGCAACCTGGACAGGCTGGAGAGCTGGGCCAGTGCCAACCTCCTGAGATTCAACAAGGGCAAGGTCCTGCAGCTGGGTCAAGGCAATCCCAGGCACAAAAACAGGCTGGGTGGGGAACAGACTGAGAGCAGCCCTGAGGAGAAGGACTTGGGGTGTTGATTGGTGAGAGACTCAACAGGAGCCGGCAATANTCCAGTCCCTGAAGGGGGCTACAGAAATGAAGGGGGCTACAGAAAAGCTGGGGAGGGGCTGTTTCCAAGGGCTTGGAGGGGCAGGACCAGCTGGAAGAGGGGAGGTTTAGACTGGAAGTCAGGAGGAAGTTCTTCACCATGAGGGTGCTGAGACACTGGCACAGGTTGCCCAGGGAGGCTGTGGCTGCCCCCTCCCTGGAAGTGTTCAAGGCCAGATTGGCTGGGGCTTTGAGTGTCCTGCTCTGGTGCGGGGTGTCCCTGTTCATGGCAGGGGGCTTGGAACTGGATGATCTTTAAGGTTCCTTCCAACCTGAACCACTCTGTGAATCTAATCCGTTGCAGTGCTGGGTGGCTAGAAAGCAAAGATGGCACAGTCCCCAGTCCAGCTCTTCACTTCAGGAACATTTCCAGTCCATTACAGCCAGACCTGGCATTTCCTGGCTTAGATGATACCCTCAGATACAATTTTCCCCAACACACGAGAAACATCTGCTCCCTGCCTGTCTAAGCTCTAGAGGGAAAGGAAAGGTGATCCAGCCTTCAGCACTCTTGGAATTAACGTAAGGGCAGGGCTTCGGGCTGTTGTTAGAGCCTCATTAAATAAACTCTCCGTGTTCCCAAGGTTCAAACCTGCTGCCTCTGCCGTGGGATGGACTTCCACACACAGCGATGCCAGCAGCAGGGAGAACTAAGAGTTGAGTGAGTGTGACTGATGGGGCAGGTCTCTGTTCTTTCTGTAAAGCAGCTGTTTTTAGCTCAGACATGGCTCTGATGATGGGGACGACTTATTTTTAAGATGGGAAAGTCTGCAGCAATGTTTTGAATTCCTTTAAGGGCTGACAGGGCAGGGTAATCTATCTGGGGAACAATTCACAGCCTTAGAAGGAGATTTTTATTTACTTGCACATCCTTAGAAAGTCACAACTTGAGCAGTTTGTCACCCAGCACGAGGGCTCATCACCCTTCCGCTCCTGCATGTTCGGCCAGGAGGAGCTGCTTTCACACTCCTCCTGCTAATTATATAGGTGCAGGAGATGCAGGTCTCCTGCAGCCCAGCTTCCCAGCAGTTAATGGACAACTTGGGACTGCAGATCACCTTCCCAGAGAGGCAGAATTGCAGCAGACAGCAGGAGGAAGGGTTTCTTCATCGCTTTGCCATGCTCTCCAGTCACAAACCCACACGAGCGTCTGCAGGTTTCCGTCTGAGTGACACATCTTCAGGACTCCTGCTGCCAGGCATGAAATGCTTTTGATGTTCCTGCAATTCCGTGCTGCAGTTCCCAAAGGCAGTGTTTGTTTCCAGCCCAAGGGCAAGTTTGCTTTAGTCTGACTCTTGCCAGATGAAAATTATTACAGGAATGGAAGCCAGGGCATTGCTCAGCTGACTGTGTTTGCGAGGCTGAAACCTAATGAAAAGCTCGGCTGATGCCACTGAACAACAGTTAGGGTGCCCTGACAGGAAGGGTTTCGGCTGCCTGCAGCTGGGGAAAAACAACCCCAACATTTTCAACTGCAAACTCAGAGCAGGAAGGAAGCTGGTGGCTTCAGGAGCAGCTGATCTCTGCCTGCACAAAGCTGCTGCTGGGGGGAAGACTCCTCTTCTCTGGGATGTAGGCAGCAGTCCTGGGCTTACTGTGGGAACCAGTTCAACCCCCAAGCTGTTGCAAAGCAGAGTGGTTTCTCCTGGATTGACACGCTTGTTCATTTGCAAGGAAAACCCCGGGAGGAGCAACAGGGGTGTCTGGTGGTAGCCTGTCACAGCGATGCTTGCTCTGCCAGTGCCAGTGCCAGTTGCCCATCAACGGGGAGGCTCTTCCACCAGAGCATGGCCCTGTGCGTGTGCTTCACTGGGGTGAGAGTCACTGCCTCCCTCACTGGTGCCACTGGCCATGGCACCCCTGCTTTTGGTTTCAGGGTGTGAAAACCCCACTTACAGTGCAGCTCTTGAGGTGAGCTGTGGCTTCTTTCCCTCTGGCCCCGACTTAAAATGGTTTTAGGGCATTCTCCTAGAAAGTCCAAAAGCCTCATCAAGGGAACTGGGTGCTGGTGGTTCACAGAGGAGCTTGGGTTCAGGGGAGGGGACCGCACTGACCAAGTACAGATTTCTAGTTAGCACACAGCAGAAAGGGGAAATTGGCTGCAATGAATCGGAAACTGGGAAACGTGGGCAAAGAGCGAGGGGAAACGAAGCTGCTGAGGAGCACACTCGGAATCAGGAGTAAGAAGGAATGTTCTCTTAATCCCCGGCAGAAGGAACCTGTTGTTTGCCCAGGACTCTCTTGAATGAGAAGACCCAGCAGCAGAAAAGCTGGGAAGAAGCTGCTCTCTTGCTGGGTATCTTCAAACCAGTTGTGCATCATCTGCACTGGGGAGTTCCCAGAGCTCTGATCCACTGCATAGTGGAGGGTTATTAATAAGCCCTGATGCTCAGGAGGACTGGGAAGGAGCCGAGGTAATGGGATGACCTAATTCCAGTCCCATTGGTTTGCTTTCGGTGCCAGCAGAGCTATGGAAGTCTTCACATGGGACAAAAGCTAAAAAAGAAGCAAGAAAATGTCTTGGTGGCTAATTAATAGTGCAGCCCGATAGGGAGCAGTATGGAAAACTGTGTGGAGCTGGTCTTATTCCAGGAGATTTCTGATTTATGAGATGATAAATGTAGACACTGCAATAACATTTGGGCTCCTGGAGAGCTGTTTTCAGTGTGGAAAGCTCTGAGCATCGTCTGTAGAAACAGAGCCGAGTATGTTCAGTATTAACCTTCAGCAGGGATCATGAGGAACATTTCTAGTGGACAGCAGAGCATGAACTGGGTGTTGATGGATCTACTAATATCTTTATTAATAACACCCCCCTCCCCCATTTATATCTTATTAATTGTTGGGCAACACCCCGAAGGTCTGGGAATGAGCTGGTAAGAGGAGGCATAAACCATGAATGGCATGGCTGGAATGAGCAGGGGAAGAGGAAACGTTGGCCGTGAGACTAGAGTATGGGAAGGAACCAGCCAGAAGAGCAGGAATTTCTGTGGTTGAGGGGTGCATCCTTTGCAACCAGTTACCAGCAGGAAAGGCACAGTGAGAAGGATGGGGTTCTGCAGCCTGTCACCCTGGATCAGGCTGTGCTGCCTGGGACACTCCAGACCACCTCAGCAGCTGTGGTCTGTAAGGGAATGAAACAAAAGTCTGGTATTTGTAGGTGCTGCTTGGGCACAGACGTTTTAACAGCCCAAGAGCATCACCTAAGGAAATAGCGATGGGTGCTGAACCAGTGTCGGATGCCCGAAAGTGCCATCAGCAGCCAGGTTCAGCCTTTCAGTTTGATCTTGCTAGTCCTGACCCTCAACTGATGGCCAGCATGGCACACAGATGCTGGGGTATCTCACAAGGCTGCTGGGGTGGCTCCTCAGGCCTTCCTGGCCAGGCTGGACTTTGGGGCTGGATGCTGAGAGCAGGATAGAGGGACTGTCTAAGCTTTAGGCATCGTGTCCTCGGTGGGACTCCCAGAGCCAGCCCAACTCGGGGGAACTATTCTCATCTGGGTGTGTGTTTATCCCCTGTGGAAGCATGTGGCTGTACGCTTAGGCACACACATTCCACTTCTCTGAGCACGTTTGCCTTGGTGCCACCAGTTTGGCCCCAGAGCTGCTTGTGGCAGTGAGGCAAGAGCCATCCTCACACATCAAACAAAACCAGATGGAAAAGCTCCACTGCTGTGCTCGCAGGCTGTTCAGGGTGTAGGAACTCTTATCTTTTACATCCTGGTGTGATAAAGGGATGCAATGGGTGGAAGGCTCAGTCTGTTGAAGTCTAATCAGCTGGTTTACAGGACACGGCAGCGATTCTCAGGGCTGCACGAACAGCAGAAGTCTGGGGGCTCAGGTAGGGCTGATCAAGGGAAAGCAGGGTTGATGCTGGCGAAGGAGAGCACCTTTGATGCTGAAGAATTTAGCTATTTCTAGTGACCAGGGACCAGGCGCTCACTGAGCCTTATTTCTTGGGGAAAAGATGAGCTGTTAGATAAGAGAGAAATCGGGGCTTTACTGCTTTGTGTTCACCTGCCCCTTGTGCTGCTTCCGAGAGAGGAAATGTGCAGGTCCTCAGATGGTCCTGGCTGCTGGGAGCTGGCTGTAGGCATGCTACACACTGCTTCAGCCCGTCTTCCAGCTTTTGGGGGAGAGGTGTGCTTGGGCTGTGGGGATGTGGCCTCAGAGACCTTCTGCCCTTGATGAAGTGGTGCAAGGAGGTGCAGGCAACACAGGTCTGGGGATGAGCTGGTGAGGTAAGAGG
The DNA here is from genome assembly GCA_013397515.1 of Upupa epops. Lineage (NCBI taxonomy): Eukaryota > Metazoa > Chordata > Aves > Bucerotiformes > Upupidae > Upupa > Upupa epops. The sequence continues at coordinate 263,353 of VZRI01002434.1, read as the reverse complement.
AGACATAAACCATGACTGGCATGGCATGGCTGGAATGAGCAGGGGAAGAGGAAACGTTGGCCGTGAGACTAGAGTATGGGAAGGAACCAGCCAGAAGAGCAGAATTTGTATGGTTGAGGGGTATAAAACAGGCAACTTGCTGTAACCTTTTCACAGAATCACAGACTCTTAGGGGTTGGAAGGGACCTCGAAAGACCATCCTGCCACAGTGGGATCTCCTAGATCCAGTTGAACAGGAAGAGTCCAGATCGGTTTTAAACATCTCCAGAGAAGGAGACTCCACAACTTTCCTGGGCAGCCCCTTCCAGGGCTCTGGCACCCTCTCTGGGGAGAAGTTTCTTCTCTTCTTGATGTGGAACCTCCTCTGTTCCAGCTGACACCCAGTGCCCCTTGTCCTAGCACTGGATGACACTGAGCAGAGCCTGGCTCCTTCCTCCTGACACCCACCCTTTCCATACTGATCAACATTACACCCTCCAGGCTCCTTTTTTTCCAAGCTCAAGAGACCCAGCTCCCTCAGCCTTTGTTTAGAAGGGAGATGCTGCACGCCCTTCATCATCTCTGTGGCTCTGTGCTGGACTCTCTCAAGCAGCTCCCTGTCCTTCTGGAACTGAGCAGCCCAGAGCTGAGCACGCGATTCCAGATGCCATCTCCTAGGATGATTCAAAGACTGAGCAGTTTCAGTGATTGATCACCTTGGTTGCAGCAGCATCAGTCAAACCCGGGTTTTCTCACAGAGAGTGGAGTTCAGATGCTGCTGTGTGCCCAGGCGGCTGCGTGATGCTGATTCTCGCACAGAGATGTTAGCTGTGCAGATGTCTGTCCCGCTAAATCTTGTTATAAAACAGCCCCGTTTCCCGATGGAAGCTAGCGGTGCGATGCACGGTGCTCTGCAGGGTGACCCTGCCCTTGCCTGCTGTTCTGGGAAGGCCAGCAGAGAGAAGCTACTGGAAACGGGTCTGAAGAGTCATTTCAGGTGAAAGGCAGCGAGCATCCATCAGAAGATACACTGAGCCTACGCGTGCTGTTCCCGAGCGGCTGCAGACGGTTGGTCCGGTTGTTTCGGATTAGCGTGGGGACTGTGGCTGCCTTGTGCCCCACTCGGCCCACTTTCTAACAAGGAAAAGCAGGAAGAGCAATGAAGCTGGTGAAGGGCCTGGCCAACGGGTCTGCTGAGGAGTGGCTGAGGCAGCTGGGGCTGTTCAGCCTGAGGAAGAGGAGGCTGAGGGGAGACCTTGTAACTACCTGAAGGGACACTGTAGAGGGGTGGTGCTGGTCTCTCCTCACAGGCCACTGGTGACAGAACAAGAGGGCAGGGCCTCAAGCTGCACCAGGAGAGGGTTAGGCTGGGCAGGAGGAAAAACTTCTGTGCAGTAAGAGTGGTCAGGGCTTGGAACAGGCTGCCAGGGAGGGGGCTGAGACACCACCCCTGGAGGGGTTTATAGAACATTTAGGTGTGGTGCTTCGAGTTCTGATCTAGTGGTGACCTTGGTAGGGTAGGGTTGGGTTATCAGTTGGACTTGATGATCTCCAGGGTCTTTCCCAACCTGAATGATTCTGTGACAGGTTGTGACCTTTCTCTTTTTCAGTCTCTTCCCACTGCTCCCCCACCCTTTGTACAAACCTAATGATCACATCATCTCATCACGTCGTGTCTCCGAGGGACTACTCTGAGCGCTGAGCTGAGACCGTGCCAGTTCTCACTAGTCCAGCCTGCGACTGATGTTGTGAGACCTCTGAACACAGACAGCTCTCTGCAAGATAACCCATGCGGGTGCCCAGGCTGAGGGGGAAGGGGACATTGTGATGTTCTGAGAAAGCAGAAAGCAGCCTGTGTGGTGCTGCTGTTTAAGAAATAGTGAAGTCATTCACTACGGGGAGGTGAGATTTATCACACACTGCGCTGCCAGCTCAGCTCAAACGTGGATTTCTCCAAAGTCATCGATGTTTGTGCTGGTACTCAGCTCCCTTCAACAAACCAAACCGACTGAAATTCTCCTCTTATGACAGGGGTGGTGGGAGAGTGGATTTAACTGCTCAGAGAATTCATCAGGGCACGAGCAGAGGAAGAGGCTGAATGAGCGTTAGTGAGAGATCTATGGGTGTTCCCGCACAAATTGTATTACTTCAACTCGGAGAGCTGGCCTGAGAGCCTAACCCTTTTACCTTTGCTCTGTACCATCTCCCAGCGGAGCACTCTGTGTTGCATAATGACTTGGTTGTTCTTCTATTCTTAAATAAATCGAATTATTTTCTTTCCCATGCAGGAAATGGAGTCAAATTACAGGTATCGCTCATTCATCCTTCAGCAACCCCTGTTACGTTAACAAGACAGCGTCCCGCTGCTGAAGAAAGCTGTGTGCTCGGCTCTGGGCGTCTGCTAGAAGGAGATGGAAGTATCTGATCAAATTACTCAGCTTCCCAAAGAAATCCTTTTTAGATGATGAGAATTACTGCTCCCTGCCTTGCTCTGTCCAGGTTGTTCCTGGCTGTGGAAAATCACAGCGGTAGAGGAGCCCTGCTGGGTGGGGGCTTTGGTGGGTGCTGGGCTTGAGGACGCTAAAAGGCAGCAGGCTGGGATGAGCCACTGCACCGAGTACCTGGTGATCTCACACACAGCGGGGATTCTTCTGTAGGGCTTAAAGAACATAATCACCTACATCTTGAATGACAAGTGAGCAGCACATACTCTCAGCACATCGAGGTACCCATGGAGTAACCCCAGTATCACCCACCTACCCAAGGGCTGTCAGCTCCATCAGATGGGAAATGACTGCTCCTGTGCAGCCCATCTGCAGTTTGTGTCTTGCTGCTGTGTCAGAGATCCCAGCTGCTGAGAAACCGGGCCGACCTCCATCCCAGCAGAGAAGCTGGTGCTGCTGGAAGAGGAAGAAAATCCCGGGTATAAGATCTCATGGGGCAGAAAAGGGTCCCATCCCCTGCTTCTGCCCTAGCCAGCCTCCCCCAGTGTTTAGCAACACTCTGGTGCTAGGATGCAGGTGGCACCCCCAGAGCAGCAGGAAGCCGCAGCATGGTTGGATGTCAGACTGCTGCAGTCATGGGCTGGGGAGGTTGGCTACTGGCTCCTCCATTGCAGACGTCTGGCTGGGGCCTGTCAAGAGGTGGCTTCTTGGGCTTTCACACAGCTCTGCCAGCTGAAGGGGTGAGAGAGGGCATGCTTCAATACCAGCCTGAGCGAGGAGCAGTGAGGATTCTTTCCTTGCCTTGGCAGACAGAAGGGGGTTGCACTTGCATGCAGGCAGGTGCTGGCCCTGTGTGGGCAGCTCTTTTGGCCCCAGTGGCCATCACATCCACTGCAGCCAACTGGAAGGCAGAGGACAGTGCTCAGGCTGCAACACAGACTCTTTGGGGAGGTAAGATATTGCTGGCCAAGAGTTGAACCTGGAGACTTCAGAAATGGGTTTGTGGCAAAGCAAAGCAGGGGTGGCCCTCCTCTTGTGGAGCTGGACTTTGGGTGGTGACTGCGGGCACAGCCTCCCATGCTTGCAGTGGACAGATAAAACCCACCAGAGATCTCCGGCTTCATTGTGGAGTCCACAAAGTGTATATGGTCAGACCAGAGCTGCCTGAGCTACCTGTGGGGCTGGTGCCCTCAGCTATGCAGACTGACCCCAGCTCCACGTTGCTAGCAGATGACCTCAGCACCCCCTTTCTGAGCAGGGGTCTCTTGTTTTGTAGTCCCCAGCCCTGGGGAGGTGACCCAGTCTGACCTCAAGCTGTTGGTTATTTCAAGTTGCGTAGCTTTAGAAGGATTCCTGTCTGATGATCCAGACCTACTGACCCCCCCACCACTGTGCAGGAGCATTCCACCAGTGCTAAGCGGTATTTCATAGCGGGACCACGCTCACAGTCTGAGCTCTTCACTGTCGTGGAAGCCCGTCTCTCAAATATTTGTCTTGTGCATCATGTCCAGAAAATTGCTGAGCTTTACTCTTTTGGATGAAGGCAGCGTGAAAGCCACTGCTTCTTCTCCCCCGTGGGTAGAAACCTTCTATGTCTCTGGCAGCTCTGGGAAGACTGAATGGATGATGGTGATGATGGCAAAGTGTTGAGGCTCTGGGAGTGAGGACACGTGGAAAGAGCAGTCAAAGGCAGCTCTACAGACCTGCTAAGATAAGGGAGGGAATGAGGCCCTGGGGCTTTCCTGAGGCAGCTCCTGTGGTTGTTCCCATCTCTGGCAGGTTGTGTGGGTGCTGTGGTGTCTCACCAGGAGTCTGCAGTGCTGGGTTAAGAAGGATCTTCCTTCTGTAGCAGGGAGGTTGTTGAACACTGGAACAGGTCGCCCAGGGGAGGTAGTTGAGGCCCCTGAGACATTCAAAGGGATACTGGACAAGGCTCTGAGCAACCTGACCTGATTGAGGATGTCCCTGCTCACTGCAGAGGGGTTGGACTAGGTGGCCTTGGAGGTCCCCCCTTCCAACCCAACACATTCTGTGATTCAGTAGCAGTGGAAAGAATGAAAAGCTTAGGACTGGGAACCTTGGCAAGAAATCTGAACACAACGTCACTCATGGTGACCTGAGCTGCAGCGCTTACCGGACTCAGAAAACATCACAGAAGGCTAAGACTGAGCTGAGTTACATGACAGCCTCATGTTTGCCTGAACAGGTAGACTCCAGCTCCCTCTGAATCACCTTGCTGGGACTGCTGTCAGATGAGGACCTCAGGCTTTACTGAGCAGTTCTCCTGTCCAGTTTGCTGTTTCCCACTGCATTGCCTCCCCAGTTGTCCCTAAGAGGACAGGTCGGAGCACCCCATCCCTGGGTGCTGGACCCCCCACCCCTGCCTTTATCACCACAAATGCCAATGTGAGTGAAGTTTGAACTTAAGCACTTTCCGAGCTGGAGGGAAAAAGTCCTTCTCCTCAGCCAGCTCTGACAGCTCCTGTCTGCAGCAGTGTCAAGTGCACCAGCTAAACCCACCCACACCACAGCCTTTCTCGTGTGGTCTGCTGCAGGAGAGAGTCATCACAGAGCCAGCACCGGCTCGGCTTCGAGGGTCCTTAAAGGTCATCCAGTTCCAACAGAGCTGTGGCTGGAGAAGGGCACCCTATGCCCCATTGGGTGGGTGCCTGGCCGCTGCTTCCTACAGGAGGAGGCAGCTAACAGCATCCTCTGTGCTGCCGCTGCCCTGGCCATGGGAAGCTGCCCTCTGTGCAGAGGGAGTGAGGAAACAACAGAGATGTTGTGTGACCTCAGCCTGGCAGCCCTTTCCCTCTGCCGTTGCCCCCTGATAGGTTCTGGCTGATTGATCCTGGTGAGTGAGCGTGGGGTGAGAGCGTTTTCAGATGGGCGTTGAAAACCCTTCTGTGGAGAATTTCCAGCTCACTTATTGCTCCAGGTGGGAGAAGCCTGGAAGGAAGCCACATGCGTGCAACAGTCTAGACAAGTTTGATTTCTTTTAGGAATTACAGAACAGAAGTCCCATAATACCCTCTCTTTTTTTAGCATCCATGTCGGTAGCCAAGATAAACAATTCTCTCACTGCCCTGAAATTTCAAGTTGCTCACAGGATGAAGCGGTGACCTACTGAACCTCTGGGAAGAGTGAGATTGGCCTCCGTCTGCACGGCTGCCTTCTTGGCTCAGCCCTGGTGGCTGCAGCCTGGCTGCCCCGAGGAGCAGAGCTGGCGCCCTGCTGTGGTGCCTCCGCTGCGCTGGTGGAGCTGCTGCTCCCATAAAAGGAGAGGTTGAGCAGGGCCAAGGGCAGGGGCTGCGCTTCGGCCACAAGAACCCTGCAGCTACAGACTGGGGATGAGTGGCTGGGGAACAGCCTGGCAGAGAGGGACCCAGCAGTCCTGGCTGACAACCAGCTGAACAGGAGCCAGCAGGGTGCCCAGGTGGCACAAAAGGCCAATGGCATCCTGGCTTGGATCAGCACTAGTGTGGCCAGCAGGACTAGGGATGTCATTCTCTCCCTGTCTCTCCGTGCTCTCCCTGGGCACNTTATAACTATTTGAAGGGAGGCTGTTGACAGGTGGGGGTCAGGATTTTCTCCCAGGCAACTAGCAACAGAACGAGAGGGCAGGGCCTGAAGCTGCCAGGGGAGGGTTGAGTTTGACTTTAGGAAGCCCTTCCTCACAGAAAGGGTGATCAGAGCCTGGACTGGAGGGCCCCAGGGCAGTGGTGCAGTCCCCATCCCTGGGGGGGTTCAAGGACAGACTGGATGTGACACCTAGTGCCATGATCAAGCTGATTGTGGTGGTGTTGGGTCCTGGGCTGGGCTGGATGATCTTAGAGGTCTTTTCCAGCCTCAGTGATTCTGTGATTCTGAAATGCATGATGAGATCACAGGAGTTAAGGTCTGCTTTCATGTCTAAGCACCGAGACTACCAGCTGCTTCTCAGATACAGCAGGTTCCCCAGTTCCACATCAATCCACCTGGAGGACTAACCTACCAAGAGTTAATCCTGGGATCTGCACTGGCATTAAATCCCAGTAAAGTGTTGATCACAGAGACCATTTTCTGTCACACCCAAGAGCTACTGCTCAAGAGGGATTTGAAAGTGCCTGCAGACACGTGCTCCTGGCTGCAGGCCTCTAGGCTGGCTCAGAAGCAGGTGGCTGCTACTGAAACTGAGGTCACTGCTGAAATCGCCAGTGCCATCACTGCAGACTGGCTCTCGTGCAGGAGCCATGGCCTTCTGATCACAAAATTAGGGGAGGTGTCAAGGAAGGCAGATCAGTAATGCACTCACCCTCACGTGATGGTGGGGGCTGCTGATTCCTCATCCCTGCAGCTATTCAAGGTGAGGCTGGACGAGGATCTGAGCAACCTGATCTAGTTGAGGATGTCTATGCTCACTGCATGGAGGTTGGACTGGGTGACCCTGGGAGCTCCCTTCCAACCTGGGCCATTGTATGATTCCCCTGATGTCAGTGATGCTTCTCCTCCAGGCCACCGTGTCATTGCCTGCAGTGCTGCTGCTGTCACTTCTGCAGCTTATTTTAGACCACTGGAGGGTTTTCTCTAGGCTTTGGTTCTGCCTTCACTTCCAGCCATGGCTGGGGCTGCGTTGAAGATGCAACCAACAAAGAGTAACCTGGAGAAGCTGCTTGGCTCCAAGTGCAGCGGAGGAGATGACAGCTTCCCAGGTTGAACATGTGGGCACAGAGGTGACTTTAAAAAGGTTAAAGCCATGTTGAGCTAGATCTACTGAAGAGACAGCCCTGCTGACAGCACAGGGAGAAGGAGAGCTGCCAAGAGGTTTGTGTAAGCGATTAGAAGGCTGATTTTTGGTGGGTAACTGCAATGGCCAAGAACGGTCCATATCTTCCCTACAGTAGTAGGATAGAGTGGGTGATGAAAAAAACTCCTGAGTGGGGTGAGGGGCTTATTGCCTTCTAGCCAAGCTCTCGTCCTTGCCTCTTAAGACTTCAAGATAAAGAAATAGGCCTTTGGATCCAATCAGGACTTGGAGAAGCAGCCAGGCTGATAACACATTTCAAGGCTTTCAAGCCTCCTGGATTCATGTTGGTCTAATCCCTGTGTAGTGAATGTTCCTCTCAGAGCCGTTTTGCAGGTTCTCTTGCAGGCTCTGCTCTTTGCTTCCCACCTCGAGCATCAATGACCTTGCAGAGGTGCTGCATCCCACCGTGAACACCTAGAGCAGTTGACACCCTCATGGTCCACGGGCTCAGGAAGGCAACTTGGGATTCCCGGGTGTGAAGGCACAGCCCCCGAGCGAGCAGTTACTGCTGTTATCATGGCTGAACATTCCTCAGGTATGTCTCACTGAACTTCGCTTCCTGCCTTGCTTTGGCAAAACTCCCTGTTTCCAGGGTGATGATTTATTCCTTTAAATATTTCCCTTTCAAGAACAATATCATGGGTCCTCCTCTGTTGTTGGTTCCATTAAAAATAACCTCCTCGTCTCCCAGCATCGGTCTGGATGTAAGCCATCAGAGTTGGACACCAGCCTCCAGCCTCTCCAATCCACTGTCACTCTTGCTGAAAGTTGACCCTCCTGCCTCCCCGCACTCAGTGTAATCCCCAGGCTTCCTGTTCTTGGCCCTTCTGAGAAGCCTCACCCAGGCAGATCTGGAAGGAAAACCTGGAGGTTTGTGAAGCTTGGAGAAGAGAAGGCTCTGGTGGGACCTCACAGCAGCCTTCCAGAACTTGAAGGGGGCTACAGAGAAGCTGAAGAGGGGCTTTTTACAGGGGACTCTGGTGATAGCTTGAAACCGTCTGCCTTGACCTAAAAGAGGGGAGATTTATGTTAGACCTTAGGAAGAAATTCCTCCCTGTGAGGGTGCTGAGGCACTGGATCAGGTTGCCCAGGGATGTTGTGGCTGCTCCATCCCTGGAAGTGTTCTAGGCCAGGCTGGATGAGGGTCTGGGCAACCTGGTCTGGTGAGAAGGGTTGCTGCCTATGGCAGGGGGTTGGGATTAGATGATTTTAAGGTTCCTTCTAACTTGAACCATGCTATGAAAACACAGACAGGAGGAAAGAAGGACCTTGCTGAGCTCCCTTAGGACAGCACTGTGCAGCCCAGTACTCAACCAGCAGCAGGAGAGGAACCTGAATGCCCTATGTAGCTCTGCTTGTGAGCTCTCCTTTCTGTGCTTGGGGAGACGTGAAGAGTGGGAAGCCACATGAGAACAGCATGGAGCAGCACTCATTGTTGCAGCCAGAAAAGGAGCCCTTTCCCACCTCCCCAGTCCTTGGGTTCCAAAACCAGGTATTTTTTATACAGGAGCAGAGCAAGGACTTTGAACCAGAAAACAAAGCAAAGCAGAAACGAAAGGCTGAGCTATGCATTTACTCTATATTCAAGTGTCTTCTGTTGCATGGAAGTCTGAACAGGCAGCCTGGTCTCCACACAACAGAGACTGTTCAGTGGTTCCTGGGACACTCACTTCTTGCTTTGCATAAAGAAGGAGACAGAGCATCTGGTTCCTCTGCTCCATTTTAAATGTCAGGGCTTGTTTTGCTAATGCATTTACACCCCCTTTTTCTTCACACACAGTCACGAAAGAATCGCTTTGGGGTTCCTTAGATGGAAGCCTATTAGCACTTTGTTTTTCAGACCCCTGTAGCAGACCTGCACTCAAAGCCTGGAATTCAGCTGCCAGACAAGAGTGAACTTTGGGCAAAGTCAGTTCCCAGCTATGAAACAAATTCCTGTTTCACTACAGTAATCTTCTGACTTGCTGCACTGAGGGCAGCCAGCACTGGTTTAGGCTGTGAGAGGGACAAAAATCTACCTACAAAAAGCATAAGGATACAGTAGAGCCTTCCAAATCCTTTCTTTCTCAGGTGTGCAACGCAGCGTCCCAGGGCCACCAAGTTCCAGCTAACCCAGAAGGGCAGGGACCAGGTGTCTTTCTGCAATACTTGAGCCATGACGTCTTTGTTGCAGCACCTTTTGAATGAGCAGTGAAACTCATCCTTATAAGGTGGGGAAGCTCCACGTACTGCTCTTAGAAAACAGGAATGTGAGCGCAGCAAGGATTGCTTCATGGGAGCCCCTCATGTGAGAGACAGACGATAGGACAGAAGGAGTTCCCATGGCACAAGAAGAATTTCTCCCTTATCTAAAGGAAGCCAGAGATGTGCAAGTCAGGGGTACAACAGGCATGAGGAATTATGAGGAGGAAATGATGTAAAGGAGCCAGACAGTTTGGAAATCTGCCTGCTTGCTTGTGCGTGTCCTATTCTGAGCATTGGAGGCTGGTATTGCTGTCAGAACGACCTCCAGAGTAGGAACACCTGACTGGAAGTTTGAATCTGCCAACTATAGGGAAAGTCCAAAGTCCTTAGGACCCTCACAGTGTGCCAACTCTACTTTTAACCTCTCCTTGACATTGAATGGGGGGAATGTGAGGGAAGAGTTTGTTGCAAGCCTTTTAGTCTGTTAGTTGATTGTCATTTCTCTCAGGCAATAGAGCAAGGGGAAAGGCTGTGCCATCAGAAAGGCTCCTTTACCACTTAGAAGACATCCATGGAGTTTGCCTGGAAGAGATCATTTCATCCTTTGTTTTCAGATGGCTTGTTGTCTTTACAGACCAAGAGGAAAGCCGGAGAAGGGCTTTTTACCATGGCCTGTAGAGACAGGACAAGGGGCAATGGCCAGAACCTGAAAGAGGGCAGATTTAGATTAGATCTTAGGAAGAAGTTCTTCACTGTGAGGGTGGTGAAGCATTGGAACAGGTTGCCCAAGGAGCCTGTGGCTGTCTCCTCCCTGGAAGTGTTCAAGGCCAGGTTGGGTGGGGCTCTGAGCAACCTGGTCTGGTGAGAGGTGTCCCGCCCCATGGCAGGGGGGTTGAAACTAGATGATCTTCAAGATCCCTTCTGGACTAAACTGTTCTGTAATTCTATGAATATGTTACATCTAGGTATAGGACACAGGCATGCTGAGTGTTAAATTCCAGCTGCTTCCTCCATGCCCTTCTCAAAGCCTTGCTACAAACACTTTGCATGGTTGCAGGAAACCCCTGTGGTTCTCAGCTTCTCTTGACACATCACTTCAGACAGTGCCTCTTGGCACGTTCTCTAGTTAATCCTCTCATCAAAGCTCTACTGCTTCCGTTCCTCATACCACTGCTTTTGCAAAGGTCCCTTTTTACCTCTTCACCACAGTGTTGGTCAAGGGCAGCCATCAGCCCCATCTGCCACCAGCCCCTTTCACCGCTTGATCCAGCAGCAGGACACAGGGACAGCAGTCTTGCACAGCAGGAACTGTTGGGCATTCGGGGAAGAGACTCCAGTCTATCTTACGGCATAGGGCAAGAAACTTCCTTTCAAAGAGAGCAGATGTTACTCAGCTGCTTATGGCCTCAGGCTGCACCAGGGGAGGGTTTGGCTGGACAGTAGAAAAGATTTTGTACTGAAAGGGTAGTCAGAGGTGGGAACAGGCTGCCCAGGGAGGGGGTTGAGTCACCATCCCTGCAGGGGTTTAAAGGTCGTTTAGATGTGGTGCTTAGAGATCGGGTCTCTGCCTTGGTGGAGCAGGGTTCTTGGTTGGACTTGATGATCTCAAGGGTCTTTTCCAACCTGAATGACTCCCTGATTCTGTGTTTTCCACCCAGTTTCTGTAAGTTTCCATGGAGGAGGTGGGACTGAATTCCTAAAGCCAGGCAGGCCCAACCATCGCTGTTTTCCATTGGAAGCACATGACCTTATGATCCCAATATGTTCTTTCACCTTCCCCTTCCCTGGTTCTTTACAGCCTGTCCTTGTCAACGTCTTTCCTGCCACCTGATTTCAGTGCTTGGCCAAAACGCTGCTTCCCATCCCCAGCACTGCCTCGTGGGGAGCCACCACACATTGCCTGGTCCATAGGACCTGCACTCCAGACCCTTCACCAGTCCCATTGCCTTTCTCTCAACCTGCTCCAGCACCTTGATGTCCCTCTTGTACTGAGGTGCCCAAAACTGAACTCAGTACTCAAGGTGGGGTCCTCAGCAGTGCCGAGTACAAAGGGACAGGCATCTCCCTGGTCCTGCTGACCACACTATTTCTAACCCAGGCAAGGATGTGGTGCTGTGAGTCCATGTGATGGCAGATACTGCCTTTCAGACACGCGTTTTTATCAAAAGACCTTGTCCTTCATCGGGAGCTCGGAGTACGTGCTTTAAAGAATAACCCTGGGTTATTTTTATCAAAGACAATGTGGCCACTAGCAGTAATATCATGGGGCTCAGCATGACTTGCTTTTTTCTCAAACAATGGCCATTGTTCTGGTGGAGCTGAGGACAGTTTGGGCTCTGACCAGTTGCTATTCCCATGTAAACCAGGGGGAAAAATAAACCGAAATCTGACTCCTCAGCTGGGCAGAGCTGCAGCGGTTTCTGCATTGCTGGGCTAACGAAAACATGGCACAAACACAGTGCAGTCTCTCAAGGCAGCAGATAGGATAAACAAGAAAGTGTTAGTGGAATTGCGTCTTGTTGGCCTGAGTAACCTGGTCAGAACTGGCCCTGCACTGAGCCAGTGATCAGGCGATATGTCCTCTGGGTGTCCCTTCCAGCCTGAGCTACCTGATGATACTTGAGAACGACGGACTTCTGCTAGTCTGCAGAAAGGTCTATCCTGACCTTCCACAGCCATTAAACAAGGATGAGAGTCTGAGCTCCTTTTTGCGTTGCTAGCCCAGGACTTGATGTGGGTTTCTGGTTTTGCTTTCAAGTACACCATGGGGGTGCAGCCCCTTGGTGCAGTGCTCCCCACCAGCCAGCCCCCCCAGCCCAATGGCTCAGCCAGTTCTTCCCACTCAGCAGCCCAGGCATGTGCACGTCCTCCCCAAGGGAACACCCTGTGGTGGCAGTGGCTCTTTCCAAGCCTCACTGCTGGAGCTGGAAGGAGATCACAGAATCACAGAATTGTTGAGGCTGGAAAAGACCTCTGAGCTCATCCATCCCAGCCCAAGAACTGACATCACCACATCAGCCAAACCAGGACACTAAGGGCCACAACCAGACCTTCCTTAAACACCTCCAGTGACTCCACCTCTTCCCAGGCACAGATGTGCCTGTAGCTAGAGAGTAAACTGCAAGACCTTCATTTTTTCCAGTAAGACCGAGTGTAGAGCAAATGCTGCTTCTACTCCTCCAGGGGAGGTGGAAGGCAGTTACTGTCCTGTTCCTTCTTTGGGACATCCATCCCAGGCTTCTCTGGAAAGAGAGGCTCACACTGGGACCAGGTTGGTCCCAATGTGATCTTGTGCCTAGCAAAAGGGGTTGGTGCAAACTTAGGAGGGTGCTGACACACACAGGGTCGATCAGTGCTCCGGGGAAACGTGCATCACTGAGAGCTGCAGGTCTCTGAGCTGCTTGTATGGTGGGAACAGCAGAAAGAGACCTGCTATTAGGAGGGATGAGCCTGCTGCACGGTCGGTGGTGCTTCTGCCAAACCAGACTGGGGAACGGTGGCAGGAGCTGTTCAGCCATTTGCAGCCATCTCTCATTTCTCCCATCAATGCCCTGGTGTGGTTGGGGGTTGTGGGGTGGACGGGGACGGTTGGACTTGATGATCTCAAAGGTCTTTTCCAACCTTGATGATTCAATGGTTCTCTTTCTTTTCAGTTGCTCTTTAGTCCTTGTGGAATTTCTTTACTGAAGTGCAATAGCTCTAAGGCAAATTGGAGCTGCTCCCAGAGAGCATCCAAGAGCTGGGATGCAGCTGCTCTGAGGTGGGGAGTGCTGCAGAATCAGAATGTTTGGGGGGCCCATTCCTGAGCAGCTGGCACATGAAGATGCCAGCATCACCAGCCTTGCTCCTGTCCCAGAAGAGCCTGTGCAGCTGTGTTGGGACTCACCTCTCCTCTGCCATCATTATATGGGAGGAGCTGGGCTTTGTGCCCCAGAGAGATTGGAGAGGTTCGGGTAAACAAGGAAACTGGCCCTGGAGAGGAAACTCAGCAGTTGCAGGGTGCTGACAAGCTTCCAGAGACAACAAACAGCAAAAGCCATAGAAAATGGGATGCCTTGTGCTTCGTCTTTTGCTTGCAGGGATGGCAGGTGTGAGGCACAGAGAGACCAGACAGATGTCTGTGACAACCCCGTGATATTTACATTCAGTTTTAGCCAGAGCAATGTAACTCGTGGCTAATTTGGTAGTTTAAGAAAACAGAATCACAGAGCAGCATGCTTACTTGTTTCAGTGAGACCCACACAACCTGTTCCAGCAGCTCTGCAGCCCCAGCCTGAGCCCCTGGGTGGAGGGGATGTGCATGTTGATGCCATCATGCTGGGAGCTGTGCTCAGTCCTCCTATTAGCAGGCACTATGTGAGCTTGTTGTAAGGTGATAGTCCAATAACTTTAAGTGTGAGCATTCTCTGCTTTCCACTCACTTGTGACAAGCAATGGTGAAAAAGTGACCTCAGTACAAGGGAAAGACCGGGTACCTTCCAAAATCCAAAATGGATTGAGTCAAATAATAGAGGAGTATTTATATTCCTTCTCTACCATGTCAGCTGCATACGTCTTGCATTGCCTGTCACTCAAAGAACAGTGATTTAGGATTCTACAAGGATGGAGGGAGCTTTTGGATACTCTTTTGCTTTGCTTTACTAGAAAATCATCCTTGCCTAAAGACCCTGGAAGAGCCATGTGTTTCAGAACTCAGGAGGATGTAGAGCAGAGATTATGCACAGACACATGATGAACACGGTTTCCCAGTTCTGTCTGCTAAGAGTCACAGGGTGCCCCAGTGAGGTGCTGTCAGGACAGGACTGAACCAGCACTTCCCACATAGACCCTTCATCAACTACGTTCAGTGCTGGGGCTGCACTTGGCGCTGCCTGGGCAGTGCTTTGCAAAAGGGGAATTTGCATGTCATTTCCCTGAGGTACTTAGTCACTTATTCACACTTATTTGGGGTTGATTTCCATTTTTCTTCAGCATAGCAGGTACTGGAGGTGCATGAGGTATGCTCAGGTACACTTGATCTGAAAGAGACACAGAGAGGGGTTAAAGTACAACTCATCAGCTGTGGGTGGAGAGCTGGGAACTAGGATTGCTCCTCTGAGAGCACAGTTCTGTCCCTGAGATGGCCATGAGTAGTAGGGAACACTGAGGGCACGGAACTTTGAGATGGCATCTGGAATCTTGTGTCCAGCTCTGGGCTGCTCAGTTCCAGAAGGACAGGGAGCTGCTTGAGAGAGTCCAGCACAGAGCCACAGAGATGATGAAGGGCGTGCAGCATCTCCCTTCTAAACAAAGGCTGAGGGAGCTGGGTCTCTTGAGCTTGGAAAAAAGGAGCCTGAGGGGTGTAATGTTGATCAATATGGAAAGGGTGGGTGTCAGAAGGAAGGAGCCGGGCTTGCTCAGTGTCATCCAATGCTAGGACAAGGGGCACCGGGTGTTGGCTGGAACAGAGGAGGTTCCACATCAAGAAGAGAAGAAACACCTTCCCAGAGAGGGTGCCAGAGCCCTGGAAGGGGCTGCCCAGGGAAGTTATGGAGTCTCCTTCTCTAGAGACATTTAAAACCCACCTGGACTGTTCCTGTGTGACTGGATCCTGATGTGGCAGGGGGATAGGACTGGATGATCTTTTAGGATCCCTTCCAACCCCTGACATTCTGTGATTCTCTAGCTGCTTATTAGTAGCTGTAGTGATCTGCAGTACAAACGCATCTATTTCACTCTTTTGCAGACAGGTATTCTCCATCCCTTTTACACAGCTGGCAACTCTCTGAATTCTTTCACATTTTCTCCTTCAGAAACTGCTTCCCATTCAAAAAGAAGTCAGCTGCCTTTTTGAGCAGACAAACAGAATATGCCACAAGGGGTTTTCTTTTATGTGGTTGTTGCTATAGAGAAAGACATGATAATCTAGGTCTGCTGCCCATGGTGTATCTTGAGAACGATCTAAGTTCATCTATGACAATGGAGGACCTGGAATGGGACCTTATCTGAAATAATCAGAGTATTTCACAAAATCACAGAGCCCTTTGCTCTCTGCCAGGTGGACAGTCTGTCCCAGAGACATCAGGTTTCAGAACAGGACACATACCTGGGACCTCCCAGCCAGCGGGGCAGTATCCCCCACACTGCCTCTCAGATGCTGCCACTCCACACACAGGGCAGGAAGATCTCCTCCTTTCCATCCCCATGGCCAGGCTGCAGTGGGGCCAGCCCTGCCTGAGATGGCTGTGAAAACCTTCAAGCTCCCAGCCAGGCACTGGGGGACCAGGCAGAGTCCAGCATGGAGGAAACCTGGAGTGGGAGATAGCATGGCTCACCAGGATGATCAGGAGCTTTTGTTCTCATATTGTGTGCCAGTCACTGCTGGCATTACCCACAGCGTCCAGTGAGTCCAGTCCACACACGCTGCACTGCTCTAGCTTCACAGAATTACACGGGATCATAGAACAGTCAGGGGTGGAAGGAACGTCTGAAGATCATCTATTACAATCCCTCTGCTTGCCTGTGCCCAGGAGGACCTGGTCAGGTAACCATCTGCTGGGCTGGGCAGCAATTGCATTAAACATCTGTTTCAAGGTTCCAGCGATGTCACGTAGAAGTCTCCAGTTTGATCCCCGTGAGAATGCATCTGTCCTTCTCAGGATGGGAACACAACTGCAGAGAAGGTCTCTGCGTGATAACTGCCAAAAGTCCCAATCCACAAGCCAAAGCAGCATGTTCTAGATTATTTTGCTGAAGGACAGGAAAGAAACGTGGACCCACGGGGGTTAATTGCTTGGTCCAGCAAGAGGCATGAGAGAGGGGTGTCTTGACAGGCTGACTTCAGGCTTAATGTAAGGTCTGCTTCACCACTTCCAGCACATTCATTATTCCTCACTCATTTCTTCTCCCTCTCTGCTATTGAGGAAATAGCTGAGGCTTTCTTGGGGGGAAAAAAAAGCAGAATATATAAGTGAAGAACAGGACAGCCTGGAAAGAGCTTTTCAGGTTGGGGAAAGATCTTCTCAAGGGACAGGATCTACAAAAAGCAAAAGTGACCTCTGAGCGCTGGCCCTGGCTGCTGTATTAGAACCACAATGTGGTGGTGGCTGGGCTGTCACAAGAGCCTTCTTCCTTTGCTTTGAGAGACCCACTCTCTGCCTTTCCTTCCTCATCTGCTGCGTTGCAAAGCTGGTTTAGCTGGCTGGGGGAGAAGGCACAAGAGGGAAGTTATGGATCAGAGAACCCAACTGCAGGGGAGCCCAGGGCTTGTGCTGCTGCTTCCGGATGAACTAAATCACAGGTGTTTGTTACATGAGACCAGGGGATGAGTGGCTGGAGAGCAGCCTGGCAGAGAGGGACCCAGCAGTCCTGGCTGACAACCAGCTGAACAGAAGCCAGCAGGGTGCCCAGGTGGCATGAAAGGCCAATGGCATCCTGGCTTGGAACAGCATTAGTGTGGCCAGCAGGACTAGGGATGTCATTCTCTCCCTGTACTGGGCACTGGGGAGGCCTCCCCTTGAGTACTGGGTGCAGTTCTGAGCCCCTCACTTCAAGAAAGAGATTGAGGGGCTGAAGCGGGACCAGATGAACAAGGAGGCTGGGGAAGGGACTGGAGGGAAAGTCTGGTGAGGAGAGGCTGAGGGAGCTGGGGTTATTTAGCCTGGAGAAGAGGAGGCTCAGAGGGGACCTTATGCTCTACAGCTCCCTGAAGGGAGGTTGTAGACAGGTGGGGGTCAGGCTCTTCTCCCAGGCAACAGGATGAGAGGGCAAGACTTGAAGCTGTACTAGGGGAGGGTTAGGTTGGATGTTAGGAAGCCCTTTCTCATGGAAAGGGTGATCAGAGCCTGGAATGGGCAGTGGTGCAGTCCCCATCCCTGGGGGTGTTTAAGGACAGACTGGATGTGGCCCTTAGTGCTCTGGTCTAGCTGATGTGGTGATGTTAGGTCCTGGGCTGGATGAGCTCAGAGGGCTTTTCCAGCCTTCACAGAATTCTGTGAAGATGGGGAGGAGGATGAATCTAACTGGGAAGAGATTAAAGGAAGCTGGGAAGCACTGCTTGACTGCTTTTCTTGTTGAGTGGCTGCCCCTGCTGTGGGCTGTTGGTGCTACCTAGCAGCACCCTCCTTGCTTGTTGTGTGTCTTCTCTAAACTCAGTTTTAGAGTAGTGAGGTGAAGTGACTTCTTGTACGATGGACAACTTTAGACTCCAGTAAGTGTACTCTTGGAAGCAATACTAATGCAGCAGTGACAGCTTTAGGCTCAGTGTGTGAGTCCTGCTCCATTTCCAAGGCCAGACTGAATTTAGATCTCAACCTCACTGACTCAGCACCTCTGCTATGGGAACAGGCTGAGAGAGTTGGGGTTGTTCAGCCTGAAGAGCAGAAGGCACTGAGGAGACCTTAGAGTGACCTTCCAATCCCTGAAAGGGGCTGTCAGAAGGCTGGGGAAGACTATTCACAAGGGCAGGGAACAATAGGAGGAAGCCTCATGGTTTGGAGCTGGAAAAGGGCAGAGTGAGGCTGGACATGAGAAAAAAGTTGTTTAATCTGAGAGTGGGGGATCCCTGGAACAGGCTGTCCAGAGAGGTGGTGGAGACCCCATTCCTGGAGACACTCAAGGTCAGGCTGGATGGGGCTCTGGGCAATCTGTTCTAGAGTTGACCCTGCTTGGTGCAGGAGGGTTGGACTAGACAACCTTTGGCGGTCCCTTCCAGCCCAATACATTCTATGGTTACACACACACCATCCCCTGCTGCTGCTGCAACTGCACAGCGTTCACTGGCTGCTCCCGGTACTGCCTGCTCCAGAGCCACGGATACCTAATTCCGCATTAGCTGTGTGTGGGGAACCGACACAGCCTCAGAACAACAAAGTGCAAAGCTATGTTATCCCACACCGCGGTCTCCACTGGCTGCAGTAGCTGCCTGGCTGCTGGTACTGCATTTTGTGTGGTATCGGGTGTCTGCCATCCATCACCCTCCACAGTTCCCCCTGCGGGACCATCCTGGGTCTGCAGCGTGCAGGGAGCACACTGTATCGTGTACAGCGTATTGTGGGGGAACGAGTTTCTTCCTTGATTGGGTCTTACACCAGCTCCTTGCAGCCACTGCATAGGCAGCCTGTCAGGGACAGAGGTCACGGAGTGCTCCGGTCACCTGTGTCTGAGGCATTTTCCTTGGCAGGCCCAGTATGTACTGGAGCAGACCATGACTGCCACACGTCTTCCCCAGGGATGCTTCTCTTGCACAAAACCGCCCCGTGGACAGAGATGGTGGAGCCTGGAATCTCCAACCAGCTACAGACCACTAAGACAGGTCTGTAAAGCAAGCATCCCCGGAATGTTCTGCTCTAAACAAGTCTGAGCCATGCAGTGGTTTTGGTCAGGCAGGGATTGCTGACACACAGTTGCCACAAATATAACCTACTGTTGCATGCTCTAGTGGGCTAACAACAGCCATTATGGACCCGGTACATGGCAGAGCAGCGATACACGGCTTGGCAGCAACTGCTGTCCCTGTAATCAATGTTAAACTTACATGTTAGTGTTGGAGCCATGTGGGAAGGGAGCTGGTGCCTTTGCTTCTGCTCAAGTGTGATGAGGAGGCTGCCCTGCTCAGAAGAAATGAAATGTTTGTGCTTGCTTTGTCAGGAAAAGCCATTCCAAGCCATGGCCAGAGGAGTTCTGCTTGAAAACAGCCTGAGGATAGCACTGTAAAAGTGATGTACTTGGAGAAGGAAGAGGGCTGGTTGGGTTCTGTTGGGTTTTCTAAGCATTGTGTTCAAAAATCACAGACTAGCAATTACAGGGGACATCAAAGTGAAGGGAAGGGATTTTAAGTGACGTTCTGTAGCTGGGGCTAAATAATGACAGGTCTGAAAGTTCAGTGACTCTCTCATAAGAAAATATCTTCTGTGTGGGCAAGGGTGGAGCTGGAAGGAGCTCTCACTACCATCTTGTTGCTGTTCCCCTTCCAGAAAGACTCCGCAGGACTGACCTCCAAGGGTTGTCACGCTTGCTCCATGGACAGTTTTGGTACTGGGAAGTAAGAGAAGCAACAAGAGTGACTTGTTGAATTGCTTACCCGAAGAGCCCGATATGCAGTTCAAATCAAAGTGCTAAATCCCAGCGCTACCAAGCTGTGTTTATCTGCACACTGTAAGTGCAAAAACTTGGCTGTGAGGCTTCCTGACACGGAAGTCATGGACCACAGCAACAAAGCCTTGTTCATTGTCGTTCAGGGATGGAGCTCACCTGCCAGGCCTTATTACAGAAGCTTGGATGTTCTTGGCAAGGAAACAGGTATCTACAGGGAAGCTCGTGACCTGCAGCTAATAGACTCAGAACAAAGACAGCAGTAAACAGTAATCAGAAATACTCCAGTGCCTTCAGGCTCCTTCCTCCTCATCTATTGCAGGCTGAAGAGGTAGATGTAGATGTACATCTGCTGCACTACAAACAGCCCGCTCACCCTTCCTTGGATTGGAAAGATCTTACTGAAGATCCACTTGGCCAGGCACAAGGAAATCAGCAGCAATCTTGTGTGGAGGAGAAGAGAACTCTAGGAGATGTTTAAATAAGGAGAAGCAGAGCACTGCTGTGGTTACGGGCATTTCTCCTGTGAGCAGCACCTGCTCCTGTGGTGTTCATGGCTGTTGTGCCTCCCTTTCCAAGTACAAGCTGGTATCTTTCCTTTTGTGGTGCTGGTACAAAGCTTTGCAAGGGCAAGGATGAGGTAGATCCAGAAACTACCCCACGTTTAGTAACAATCTTTTCCCTCCCCTATTGCCCATCAGGTCACTTAACTCTGACCAAGAGCACTCAATTTTGTTGAGGGGTTTGTGAAAAGCTAAGAGTGGAGATGGAATTAAGAGTGAGGTATTAAGATAGTTTCCAGAAATTCAGGCAGGAATGTTGAAACATGAGGATCATGGAGTTAGAAATATAAATGGCACGGTCACTGAGGAAAGGCACTCAAATATATATTAGAAACCACACAGGTGGTGTTGGTTTTATTACAATTTATTGCAATTATGTTGTACATTAAGTCGTCTGATCCATCCTCTGCCCTGTGCAAGAAGAAGTAGGTATAAGAATGGGATATTGGCAATTAGTAACATTCTCCTATTTTTAGTACCATCAACCTCTGTAAGAGAGATCACCAGGTAAACCTTACACCGCTCAGAAATGAAATGTGCAAATTGGCTCTTCAAGTACAAGGGTGGGGAGACAATACAATGGGACTCCTGTCTTGAAACAGAGAACCCAGGCCTTCTCTCAAGCAGTGTGTTTGCTTCCCCCCTCCCTTTGTTGACAATTCCCATCTTCTTCCAGATTCCTCAGGTTGGAAGTATCTTGATAAATAAGAAAAAGCTTAAGGCAGGAAAACTTTCAGATGTTTGTTGTCTCTAAACTATAATGTGATCTGGCTGTAGCTTTTCGTTCATAATTTCTGTTACTGGGTGTTCATTGAGTGGTTGTAAGAAAGAAAAATTGGCCTTTTCTCTTCAATAATTTGCATTTTTTCCCAATGTAAATTCATCCACTTTGCTTCTCAAGAAAACAGCCGTCACCATCTGCACCTCCCTGCAGTGCAGTGCAGTGCAGTGGAGGAAGGTTCTTTCAAGTCCATTATCATCTCTTCAGAGGGATCAGACTATTTTGCATTCCCAACACTTCATCATGAAGCAGGACGGCTTTCATGAAGCAGGAAATCCAGGAGGATTTCCAAAGTGCCTGGTAATAGTTCTGGATTCCTGAGATCTGGCTCTCTTGAGCTGCCCAGTTTCCCAAACGGGCTCAAAATGGAAACACCTTGCATTGCTTTGGAAAACTGTGGATATTACTGAACTTACGTGTTTTAATATAAATCTTTCTGCCCTGAGTGATGCTTGGCAGGGTAAATAGCAGTTGGAATGGTGCAGAGCAGCTCTGATGATTATATCTGTGTTTACAGTACCTGAAAGTATTGCCCTTTTTTGGAAGAGGAGCGCATGGTGTAATTCGGGGCTGAATCCCACCTGACGAACATTTCTGCTTGGTTCATCCTAATGCTTTGCAATGTCCTTCCAGTCCATTCCCAGAATCTCCCTCTCTCATGTTCATGGGCCACAACCTCTTTGCTTCCTCTGAGTCCGGATGAATTGAGGCACGAGCTTGCTCTGTCCTAGATGGTGTTGTGGAGCAGTGATTCTCTGGGCTTCCTCTAACTTTTATGAGAGATACCAGCCTGCTTCTCAGTGAGACTACCCCAGGATGCTAATAATGCTCTTGGCATTTTTCCTCCTCTAATATTTCACAGAATCATAGAACTGTTTAGCTTGGAAAAGACCTTTAAGATCATCAAGTCCAACCATTAACCCAACTCTACCAAGCCCTCCCACTAACAAGGTCCCTGAGCTCCAGATCTCCACAATACAATCCCCTCCCTGGGCAGCCTGATGAAGACTTTTTCCTAACACCCAATCTAACTTTCTCCTGTTGTCACTTGAAGCCATTTCCTCTTTCCCTGTCACTTGTTCCTTGTGAGAAAAGGCCAACTGACAAACTCATGTCGAACATTTGAATACCAGTACCCTCCTTCATAATTTGGATTTCTCACTTAGAAAACCGCTAGATGAGCCAAATGCCCCTTGGTGTGGGGTTTCCTTGTTAAACATGGTGTCTATGGGCAGAAGGGGCAGGCAGCTGTGTCTAGGAAGCCCTGGCTTGCCTGGCTCATGGAGGGTCATGGGGTGGTGGGGTGGTGACTGTGGCACTGCATGGCTGCAGCTGGTGACCCTGGGTGCCAAGCCCAGGCTGCCAGTGCCAGCAGTGCCAGCCCTGACCAGCAGTGACAAGGAACAACACAAAACATCACCTAATTGTCCAGGCTGGAAAAGACCTTCAAGAACAAGAGGAAATTGCTGCACAGTGTGCCAGGAGAGGTTCAGATTGGGCATGAGGAAAAATTTCTTCCCTGACAGAGTAATCAGGGATTGGAACAGGCTGACCAGGGAGAGGGTGGAGGTACCATCCCCAGAGGGGTTTGAAAAACGTGGTAGTAGGGAACAAGGTTTAGTGGGCAGGGTGGGCTGGGATGATGGTTGGACTTGTTGGACATCTTGTGGATGTCTTCCAACCTTGGTGACTGTGTGATCATCGGGTCCAACCATTAGCCCAACACTGACAGACTGTCGCCTAAACCCTGTCCCATAGCACTGTGTCTGCTCTGCACTTGGACACCTCCCGGGAGTGGGACACTCCAGCACTGCCCTGAGCAACCGGTTCCAACGCCCGGGAACCCTTTCAGTAACCAAACTCTTGTCAATATCCCCCATAAACCGCAATCGATCGTTGCGTGTTGGCACCCGACCTGCGGGAGGACGTGCGGGACACTCCGCGGCCGCCCCACGTCTGGCGGGGCGNACGTCTGGCGGGGCGGTAGCGGGGCGGTAACCGGGTCCCCTCCCCCCGCTCCACAGCCCCTCCCAGCCGGCCACGGCCCGCTCCCGCACCGCCGAGGGGGAGCCATCGTGCGGCGCCGGGGGCGGGGCAGCGCGGGCCCATCCTGCCAATAGCAGCGGCCTCTCGGGGTGACAGACGCGCGGGTTGTCCAATGAACGAGGAGCATCGAAACGCAGCCTGGGCCGCGGCTCGCGGCCAATCGGAGGCGGTGCGAGGTGGGAAAGGAGTGGGCGGCGCGTCCCGNGGCAGGAGAGGTGGGAGCGTAAGGAGGTGGGAGCAGCCGCCGCTGCCGCCTGCTCGGGCTGAGCGGCCGCGGCTGGAGACAGCGGGCAGCGCCACGGGACGGGCTGGGGGCCAGCAGTAGCAGAAGCAGCAGCAGCAGCAGCCGCCGCCGCCATGGATCACTACGACCCGCAGCAGACCAACGACTACATGCAGCCGGAGGAGGACTGGGACCGCGATCTGCTCCTCGACCCGGCCTGGGAAAAGCAGCAGCGGAAGGTGAGCGCGACTCTCTCTTTCCCCGCACCCCGCGGGGCCA
>VZRI01002434.1:212971-239898 GCA_013397515.1 Upupa epops | reverse complement strand
ACCTCTCGCTACTTGGTTTTTTTTAATTGGGTTTTTTTTCCTCTCCTCCTCCTCCTTTAAGCCATCAGCATCCTGCATTAGATCACTCGGGAACCCTGGTCCCCAAACGTTTCCGATTTAGCCACTTCATCAGGCAGTAATACAGCGGGGTTCGGAGCATGGGGACAGGGCAGGGCACCCTGGGATGCTGTTGGCTCCCAGCGCCCAGCCTGGGGCTCAGGGCTCCTGCTTTGGGTCACTCTTTGCTCTTCTCCAACGGAGCAAGCAGGAGAATCCCTGAACCCTCGGTGTTGGGAGGATGTGGCTTATTTATGTCTAGGTGAGCCGTGTTCGTATATAGTGTGACTCCTGTAGGGAGAACACACCCGTGAGAAGCTGCTTCTTCCTCTTTAGTCCCCTCCTTCTCTGCTTCCAGGTGCAGGGTCTTCATGTTCTGCAGGTCACAGCTGTGTGAAATGGTGCTGCTGAGGAGCCTGATGAATTAACTGAAGGTGGTAGCTGTAGAGCTGCTGTCAGCAGTTTTCTCCCGTGGAGGGACTCGGTGGTGACATTAGACAGCAGGCGAGTTAAGGCTCACCACCACGGGCCCTGGATGGAGAAATGGCTGGTAGAATGTGAGCTTACCTTTCAACAAAGGAGCAGGAGAGGAATGTAGTCTTGGGCTGGGGTGTGAGTGCTGGGTGGCTTATCAAAGGTGGGGCCCTACTCCTCTGAGGAGGGAAGTTTCTTCCTACTGGAAAGATCTGCCTGGCTGTGATCTGTATCTCCCTACACTCTAGCTGGCCAGTACCTCCAGAAGCAGCAGTGGGGCCCTGAGTGCGCTGGGCAGTATTGCTCACAGGCTGTAAGGGGAAATGATTGTCATGCCCTGGAGTTTTTTTTTCCTTTTATGGTGCAGGGTGAGGCAGAACGTTTTCTGTTTAGTGGCATACTGACTTGGTTGTCAGAAACAGGACCTGAACCTTTGGATTACGAAGAACCCCCAAAGCCCCAAGTTGTACGAACCATGCTCTCATAGTGCCTTCTCCGAGAAGGTTTTAAATTCTCTTGGTCCTATCACAAGAGGGGGACAGAGAGCTTCTCTATTAACTTGGGCTACTTGAGCAGAAGAGGGGAGAAGCCATGAGGGAGTTGGAAGGAATTAACATAACTTCAGCATAAGCCAAGTCAATTTCTTTTGGAGGTCATCTGCTACTGGTTGAAATTGGTGTGCTAGATGTTGCTCTCCAGCTTGCTGAACCAGAGGGCTCTCTATGTCTAGGTGTTCTTTGCTGGTAGTGGTGGGGGAGTCGCTTGGTTGTTTCTTTCCCTGCCAATGGACAGGAGAGGCTGTTCCCTTGTGCACAGCTCACAGTTTTATTGTGACCCACTTTTCTGGTATCTATAGGAGGGAAGATCAGATCTGGGAGTGATTCCTCTTCCCAATTGCAGACTGGCAGGCTAATGCTTACTGAAAGAGATCAGTGAGTGGACCCTAGCTTGGGCAGGCTCTGCTGGCATTGAGGAACAATCTTGCTCCCTACCCTGGGGTCTGAACATGACAGACCTTTAGGGGTCTTGGGGCTGGCTTCCTTCAGAGGTGGGGGTGATCACAGTATCCACCAAGCATGAACCTGGGCTATGTGGTATAGTAAAGCTGTCAACCTGTCTTGCCTACCTGGGAAATGCAATCATTGCAGTCATTAAAGCCAAATTTTTAGTACTGTACACATTAGTTAGTAGCTCACTGAAAAGAACAGGAGAGATGCATGCTAAATATAACTTTAGACTCTCTTCAAGCTCAGTCTTTCCTGATTGACTAGTGTGATTAAGGTTTTCCTTTGCCTTTTGAAGGACATCTGTCTGATTCAAGTGCTAACTCAGATGGTACTGAACATGCCTTAATACCAAAGTATTGTTATCATTTATGGAACTGAGCACAGGCATTGAGGAAGACTTGAAACTTGGATGCTTCAGCTCTTTCTGGGAAGGGAGGCAGCATGTGGAAGGTGGTGGCACAGCCGCTAATCCAGGGAACAAATGTCTGTGTGAGAAGTGGCTGTGTCTTGCTGGCAAGTTCCACCCCATCCCTTTGTGTCCCAGCTCAGGAAGCGCCTGTGGGCTGGGGATAAGGGCACCACATGCTGCTCTCTGTGCCTAGGCGCTGCCGGAAGTAACGGAGGCTTGGGAATCAACCTAGAGGTTTTGCTCCAAGGTGAATTGAATCCAGCTCCCACAGGCACAGCAGAGCTTCCAGCAGACATGGGGAGATCTGCTGATTTTTAATAACAGCTTCAACAGGTGCACTGTAAGGATGGGAAATTGGCTGAGTTTTCAGGAGCTGATTTGTGGGTTTTTTAATTATGCTGAGACTGATGTGGCAGCCTTCGCTCTCTAAGATGGTTCTGGAGGTGATCTCGTGAGCCATGAGAGGGGTAAATAGGTTTGCTGCAGGGTGAATTTCATATTTGGAGGGTAAAGTTTGGCCACTTGAATGTGATACAGAGAAGAGACACTTGTCTCACATCTCTTCTCACCTTCCTTTTCCTGAGAAGTTGCTGGTTTATAGTGTAGGGAGAAAGTGACAGTTCTGGGAGGAAAGTAGCTTTCCATGCAAAGCCTGTTTTTCACGTCCATCAAAAGAGACCCTAAGAGGTTTTAAAGGGCTCATTGAAGTGTCGCTGTTCATAAGCAGCAGAAAATACAATGTGTAGCACAAATTCAGCTCCTTCTCACTCAACTTAAGCCTCTGCGCAGGAGCAGGGGGTCTCTTCTGGGGATTAAAATGCTTTGCCCTTTGCACTATTGAACTCATCTCAGCAGTTTCTTCTAATAGTCTCTTCTTTCCTTTCCCTTTGCAGTTTCCTGTCTCAGTCAGGCCACAAAGTAGCACAAGCAAAGGCATAACAGGATTGATCCTGCTGCTTTCCCAGTGTTACAAAGCAAAGCTTCCTGAAAGCCATCGCAACAGTTTCCCCTAGCTGTCCACGCGGAGGGACTTGTGGTGTGAAAAGCACAGTGGTATTGGGACTGGGTGTGCTTCAGAGGACTGGGGATCAGCTTTGTGCTTGGCGTGCCTGGCTCATCTTTGCAGATGAGGCAAAGGCGACTGAGAAGGATGCCCTCCTGCCACCACCTCCTGAGTGTCCCAGGGAGGTCAGAAGTGAGACCAGAGTGGAGCTGGCACCGCTCTGCAGTGTGGGTCAGCCTTTGGGTTCTCTGTGCATCAGGCTTGTCTGTTGGCTGCCTCTGTTTCATAAGCTATTGCTGCACCTTGTTAAGGGTTTACTTTAAATATTTTGAACTCCAGACTGTTAAGCTGAGGGGGAACTTTAAATGCCAGATTGTTTCTAACCTGGCAGCTGCTGTCTTGATGATACCAGTGGGAAGCAGTGTTTGTTTGCAGTGTGTAGAAGAAAGCAATATATATAGATGCTGTAAAGAATGATAGTAATACTTTTCTTTAAAAAATTATTATAATTGATTAAATAAATGTACCTTGTCTTTATCCAGTGCTTCTCTGCCTCACCAGGTTGGCAGGGTGGCAATAAATTATATGTCTGGCTGAGAGCGCTGCACTGTTCAGATTTACGATGCTGCTGAGGTGGTGATAATGCAGATTTTGGGAGCAACTTTTTTGCCTTAAAGAGATACTGCTAGGTACAGTTATTCCTGAGCTTACAGAGATCCCCTGGTAGGAATGACAGTTGCCCAGAACCCCTCTCACTGCTCTGTGCTATGTGTAAAGACATACATAAATACAAGGGTGATCCCCTAAGTTAAAAAGAGTGATCCCATGAGCTAAAAAGCCCTCGGTCTTTTTAAAGCCCCCTCCATACCTGGAAATGTTCAAGGCTAGGTTGGATGGGGCATGGGCAACCTGGTCTGGTGAGAGGTGTCGCTGCCTATTGCAGGGGGTTGGTTGGAACTGGGTGATCTGTGAGGTCCCTTCCAACCTAACCCATTCTGTGATTCATGCAGCTGCATACAACAGGTCTTACCGCTCCTGTTTTGATTTGAATTTTGCTGTGCTAATCAACTCTCTGAGGCGGGGTTGGTAACGATAGACAGTAGCTGTTAAACAGAGCTCACCTCCATGGAAACACCCCCCCTCCAAGCCTGCTGGTAGTGTGCTCAAATCAGGTGCTAGGAGTGTGACTAATATCTGGCAAAATGGAAAAGGCACAATCACAGCTTCCTTTTCCCTTGGACTGCATGTTCTCTTCATACAGGTATATCTTGAGGAAGGTATCTTAAGATTTCTAGAAAGCTGTATCTATGGGGACTGCTGTTGACCCACATAAAGGTGTTACCAGACCTAACTGGTGGTTTGCTAAAATGTCTTTTGTAGCTTCAGCTGCATGGTAAATAATTGTGTGTTGGTGAGTGTAAAGTTCTCTTTGATCCTACTATGAATGACATTGCATAGTAGGTACTGGATAAGCTGCAGCAAGGGATGATCTTTAAGTGGTCTGTGAAGGAGAGGTAGCCCCGAGTACCCTGTGTGCCTTATTTTGCACAAGTCAGTACCCATAGAGAAGTAGAATGGTGAAGTCTGTACAGCCACTTGCTCATTTGTCCTCTCTCTGTCATACAGACTGGTAGATATAGGTCACCAGATAGTCCTTATCTTCCACATCAAGCTTGGGTTTTTTTGTTCAACATAGGTAATTTATTGCCAGATACTTGTTCTCCAAAGCATTAAAACATCACTGTAAAGGGCTCTGGCTTTGTAAATCAGATCTGTCCTAGAGTGTAGGAGCTGTATCATACTTGCAGTGATCAGGTTTCATCAGGATGCACGCTTGTGGGATTTTTAACAAGAACATTATTATTCACTCTAACCTCTTGGTGCATCATGAATGAGGCATGTGTGCTTTGCAGTGACTTCCCTGCTTAGTCATCATCCTGCTTCAGGCGGGGAAACCGAGGAGAAAGCAGGCATGGGTTAAAAAGGAGCTCTAACAGATCCCAAGGATCAACTTATGAAAACATGACTCTTACCAAAACTATTGAACGGCTCCTTCTAATTCTCTAGGGAGGGGTGAGACACCTCAAAGGCATCCAGCTACCAGCCCAGTGACGTCAAGCGCTACTGTCTGGGAAATTTCTCATGGACTGCTTCAGGCAACCTGTTTAAATTCTTGAGTGTGTGATTTGGCAGTACCATGTGTGCTGTGCAAAGGCTGGAGAGGATAATGCTGCTCTTCTCCCTGAGTACTCATGGGCTTGGTGGTATAGTTTGGGGAACTGGTGTGCCATGTATGGCACCTCTCAGCAGGAACTTTTTGAAAACTTCAGTTTTCTTGGCTGCCTGGTGAGAAGTTGTTGCCTGAGAGCGAAGCTGTCGCTTTTGTAAGAGATAATATTGTCTGGCTGTGAAATTCAAGGGTAACTGCATGTCAGCAGTGAGAACGTGGGCTGGTAGACCTGTTCAGTGCAAGATTTTGTGAACACCAGTATCACACTTTTAGAAGCTCTGTATTTTGGTAAGAAACCCAATGAACAGTACCTGCTCTTCCCACACTGAGGGGACCACCACAGATGGTAGTAAGACAGTGCTCAGCTGCTCCTGCTGCAGGCACCTGGTTCTTCTGGTGTGTGCTGGGTCAGAGATGTGCTTCTACAGCCTAATTGTGTCTTGATTGAAGAAGGAGGGAGGTTCAGCTGACTTCCTTGGCCAGGCTGTGTACCTATGCTGTTCTCTGCTGCCTCACTGGGACCGTCTTTCAGCCTTTGGCCTGGAGTTCTTAAAGCTGGCATGAACAGCATGGACAGATGGTGAAAACTTGCATGGCTGTTTTGGGGAAGGACAGCAAGCACTTTCCAGCTGCCTGTGGATTATCACTGTTGTGCCTGACGTTTGGGCTGTTCTCCGGGGTGCACTTACCCTAGCAGGGGATGGCTGTGCTCTTTCTGACAAGGAGGTGCAGAAAGCAGTCGGTGTTGGAAAGAAACTGGAGAGCTGTCTGGGGAAATATTGGGAAGCTGCTAAAATACAACACAGCAGTGGACTGGTCTCACTTTAATGTGTGGTGTCTGCCCTGGGGGCTTGCTGGATGTGTTGCTGTGATTCTTAGAGGTATTTTGTATGGCCTAAGCAATGGTGTTTGAGGAGTATCAGGGACAGAGTGCAACAGTTTAGTCTTCTGTCTAAGAACATAAAGCTACTCTCATGCCACGTGGGACTATTGGAAATGTGACATTCCCACAAAGAATTTTCCTAGCATGACTGCCACAAGTCTCGTATAGCAATGTAAAGCTCTCATCCCCTCAAAGCTATAGGGGTGTGAGAAATGTGTCTAAGTATGCTAGGTGGGGAAAAACTTGACCTTAGCAAGGAAGGCAGAGTCACCTTTTCTTCATAAAGGCATGAGCTTTACTCTAACTCTGGGATTTTGGGGCTGAAATACATTGCACAGAGCTTAGGTCGGTTGAGATGAGTTGGTGTAGAGCAGTGATAGAGGCTGATCAGCAGGACACTCTGTCTGCTGTTAGGCACACCAAGAAAGTCTGCTCTATTGAAATCTATGATGCCACAGCCACCCACTGCTTTATTTTGAACCCAGCACATGAAACTTGTGTACAGGTTCTCAATAGAGTCACCCAGATCCCTGAGAAAGAACTGCAAGAACTTCTTGGGCCAACCCAAAGGATGCTTAAACGAGCAAAACCACCAGTGTTAATTTGATCAGTGAAAAGTTTGCTTCCTCTTCCCTTCCTGCCATGGCCTTCTCCACTGCATGGGAGCAGAACTTGGCCATAGGATATGTGTGGTGTGGCCTGGTGCCAGTTGAAACTCTTGTCTCCCTACTAGGCAGTAAAGCAGAACCATTTTGTTTCCTTGTCTTTCTGGCTCAACTGGCAAAGCATAGGGCCTGTTGGTAAGGGCTGACCCAGCCCTTTGCTCACCAGCCTTTGTAGCACTGCTGCAGCTGCTTACCCCAGGCTTTACCTGCATCTGTCCCCTATTCTACATCCTTCACTGCTCTGGAGCACTACAGCATGAACCAGACCTTCTCCACCCTCAGTGCAGTGAAACAGCTCCCATTGGCAGGGATGGGCATGCTTGAATGAATGGGGCATGGGGGTTTTATTCAGATAAACCTTGGATTTTAGTCTATGTAGACAAAATGGAAAAAACCTTACTGGGAATGTGTTCATCTCTGCGGTGTGGGAAATGACAGTGAAATTGGCATTTCCATTGTGTTAGAGCCAGGATGGGAGGTGCTGGCAGGTGAAAAGGTCATGTCTTGGCTATTAATACTCACTACAGCAGGCATCGCCAGTGTGAATCGCCATATGTCGCCTTTCTGTTGTTCAGATTGGACTGGTTTCAGGTAGATCTCTGAATACCAGCCATCCAGGGCAAGCTTATAGAAGCACGTTGGTGTGGGTAGGTGATAGGCGGGTGAGGCTGCGGGGCAGACTTCTTAAGCAACTTTTTCCACATCCTCTTAGGTGGCTTACAAGGTCAGTGGGAAGGCAGTGGTGACTGAATGGATCAGCCAGTTGTTTTGTTAGCAGTCTGCTTTACTTTGCAGGGACCGCACATTCCTATGGGAGCTGACCTGCAAGATAGCACAGGTGAGCTCTGCTCACACATCCTACCTGTGACTCTTGTGTTTAGAGAGACCCCTGTGAAACACAGAACAGTGTAGATGGGTGTGTGTCCTCTTCACTCTTCCTCCCACAGGCAGAGCAGTGTGGGACACTCAGACCATTTTCACACAGTTCCTTTTATGATTCTGAGGACAACTGTCCTGTCCTGCAGAGGTGCTGAACTAAGGCCAGCTGGCAGCAGAGGAAGGACTTCTGCTTTCCACAGGCACTAGCAGCTCCTCTCTGCAGCATGTGGTGTGAAGCACTCAAACTCACCGCTGCTCTAAATGGAAGTTGTGCTGCTACATCCTAGCCCCAGTAGCTAGCCGAGAAAAGTGTCTGAGAGACAAGGGAGAGGGAGAGAACCATGTATGGTCTCTGCATCCCAGCTGAGTGCTCTTTCCTTCATCATGGAAAGTGGTGTGTGTCCCCCGGAGCCCTGCTGCTTCCTGGCCAGATTCCTTGCCTCTGGAGCAGCCAAGTTTCTCATCGTCACATATACTCACCTGAGGTCCCCCTCAGCTTATTTAAATCTACCTTTTGGTAGATGATGAGATAAATCTACTACTTAAACACCTTATCCCCAAGAAAACAGGTGAAAAAACCAAAAAAGCAACAAGTTGATTACTTTCTTAAGGGCTGAACGGTGCTGCAGAAGGGATCCTGTTTAAAGCTGCTCAGACCATGTCTGCGCCAGGGTTTATTACAACAGAAAAGACTTAATTTCCTAAGGAAAACTTTGACTGTAGCCAAAAGCAGTTCCAACTTTTATAGTGTATTAATGCTTCCAGGTGAGTTTCCTACATGTCTTATCTGGTTTGGGAGATGTGGAGATCTCCCAGCAACGAGGGAGGGGAGAGCAGTGGCTCTGATGCAAGGGTGTGGTGGGAAGAAGAGTGTGTGGGTAGGTTTGCCTAAGTTCCTGCTATCTTGTCTAGCTCTGCTCACACTGTTGCTGTACAGGAGGACATCTCCAGAGGAAGTGTCACTCTTGGCCACACCTAGATCCACGCACAGAGTGAGACCTTGCACTGCGTCAGAGTCTGCTCATGGAACACCTTTGGCAGTGGTGCTGGGCAGAGGAGGGTGGGTGGGGAAAGCAGGGAGTACATTCATGAACCAGTCTGTTTCAAAATGGCTAACGCGTGGAAACTTGTTGTTTCCCGAGGGTTTTGTTGGGCCGTTGGGGAGCTCTGGCCAGGGATGAGACTGTTTCCAGCTGTGGCGAGCCAAGTGTGAACTCACTCTGGGCAAGGTGCCCAGCTCTGCTGGTTTTCTCCTGCCAGAAATTCTCACCCCTCAGCCAGCAATACCAAACTAAGTTTCTGCCAGTCCTCAATTGAAGACCTCTGAACAGGGAGAAGGAGACCAAGCAGAGTGAGATACTGCTGAGGAGGGGGTGAGGGGAGGTGCTGAAGAGCGTGTGCAGGAGGCACAATGGCAGGGTGTCATCACTAAGTGGTCTGAGGGCTGGTAAGGGGTGTAAGGACCTGCCTTTCCTAGGGCAAGTGAAGGAGAAGTGGGTGGTGAGGATGCAAGAGGTTGGCTTTCCTTGATTAGGCAGAGCTACCCATCCTGCAGGGATTTATAGCTGGCAGTACCACTGGGGCAGTGATCTGGGAAAGGAGTATTTTTCCCTTCAGTGTGGTTCCAGCATTGTGGGGGTTTCCTCTGTAAAATAAGATATTTCTTTCATCTGTTGTGGAAGGTGCAGCAAGACAGAAGGTCCCCTTCTGGGGGAGGTCGCACGCCTTTCGCCGGAAAAAACATGGCCAGCTAAGAGCTGGCACTTCTTACTGTGGTCTCTGTACTTTGGGATGGGATGTCTTGCAGGGTCCAGCTGTTCTCCCACAAAGACTCCTCTCTGCAGGCAGATGCTGTGGAAGAACAATGTGTGGGAGTCAGGTGTGTGTGTTCTTTGTGTGGAATTTTAGCCATGGGAGGAACAAAGTGGTTGATGTCCTTCTAGTGCTGGCACCAATTGCCCATAAAAGCAAATTTCTAGCTGCATTTTCTGGTGAGTGCCTTTGGCTCCTGGCACTGTGGGTGTTTGCACTTGGATGCTTGTGCTTGGTTGGAGCTATCAGGTGTTCCTGAAGAGCCTGTAGTCACAGCTTGTTGCAGCAAAGCATCACAAACATGATAGTCTGTCAATAAGGTAGCTTGCACTCACCTGTCTGCATCGTGTCTGCTGGGCCCAGTCACACAGAGGTTTTGGAGCTGGCAGGGCCAGCATGAGAACAGTAGACCTCCTGTTCCTGCAAGCACACTTCCTTAAGCACAGGTCACTTGGAAGTGCCAGTGACACACTGCACTGTTCTTCACTGCTGCAGCCTGTTGCAAGTGGTGTGACCCAGCCATCTGACAGCCTCCTGCAGGGGAGACCGTGGAAAGCTGCTTCCATCCCAGACGCAGAGGAGTATCCCCTCCCCCTCCCATAAGAGCTTGTTTCTTTAAAGCTTTTAACTGGCCTTAATCCAATCATTACTCCTGTAATTAGTGAACTGCTTACAGTAACTAAAACACTTGAAGCACAATATCCTCTGTGTTTGCGGTGCTTGGAACAACTTTTGCCTGCAGTCCTGAGAGAGGTAATTACTGCTGGTGGCCCAGGGTTGGGTGTGGGGGACACTAGGCAAGCCTGGCACATGCTAAGTTTGCCAGTTGACGTCATGCTGGCTTCCCACAGCACAGAGAAGCTCAGGAGCTCCCTGAGGTGAGCTGCTGTGCCCAGCTCATGAAGATCTGCCGCTGTCCCTGTGTCAGAAAGGAGCCTTGTCTTTGCAGGCTGTGCTGGAGGACACTGGTGTTGAGTGGAGCTCACTCACAGGGCAGCTGGTAGCATTGGAGGTGTGATGCAGTAGTACTTAGTGTTTGGTTTATGGTAGAAAATCCCAATGTTGCAGCAAGCTGTATGTCTCCTTTTTCTGTCAGTCTCATCTTGTCCCTGTACACAGTGTCTGCGTGTTCCCTCCCAGCTCATGAAATGATTAACTTCAT
Source organism: Upupa epops (assembly GCA_013397515.1). Taxonomy (NCBI): domain Eukaryota; kingdom Metazoa; phylum Chordata; class Aves; order Bucerotiformes; family Upupidae; genus Upupa; species Upupa epops. The sequence continues at coordinate 229,317 of VZRI01002434.1, read as the reverse complement.
AGGCCAAGAGGCTTCAGCTTCTGGCTCTGCCGATTCCTTGGGGTTTCAAAGGAGATGTAGCCCTCTGCTGTATTCTTCAGCCGCTACTCATTTTGCGGGCTTTCCTGACAGCTGCTTCTGCCCTGCCCTTCACACCTTGACAGGAAGGCAGTACCAGCACACTGGTCCAGTCTTTCTTAATGCTTCCTCATTTTTACCCAAGATGAAGTTTGTTGCAACTCAGGCTTTTCCTTCTTGGTGAGGAGGAGAGGACTGTGGTAAGGGGTAAGCGTGGGCTGCTTTTAAAGCAGAGAGCCTAGCTGAATGAGAAAGGCTGAGAAAGTCTTTTTGGCCTAAAGGTACAATTGGTTGTTTCTAAAACACAACAAATCAAACCAGGAAACCCAGCTAAAAAAGCCCCCCTATAAAACCCCAAAACAACAGCCAAACCACAGTTGGTAAAGTGAGGAGTAGGTCCTAGCCAGAGATCTGTGTGGTGGGTCCCGTGATGGTGCCAAGCTGTCTGCATGCCAGCCTGAGCTCAGTCTGCCTGTTGCATTGCACTTTGCCTTTGCAACTGCCTGCATCTCCCTGCAGTCTCTTGCCATGCTCACAGCCTACAGGGTAACTGGAGTATCACGGAATCATTCAGGTTGGAAAAGACCTCTAAGAGCATCAAGTCCAGTCACCAACTCAACCACCATGCCCACTAAAGCATGTCCTGAAGTGTCATTACTACGTGGTTTTTGAACACCTTCAAGAGTGTCGACTCCACCACTGCCCTGGGCAGCCTGAGGAGGGACCAGTGTTTCTGCCCCTCAGGATTGAGTGCATTCCCAGATGCTGCAAAGCCAGCACACTATTTTCTTCAATTTTGAGTTTAAAGCCTGCATTGGTACTTCTTGATACATCATCCTATCTATGCTTCTTCCCTATCCCAAATACACTCTCCTTGTCCTCCTTCCTTTTCTTGCTCCACTTTCATTAACAGGAGCTGAGAAAGGAGTTCCCATCTTATGCTGCTGTTGTGTTCAGTGATCTCCTGTACTTTGGATGGCAGGCAGTGGTTCTGCTTAGGTGGGCTGCTGACTTTTCCTGGTCTCATACGTCAACCAAGTGATGTGGTGCTGGAAAGAGCTTTTGAAATGTTTTGTTAGCAAGTTTTTAATCTCTTTTGTGTGGTGTTGCTTTCTTTCAGAGCTTATCTGACAGCTCGCTGACACTGAGCTCTAGTAGCCCCTCAGCAAGCCTTGCTTTGCTTCTGAGCAGGGCAGCAGCAGGCAGGGCAGGTCTGAGGCAGGGGACTGTCTGAATGGGGCATGGTCAGGAGTGGAAATTGGGACTATGAAGTTGTTCTTCACAGCCCATCCAAAGTAGCAAGGCAAAGAGTAAAGCTCTTCATCACTGTGAGGGCACATCATGCAGTAAGAGGTGGATGAGGGATCCTCGGAGTGTGAGAACTGTCCTGACACTGTAGCAAAGTGTGAGGCATTGGCAAAACTGTCTTGGCTTGGCTTTCCGTTCCACTCTGACCCTCCTGGGGGGTAGGTGGGGAAGTCGCATTCTTCTATGACTTCTCCTTATGTGAACCCTTAACAATGTTTTGCAAGGGTGCTTATTTGTCATAAAGTTGCAGAGCACCAGAGCAACAGCCATGCTTCCAGTTTGAGGAGAAGAGAAATAGAAACCTGCCAGTTTCTGTCCAACTAATGAGCTTAATTTACCCCCAGCTTGCTACTTGCTTTTCCTTCCCAAGAAAGGCAAAATATTTTACATATGTATATTTGGGATAACTACTCCAGAGCTTTTAATGTGGTTTACATAGTGTAGTGCTTATCTGCTTTTTGGCTAGGAAACTTGGGTACTTCTACAGCCTTGAATAAATGCATTGTGTAACTGCAGTCTGTAAAGTGTATCCTAGATGACTTGCCAGAGGGTGACATAAGGTATATTCAAATTGGCAGTTCCTGATGGTTCCAAAGATCTGCCAAAATCTCATGTTTTGCACCTAATTTATTTAACTTTTGCATATGCAAGTGCTGAGTGTTCTCTCTCCATCCAGTTACTTGGGGCAAGACTCTCCAATGCAACCTGGTCTGACTATATTTGTCTGTCACTCAGTCCCCTGTGATCAGTACCAGCTCAGCTATGGAAAAGGGAGTTTTCAGCCAGATAACAGAGTCGATCCTGCTGAATTTAAGATTAAGAGAAACAGAGTTTGTGCAGGGTGGGACTGCCCACTGCACTGACAGCTTGTCACAAGCCATAAAGCCAAGCCCTCAACAATAGGGTGTTTGGAGCTGCAGCAAACGCAGAGGGAACCTGGCTCCAACAGCCAAAGGAGCTTGAGGTCTATGCTCTGTTCCAGGCTTCTGAATACCTTTTGGTAGGTTGGAAAGCAAAACAATACATTCTCACTTTCTCTAAGCCCTTCCCAAATTCCTGGGATTTTTGCAGCTTGGACAAGGTGATAGTTGTACTCTGCATGTGAAAGAAATCAGCTGTCTGCCAGCTCTCCATAGGTAGGAATGCTGCTTAAAAGTACCTCTGGCCATGCAAGATATCTGAGATTAAGGGGGAAGGGTGCTGGAATGGGGGAATGGAAATCTGCCTGAGACAAGTAAGTCATGTTGGAAGCGGCCAGACTATGGCTGGATGGAGTAAGGGGGCTGCATTGGCAGTAGCTGCCTCAGAAATGCATGTGACCAGCTGGCCCTTCCCTCCCTCTCACGGCACAGCTTCTGCATCACTCTGACATAGCTGCTTGTGGACATGAACGGTGAGCCACATGTAAGAACTTAATCGGTGCGAACATTTGTTTGCCTAAACAGTAAGAGGGTTAAACCTAGACAGCTCCCCACAGTGAGGGAGCCACAAGAGAATGGGAAAGATCTGGAGAGAGCCTAAGAAAAAAAGCCCACCCTCTTAACTGTTTTTGCTATGGAAATAAATATCAGTGGATCTGTGTTCTGAACATCACATTGCCTGGTTCCCCAAGCACCGGCCCTGGACTGGGATTTGGCATCTGTCTCGTTTTCAAGTCCAATGCAGTCTCCCGCCTTCTGGAAGCGAATGCTTAATTGCTGGTCAAAGAACCTCTGCACAGCAGCTGCTGAGCTGGGAAAGAAGCTGCTTCTGCTACTCAGGCAGGAACATTAGCCGCCGCCTCTTAGGCCCTGCAGAGATTGCCAGAGCTCTCTGCAGCTCACACGAACGTTGCTGAAGCTTTGAGGATACAAAGCTGCTCAGCAAGTGCAGTCTTTAGCCTGAAAGCTCAAAACCCGAAGACTTTGCCATGCTGCTTTGCAGAATACCACGCTTCTTCCATCAACAGGTACCAGTAGTCTGATCCCCATCTTTAAAGACTGGCAAGGCTGCTGTAGGGAGTCTGGGGAGAATAGGGTTGTGCTGTGGGCTGGTTCCTGAAGCCTGGTTGCTAGTGTTTCCCTGTTGGGATAATGCAAGCGAGCTGAGCGGGAATCCTGCTAGTGAGGAGATGCTCTGCTGCAGCAACTCCACTGATGGGTGTCTGGCTTTTTTATTCCCTAGCAAAAGCACGGTGTCTGGTCTGACTTTTTTGCTGCCTGGTGACTGTTCACAGGGACCTGTGCTGCTCTGCCGACTGTTACTTGTAACTGAAGTGGTGTTCAGTCAGCAGCGTGAACATGTCAGGGCTCTGTGCTGAGTTTTCATGGGTAGAGGGAGCGTAGCTTCCAGCAGTCCTAAATACTGATAAGCCACACAGAGAGCTGGAGACAGGCTCTAAATTAACAGGGCTGGGTCCTTAAGCATCAGGAAGTCAGAAAAAAAGTTAGAGAGCAGCCTGCTAAGGACTGGAAGAGGCTTAGCTGTTTTGGCAGCTGAGAAGGGAAGAAATAAATTCTAATTTACTCAACAATACCTTACCTGCATGCAGAAATGGGCTGGCTGGCTCATGGCATGGGAGACAGTCTAGTGTGGAAATGACTAACTTCCTTTGGCAATGGCTGCGGCAGTGCATAGGGTGTGAGAAGGTCCCAGCTAACAAGTGTAACTGGGCTAGCTAAGTGGTGCTTAGTGCCATGAAAGCTCCACTTTCTGAGCTGGAGTGCTTGATTTGTACAGGAAGAAAAACTTTCCCTTTGCAAGCACAAGCACAAGCTCTATGGCCATCTCACTGTGTAAGAGGAAGGAAGAGTCCTGCAAAGGTTAGATCCTGCGTGCCTTGGTGATAGGATATGTGATCCCATAGGAGAGAAGAGGATCCCATATGAGAAAGGAGCTGAAATTCATTACTTACCTGGCTTCTAGCCTGTTGGTTCAGATAACTTTCTCTTCCCAAGCTGTGCTGGGTGCCGCCACAGGGTTGTATGGTGATAACTGTACCAGACATGTGGCAGCAGTCAGAGTGGGAGCACAGTGTGTGGGGAGCTGCACCGGATGCTTGTGCAGCAGCCACAGTGCCCCTGGACAGTGGCCAGTACCTACTGTAGTGTATAACAATTGCATGATTACTCACTGAGGAAAGGGTTGGGACAACCGTGCCCTTGCTCTTCAAGCCCACTCACTGGTTATTTAGCATGTTGAGAGTGGGATTATTTCTTCCTGGCCCACAGACAAGATCAGCTTGAGTTTCCCATTGCAGGATCTTAATTACCCATACCCTTTTCCCTGTGGAACTGCATGCAGAGTGCTGGTGGTGTTTGACATGGCTGTGGCTGGTGTCCAGCCATATACTTGGGTCAGGTAAATAAATCCAACTTCCAGGGCACTGGTTATGGTGGAAATCACATTCATCCTTCTGCAACCTCCCATCATGTGGATGTGGTTTTCTGCAGAAGACAGCAGTGAGCACAAAGCTGAGGACGAAAGGCCAGTCCCTCTGTGGAGACTCTGCTTTGCTGTTCCCACTGCAGTGTTGTGCTGATGTGCAGCTGCCAGGAGGACGAGGGTTAAGCGCACGTATCACATGTCACAGTTCTGTTTACTGCATACTTCTCATAATCAGGGTTGGCATCCCAATCCGGAAGAAGATTAGTAGTTAAACAGATCCCCCAACAATGTGTTTCAGATGGCAGCCCTGTAAAGCCACGCAGCCTGCCATCAGCTCTCTTGCAGAGATCTGCTTGTCCCTGCAGCACTCGCTGGGACCTACAGGGAGAGAAGAAAATGTATGGATTTAGGAAGGAAGAATGGATTGGGCTGAACTGCATTTATCACTGGTATAAGCTTGAAGCCAGGGGAGTTTTGCCTGGAATTAACTTTTCTGTAATATCTTGATCGGCCCCTGGTCTGAGATGAGCGTGTAAAGCTATCCAGGCCTGATGGTGCCCGGTCTGGGAAATGGGATGTGTCTTAGCATAAGAGTTTGGATGGATGTCACTCAGGGATGTGGCCAGCTGCGGTGCTTGAGAACCAAGTATAAAACTAGTTTTTAAGGTGTGGTTTGGGAAAGATGAAAAGTGTGACTTAGCAGCACACTCCCTGATGTCCCCGTGCTCCCAGTGCAGACATGACTAGCAAACTTGGATGGGGTTCAGGGTAGGGTACAGTTTACATTTCTCTAGTTCTGGGTTCTGTTTTGGTCACCTCTGTACAAGAAGGACAGTGAGGGGCTGGAGAGGGCTCAAAGAAGGGCATCAAGGTTGGTGAAGGGCCTGGAGAACAAACCTTGTGAGGAACAGCTGAAGGAGCTGGTGCTGGTTAGTCTGAGGGGAGACCTCTTTGCTGTCTACAACTACCCGAAAGGCGGTTGGAGAGAGGTGGGCGTTGGTCTGTCTCACAAGGAACAAAGTGATAGGACAAGAGGAAATGACCTTCAATTGCTCCAGGGGAAGTGTGGGTTGGTCATGAGGAAAAACTTCTTCATGCAACAAGACATCAGGCCTTGGAAGAAGCTGCCCAGAGAGGGCATTGAATCACCATTCCCTGACTTGTTTAAAAGCTTAGGGACAGGGTTTAGTGTTGTGGACTTGGTTGAGTTGGGTTAATGGTTGGACTCAATGATCTTGAAGGTCTTTTCAACTCAGTGTTCTTGAAGGTCTTTTTTGAAAACAAACTTGCCTCTGCCCACAGACACACACAGCGTGGGATTTTGCCCTTCTTCAGTTTAGTAGTAGTTCACTCCTGAAGACCTGCCTTGTCTTCCTTAGAGCTTCAAACATGGCAGCAGCCTAATTGCTGCTGATTTCTGAAGCCATTTCTGAAGACTCCTATCATCTACTGGGAATTGTAGAAGCCTGTTCTCCACCAAAGTTATTTTTCCATCACCCCCTTTTGGTCTTACCTGATCATCACCCGCGTCCTGCCTAGGACAAGAATAAAATCTCTGCACTGTCACAAAGCTGAAAAAAACCAGAATAGATAGAGAAATGATCTGTGTAAGTGTGAGGAGCAATCACCACCTATCAGCTGTGATGGGAGGCTGAATTGCAAATGCTTCGCTTAGCAACTGTTGTAAAGGAAAATTGTCAGGCAACAGCCTAATCAGAGATGGTGAGTAGGGAAGACCCTCTTAAAAGCCATGACCTGTGCTTGATGTATTCTCTGTGACTAAAGGATTTGGCCTTTCCTTGCACAAATATATGAGTATATGACTGATGATTATGTACCAAAGCCTCCCCTAGTTCTCTCGGTGCTCTCACTGGCTTTGTGTGTAGCAGAGATACTTAGGCAGCTTCCCTACCCAAGGCACCATGGTTGAAATGCTCGATTCAGTAGTAACTTCTGTGACTGATCCTTGGGCCACAGTGAGGAATTTGAGTGGACATCCAGCTGTGGTAACCAAAGAGTGTTGGTTGACTGAGTCATTCTCCAGCGTGAAACCATTCCTTCTCCCTAAAATAATCACAGAACATTAGGGATTGGAAGGGACCTCAAAAGATCATCTAGCACAATCCCCCTGCCAGAGCAGGATCACCTAGATCAGAGGGGCCTGTGACAGGTACCACACTTGAGCTTTCCCTTCTGTGGAAGTGCACCGAGATTGATGGTGGTGTGACCATGAGTGTGAGTGAAGTACTGGTTTGTCCACTCACAAGTACATAGCAGGACAGGGCAAAACCACGTGTGACATGCTGTCTGTGTTTGCAGAAGTGCTTGTGCAAGCAGTGTTGGCTGTGGTGTGCATGAATGGGTGGAGGAGAGTCTACAATGAGTGTACAATGAAGAAGGCTTGAGTTTTGTCACATACAGATATGCACATGTACACTGTATTTAAAATACTCTACAAAGGGGAGTTATCCAGAGTTTTTTAGGGCTTAAGTCTGAAAGAAGGCTGATTAAGCACTTGTTAGTCAATGTCTGCTTCCACTTCTCTTCTTGGCACTGTAATGTTAACAAGGGATCCTCTTAAGAGATGCATATGAGGAGCAGCTGGGTATCAGAATACAAATGCCGACAGGATAAGAGCACTTTCATTAGCTGTTACTTATTCATGGGTGAAATGACTGAAGGCGAAAGAAACTTGCCTTGAACTGACACACACAAGGTGTGTGCCCCTCAAAGCATGCAGGAGCCCTTCTACTGGCTTATCTGTGACATGGTGCTTAACACATGTCTTGAGGACTCTTCTAGTTGATTATTAAATTCTGTGGAAAAATAGATTAAAAGTTATGTAAGGAAGAGTCAGGGCACAGCTTAGGAGTGGTCTGCCCAGGCTGCTTGCCCAATCCTGGAGTGAAGGCTTTGTTTCTCCCAGTATCCCAGCACTGCATTGAGGTTTTATAGTGCTTCTGCTGCCCTTCTGGGGCTCTGCCTCCTACGTAAGTACCTGCCCTCTCTTCTTCACTGTCTCAAATGTACGGCATTTGGCTGGGAGGAATCTGTTTTGCTAGGATCACAACATAGCGCAAGTGGAAGCTCTCGAAGACAAGAGCTCCCATGTTTGAACCAGAAAGACCTGGCAGGAAAATGTTTCCAGCAAGGTATTTTTGTGAAATTTTCTTCCCACCGGGGCCAGAGATATTTATGCACGTTCCCTTGCAATGGAAAGATGCTGCAGAAGATAACCCCCCTTATGATGGGTCACTGCAGCGTTGGTATGAGTGTTGGTGTCACTTGCTGTGCTTGTGACTTGCAGTTCTGTCGTTCTGCTTGTCCTGTGTGGGTTTTGGGTCATCCTGTTTGTTGTAAGTCACAGTACCTCCCATATAAAGGCAGAGTCTCTGCTCCCTCATCCTACTGTCAAGTGAGAAATGTCTTATGTAAATCATTTGCCTTTCAATGGCCAGAGACCTAATTTTATCCACCACATCAGGAGTGGGAACCCCTCCAATCTCAGTGGCCAGCTGGACTTGTAGGGTTTCAGGCACAGTAGTAGAGGGTGCATATTGCTGTATTAAGAGACTACTGCTGTAGCTGTTGTACTTGATTCCTCCTGTATCTTCATTACTGTCCTGATGAGCACAGTGTGAAACTGGCCCTGGGGATCCTCCACTGCAGCTGCAGGAGGCAGGTGCTGCTGGCAGATGCTGGGGAAGCCTGTTACTGACTTGCTCTTCCTTGCAATTGATTAAAACCCTCTGTTTTTTAAAAAAGCGCTCCTTGGATGCACCTATTTTTCTAAAGTTGTTTTTGTCTGTTGTTGGAGAGCAGATGGTGTACCATGAGAAGTGGCAGGGTCAGAGGTATGACGGGTTGCTGCCAGGCCCGTCCCGGGTGCTGCATGACTGCCAGGGCAGCTCCTGTGTGAGACCCAGGGTGTCTCTGTCCTCTGGATACTAGTGGTGCTGTGTCTTCAGCAGCAGTCACTTAGTGTTTTTCTAGCTTTGGCCTGAATGCCCAGCAGAGCAGCTCACCTATCCGTCACAGCATGCATCTACACTGTCCCTAAATAAGGGTAGCCATCTGCACTGGCAGCTCTGCTTCCTTTCTCCACCATCCATGGTGGTGACCCATCCCTGGCAGCCTCTTCAGGATGCCTTGTGCTGTGTGCCTGTCTCCATCCCACTGCTTTGCTGGGGCAGTGCTGCATGCTGGTCTGCCCAGAAGATGAGGGGATTTTCATCCTGCTGCATTCTCAGCCAGCGAAAGCACCTCTGCCCTGTGAGCAAACCAGCTATGCCTGCACACTGGGAGTTCACAGTCTGCCTCAGGGTACCTTTGTCTGTTCACCAAGTGGGGGAAGTTGGCAGGTTTATCTGCTGATCTGGGACACCAGCTGATTTCTGTCAGGAGACAGAGTAAGAGGTGAGAGACCAGCAGTGGTAATGGGGTGTTGGGCAGGCATCTATCCATAGTGCTTCAGAGGAGTTCTGAGTGTGCACAACCAAAAGAGCCAGACAGTGGCTAAGAGTACAGGTATGGGAAGCACAATACTGTGGTCTTTCTGCATCCTATACCTCCAGTGAATTACACCCTCTTGAGGGTCCTCAAAGGGTTTCTTCCAGGTTTGAAGCAAAATTCCCATTTATCATAGAATGCATTGGGTTGGAAGGCACCTCCAAGAGTCATCTTATCTATTACACCCTCCTACGACAAGCAGGGCTATCACCCACCAAACCAGATTGCACAGAGCCCCATTCAGCCTGACCTTGAATGGCTCCAGGGATGGGGGCCTCCACTACTCTGTAGGCAGCCTGTTCCACTGATCCCCCACCCTCAGATTAAAGAGTATTTTCCTCATGTACAGCCTAAATCTTCTGTTTTCCAGCTTCAAACCATGACCCTTCGTCCTACTGTTCCCTGCCCTTGTGAACAGTCTTACCCAGCCTTTTGACCGGCCCCTTTCAGGGTTCAGAAGGTGGCTTTAAGATCCCCCCCCCCCATCCTTCTGCCCTTCAGGCTGAACAACCCCAACTCTCTCAGCCTGTTCTCAAAAGAGAGGGACTCCAGCCTTCTGAGCATTTTTGTGATTTCCTTTGGAGGTGCTCCAACAGGTCCTCATCCTTTTTGTGTTGGGCTACTGGTAAAAGAATTAAAAGGTTGTGGGATAAAAGAAGCCCAGGACAGTGTTCTAGCCCTGTGCCACCTCCTTTACTATGGCTGCTCATGGGGAGCAGCTCAATGAGTTCAACTTCAGTCTACTGCTAGGACACTGCTCAGGTCTGTGGGCTTTTCTGGAATAGCCATAATGGCTGAAAACTGGAGTCATGCTCCTGAGTTGGATAAATCCCGTGCCACTTACTAAAGAAAAGGAAATGTATGTATTTATTAGAAACATTATTCAGGAATTCTGTGGGAGTAGATGATTCGCTTTTCCCTGGGAAAACACCCTGTTCAGCACCCTGTTCCACTGTACCAGAGCCCTGGGGTGACAGATTGTGGTGGCTTGGGGACAGCTGCTTTGGATAGAACACATCTGCATTTTTAATGGGTGCACCCAGTTTTGAGAACAGTTAGGTACACAGGCTTTCTGGCTTTTAATTTGTGCAGCAGGGCATTTCATGCATCACAGGAAACGAGATGAGCCAGTGTCCTGGAGAGTTTCTGGGTGAAATGAGTGGTTGCTGTGCAGCAAGCATCCTTTACTTTTTTCTCCCTGACAGCCTAGACCACAGATTGTTTCCTGTGGTCAGGAGCCACATCTGAGAGCTTCAAGAGCAGTGTATGCAAATTGAGGGCCTTGTAGCTGGAATAACATGCATTTCAGATGAGATCAGACCTTACTAGAAAGGAAAAAGGTAGAAAAGGATATGGGTTAGAGAAATGATTGCACACATAGTTAGGCAAAGAATGTTAGCAGCTGGTTTGGCGCCCTGTTTTACAGGGGCTACTAAAGACTTCTTGTTGGCAATGGCCCACTTCTGGTGTCTCCCACAAAATTACTATCATTGTAAGACAATTTCAAAGCTTGCACTACACAGGGTGAAAAGCACCTTTGAACAGCTTCTCTTCTGACTACAAGAGAAAAGCACCTTCTGGTGCTGTTGCTGGTGGCGTTTCTCCTTGGTAGTTAATGTGCAACCACAGTGTCCACAGCACGGCTGGAGTTCAACAGTTACTTCTGTACCTTGACAATGTCTTTTTTAAAAGAGGTAGAGGAGGGGCAGGAAAGAGGAGGTTTACTTTGTATTGCTTCAAAAAAGCTAAACAAACCCTTGTAATTCAGACAATATTGATCTGACCTTCACCCAAGCCAAACTACCTCAAATCTGCTGTAGATATATGGAGCAGTTGCTGCGTAATTATGTTCTGCTCTTCCCTGCTGAACTGTAAAGCAGAAGTAAATTGAACGTCTCACATGATTTAAGGAGTTTGCTTTTAAAATGCTTTGTTCCTGTTCTCTTGTGCAGGCTCAGGACTCTGCTGTGCCCTGTGTGCAGGTATAATGTCCATAATAGTTCTTCGCCCATTCCTTTCTCACCCATGGTCTCACTCTGAGGGTATTGTTGTGCATTAAACAGATAGGCACCTGAGCTGTTCAGGACTCTTCCCTGTTCCGTTCTTGTTTATTGTGAATTAATTTGGGATTCAGTCATTTGTCTGAGTAGTTCCACTACAACCAAACCCTTGAAGATTTGTCACCAGTGACTTTTATTTGCCTTTGTGTTATTCACCTTCCTTTGACTCAGTCTGGTGTTCACAGCCAGGCTTTATAGACCAAAATAGATTTTCACCTTACCCATTTGCCTTATTTTTCTCTGTTGCTAATAATGACATTAGGTGATAACTGTGTTTGTATGAAATGCTGTGTAAGCCCTCCTGCCTAGTTCTCTCTCTGATGGAGACTATGCTTTCTTTTTCTAACTAATAGCTATTTTATATTCCAGGGGAGAACATCCTCTTGCCCTAAGATTATTTACCTCTGAAGGGTCAGTGATGATCCTTCAACTTTGCTAGAACAGCAAAGTTATGGAAAGTCAGTCAGTAGTCAGGCAACAAAGAAGAGAGGGGCAAGCTGCTCTGTGGAGGTGTGGCAGGATGGGACAAGGCTGCTGCATTTGTTCTGTGTTAGACAAACGCATACTGGAGCATGGAGACAGGCAGACTTCATTAGTCCTGCTGCTTGCCGAATGGCTTGCTATCAGAGTATAGCCAGGTTAATATTTCACTGGGGGAGGGGCATTAATTTTCAAGAAGAGATGAACCCAAGTAGAAACTTAATACAGTAATAAAGGTGTTGTTTTGCACCTTTTAGGAGTGGTGTTGTCCGTTCTGTCAGTAGTGGTTTGAGTTGCCTAGGACAGGTGATGCTCAGCAGTGCAGAGACTAAAACACCCTCGGGGAGAAAAAAAGAGATCAGTGTTTATCTTACTGATAAACAAAGAAGCTGTGGGATGATGAGAATGCAGCCTCAACGATGTTTAAATGGGGTGCCTTTTTCATTGCTAGCCTAATACCTGTGGCAGGGGCAGTCAGTTCAGCTGCTGTGTGGTTGCAGAGTAGGAATAGTGTTGATCCAGGTAGAGCCAGTTATCTTGAGGGGCAATACCTTGAGGCTCCATTCTCCACTACCCTTTGTGATGAGACTTGGATCCCTAAGAAATGGATTCTCATTGCTCTGTGTAGTAGTCCAGCTCTGTGATGGGGTGGTTGGTGCAGAGAGCTGGCACAGAAGGTGCCTGGAGTGCATTTGGCACCACAGATAAACTGGCTTTGATGTGGGACCTTGTTCATCTGGTCGGGTAGAATTTTTGAAAGCCAAGTACAAATTCCTTGTTATACCTGAGGGGTAAGCCCCTGTATTGACTCTATCTTCCAAAGAGAGATGTGGTAAAGACCTCTGGAGTACGATACACCTCAAGGATGAAGAAACCTTTCTAGGTCTCACACCTGGTTTGAAAGGAGACTTTGGACCTAGAGGTGGAGCAGCTGTGGTTCAGGCAAACACTTTTATGGTTCATATGATTCACTTTGTGGAGTAGCAGTGTTCAGCTGCAGGGCAGAGCAGAGTTTTAAACTGGGTGAGGTCTTTTGATCCTTCCTTTGTCCTAAAGTTGGAAGAACAAGCTTTTGGGGAACACTGTTACTCAGTGTGCAATTACACGGCTGCTGGTGTGCCTCTGCCACACTGAGCAGTGTACCATTAGCCCTGTGTGCTGCGGTGTTCCATAGCCTCACACTCCATGCTGCCTTTAACTCTTGCTTTAACAGCTTTTCAAGGCTTGAGACAAGGAATCCTCACCTAAATTTAGATGTGACCACAGCACAATGCTGAGATGAGATGATGTGTCTGGTTGACTAAGTAGGCAGTGTGCGTGCTACAAGGTGTCACTCAGCTTCCCAAGTGTCTTGTGTGGCACTTCTCCCTTCTTTCTTCCCTCTGTCAGCTTGGAAGAGCTTCAGTGAATGGATGGCACTGACTAATCCAGTAGCATTTACATGGCCAAAACAACAAGCCACACTTTTGCGCTACAGCATCACTTGCACGATTCTCTTTGTGCCCAGGGGAATGAGCAGAGGAGTTCTGAGTGCTTCTGTCGCAGCAGTTAGAAGGTCAGGTCTCAGCCTTCAAAACTTCATGACAGACATGTGCTTGCTGGTTACTGTGTGTGGAAGGCTGCCGAATCCTCCATTAAAGCCAGACAAGTGGGACTGAGATTAAGAACGGCACACAGGCCCTTTAAGAAAGAATTGGCAAAAGAAGAACTCAGTATTTAAATTTAGTTCAGACGAAGAGGGGAAAAAATTCCCTCCAGCATCTGGTTTATATTAGTGCTCTCTGCTTCAGTAGAGGGTGTGTTTACAGTGAAGCTCTCCAGTATTTAGTAAAGCGGGGCGCTCAAGATGCTTGTTTCTGGGGGTCTCAGCTCAGCTATGACTTGCAGTTATCCCCATGTCCTTCCTATAGCCTCCTTCACTCCTCCTGCCTTGAGCAGAGCAGAGTGGTGCCCCATTGGGTCTGGGGTGTCTGAGAGCACTGCTCTGTCTTCCAGAGCTCTTCAGCAGTGCTAGCTGTCCTGGCTGCTTTCCATTCTGTCCAGTCTAGACATGGAAGCAGATAGTCCCCTGATTATGAGTTGTATGGGAGCAAATGGCCGGTGGCTACCTAGGAAAAGTATACGTAGTATACGTGAATCTAATTCCTGGCTGCTTTGAGCAGAGCTGGTCACTTCTTGTAACTTGTGATAAATGCAAGGTCGAAGCTCAGCATGGGAGGTGGAAAGAGCAGGAGGATGGCTGGGCTTTAGTTTTGGTGGGATTGGTCTTTTCCTTCCATGTATGTCTTCTTTATTAAAGTGTGGCTTGTGGTCTCTGAGCAGTTTCAGCAGAGAGGAAGCCAAAAGGAAGCCTGAACACAGCAGCATTAATCTAGTGAGCTGCCTGTCACGAAGAAGTAGTTTTGCACCCGCAGTGCTTTGCACAGATCTGTGGTAACCAGTGCAGATGCTGCCTTCCACCAGTAGCATGTACTTGTCCTTGAGAACTGACCGCACCTCCAGTCACGTAGGCTGTGAGAGAGCAGCTGTCATAGTCAGCAGTGAGGTCCTCTACTCTCTTTGGCAGGGTGGGAAGTTAAAAGCGTTCCGGAGTTCATGAATAATATCATTGTACTGCAAGATTTCATAATGTTCAGGGATAAAATACAAATAGTTTAGACCTAGAGCTGTGAGAACGGGATTCCTAGCCCGCAGGACTAGTGATCATTTCGGTGTCTGCTATTTGAAACTTTTGGGAATAGATGCCATATGCTTCCAGGCAGAAGGAAGAAGCATGGAAAATTCTGGATTTATGTTCATGTATAATGCAGATTTCTTTTTAATATGGTCATTCTCTCCGACTGCTGCTGAACCAAAGCCTGTTGCCAGCACCACCAGACTGAGATTAAAGCTCGTTAGACAAATAAACTCTTCCTCCAGCTATTTTTGCCATTTCCCTCATCCAAGAAATCGTCAAACCAGTCCCCACCTCCCCTTTTTCTTCCTCCTGTCCCAGGACAAGTCAGAAACTACTCGTCTTGCAATTTTCATCATCGTTTCTCTTTAACCAGCAGCAAAGACAAATACTAATTCATCTTTGTCTGACCCCATTCAGATCTGTTCCACTCAAGTCCCAGTCGTCCTTTATCACTGGATTCTTGCCCCTGCCCAGAATCAGCAGTTTTAACACTAACTAGCCTTGCCTCCCTCCTTTTGATGATGCTGATGGGGCAGCACTGGTACATAGGGGGCTGTTAGTGATTTGGAATTTGTGTTTTCTGCTTTTGGTGCTTTGTTTCTGTTTTTTTTTCCTCCCAACAAAAAAACCCAGGTACTGGAGATCCCTAGAAGTCAGTGGTTTGGCCAGCTTCCTTTCCTTTCTGGAAAATACATTTGGGCGTGCAGCTAGTAGTTTGGTTGCATCTGTGGGGTCATTTTGAAGGTGACCAAGAAGGCCAACAGCATCCTGACTTGTAACAGCAATAGTGTGGCCAGCAGGAGTAGGGAAGTGACTGTCCTGTACTTATCACCCATGAAGCCACACCTTGAGTACTGGATTCAGTCTTGGGCACCTCAATATAAGAGGGGCTCATTGAGGGGCTGGAGTGGGTCCAGAGAAAGGCATCAAGGTTGGTGAAGGGTCTGGAGAACAAACCTTGTGAGGGGCAGTTGGAGGAGCTGGTGATGGTTAGTCTGAAAAAAGGAGGTTGAGGGAAGACCTCATTACAACTACCAGAAAGGAGGTTGGAGAAGGGGTGGGGGTTGGTCTCTTTTCACAGTTAACAAGTGATAGGACAAGAGGAAATGGCCTCACGTTGCTCCAGGGGAAGTTTAGGTTGGCCATGAGGAAAAACTTCTTTACAGAAAGGGCCATCAGGCCTTGGACAAGGCTGTTCAAGGAGGGGATTGAATCACCATCGCTGAACAGGTTTCAAAGTCATGGAGATCTGGTGCTCAGGGATAGGATTTAGGGGTGGCCTTGGGGCAGTTGGGTTAGTGGTTGGACTTCATCTTCATCAGCCAGCCTAAATGGCTCTATGATCCTGTGACTGTCAGACTCCTGTAAAGCACCATCCTGTTTGGTATCTTATTGTGGAAGATGCTTTTAAACGAGTTCCTGTCCAGGAGAAGAACACTGGGAGGAGAAGGCATGTGAACTACAGCTCCTGAAAAGCATCACAACTCCAGCACCAACAAAAAAATCTTGTAACTTGTGCCAAAGTTTGCCTGTTATGTGCCCCTGGTGAAAAGACCCTCTTCTGTAGATCAAGACCTTATACTTCTCACAAGGATGAAATTGCAGCTGTTGATTTGGAACACTCACTCTTTAGTAAGAACATAGCTGGGAGTATGACTAGGGCTGAAACAGAGCTTCGGAACAGAAGGGAAAACGCTAACAGTTCATAAAGTAAGGTAGAAATGTCTCAAGTAAATGGTTTACACATTTGCTCTGGTGGGATTTTTATCCTTCCTCCATCTTTTCCCGTTCCTAAAATAGTATTTCCAATAGTGCACAGGATCATGGCAAATAAGGATTCCTAGAATGGTTCAGGTTGAAAGGGACCTTAAAGATCATCTAGCTCCAAC
>VZRI01002434.1:149492-203175 GCA_013397515.1 Upupa epops | reverse complement strand
CTCCAGTCCTCCACTTACCCTTGTGGCCCTCCTCTGGACGCGTTCCAAGAAGTCAATATTCTTTAAACATGCTGACTCAGTGTCCTGCTTCCCCAGGGTTCAGGAACACTGCCTGCTGCTTCGATACCAGATACAAATGGAAGAGGCGAGGAAGGATGAGGGTGCTGAGGCACCTGACACAGGTTGCCCAGGGAGGTTGTGGCTGCCCCCTCCATGGAAGTGTTGAAGGCCAGATTGGATGGGGCCTTGAGCACCCTGGTCTAGTGGGGGGTGTCCCTGCTCATGGCAGGGGTGTTGGAACGAGATGGTCTTTAAGGTCCATTCCAACCTGAACCATGCTGTGAATCTATGAACAGTACTGAATTTGGAAAGGACCATGTGTGGAGGAAAGGTCATTGGTTTTCAGGAGTGAAAGCTAAAGGTTGGGAAGTGCAAAGAGCCCTGGAGGGTGTGCATGGGGAACCCAAAGCAGGTTTGCTGCTGGCATGCCTGGGAGGTACCTGGAAGGAGCCTGCTGAAGATGGTATTCCATTAGAGCTTTGGCTACCAGGACCTCCAGCAATCCCCTGGCTATTGGTTTTAGTTAACTCGTGTCTGGGCAAAGGGTTGATAGAGTGAACTCCAAAGGGTAAGGCATTATGTACCTGTTAAAATAGTCATTACAGGTGAACTTATAGAGGTTACCATGGCAGTAGTAAACCTGCCTTGTATGCTGAGGCAGCTGAACAGTTCATATTTACTTGCTTTTAGTAGCACTTGTTCTCCTTTCTGTTATCTGAGAGGTTATATTGCAGTATGTGAGGGTTCTGTTGTTCGTACGGCACCCAGCAAGGGCTGGCTTCAGTGTCAGCGGTCTTGATGAAGAAGTAAAAAAAAGAGGAGAAAAAGGAAGCTACAAATCATAGCTGGGAGGGCTCAGGGGACACAGGGCCATGCATGCGCGTACCAACGAACACACGTGTGCTGCTTCATCAGGCATCCTCTGCCATGAATGCTGAATGAGAGGGAGACCTACAGTGGGCTGCTGGAGACCTGTTTGGTCCAAAAATGAAATTCAGAATACACTGTATGGAAAGATCCATGGGCCAAGAAACACAGCTCTGTTTGCACCTCTTGTGCAGTTAACCAGAGAGAATTTATGGTGTGAGATTTGTCTGAGGAAAATACAGCTGACCGTATGGTTTTGTGCTGTTATTTTAGCAGTAAGTACTTTACCAGCTCTGTGAAATTTCCGTAAGCCTCAAGATTAACAGAGTGTTTGTTTCTTTGTCTTTGGAACAGGGAGTCAGAGGTAAGGGGGAGAATAATCCCCAAACTTCTGTGTCTGCAGGCAGCAATGAAGCACATTTGCTGCTGCAGAGCAGTGGTTTGAGCTCACGACTGAGGAGATGGTGCTTCCCACCTGGCAGCACATTTCTGCCCTCCAATCTGGGCTGCATGTCCCCTCAAAGTCAAAGCAGCAAACACAGGAGGTTTTGGCACAGCAGGGCTCAGTGGTCACCCTGAGCCATTGCCACTGCTGGCTGTGAGTCAGGGCGTGGGGAGGAGCTGCTCGTGTTGCACAGGAGATGGATGGAGCGAGTGGGTGGTTTCAGTAGGTTTCCCAGAATAACAAAAAAGGATCCTGTGCAGATACATGAAGCCAAGTCAGTAAAACTGACTCCAGACAAGAGTGCCAAGACTGGAAGACCCAGCGGACAGCAAAAATTTCAGCTCTCCCTTCTCATACTCCCCAGACTTTTCTGCCACATTTCTCCAGCCATCTTGTATCTGACTGTCAAATCTTCTTCCAGGCTCCTGCTTTGAAGTAAGAAGAATTAAAAGCATTCAGGATCTTGCTTTCCTGTAAAATGGCCTGAAGCATCCACACTGGGCTGCTGGTTGGTGCCATTCCTGTTGTGCTGCTTTTACGGTTTTACATTTATGGGGGGCCGTGTAGGACCTGAAGGGTGGGTGCCTTGAGAAAACATCTGTGTGTCTGGGAGTTGTCTCATGGGACCTGTGTGTGCGCTCCGTCTACTAACACTTCATGGGCTGTGTCCTCAAGAGACTGAGGTGCCGACTCTACCACTGGTGGCTAGTCTTCTGCAGAATCATCTCACTTCAGCATGTCTGAGGCTGTGATGTGCTGGGGATGACTCCAGTGGAGAAGTTGGAATGCTGGCTCTGGAACTCAATTTTCCACCCAGCCGTAAGTGACTCTTGCAGCAATTAAAACATCCCTCACTAATCTCACAGATTAGGTTATCCTGCCAGGTTTTATAATAGCACTGAGTTTAGAGGATTTGTGGTTTGCTTTTAGTCTCCTCTGTTGCTTAGAAACGTAGACCTGGTCACCCTTTGCCATCCTCAAGTCTTACAAAGAGATGCCCGGTTGACCTCTACCAGGGTTGTTCATGATTTAAAGCAGAACTTTCTGATCTGCCTTGTGTTGATGGAAAAAAACCTGAAACAAGTTTCAGAGAAGTCACACAAGAAGTACAGTCTGTGTGGCCTGTGAGTTAAATCTCAGACTTCCTCCTTGATTTTATAACGTGGCTGGTCAGCTCTAGGTTTATCTGCTTTCCAAGGGTGGGAAAGTTGTTCATGGCCATCCCCAACCTTCATGACAGAACTTGGTCTCGTGCTTTGATATGTGGTGGTGATGGAGAATTCGGAAGCATCTCTTCCCGTGTTTGCCTCTTTGGAAGAGGAGCAGGAGCCTGGCTGCAGAAGACCCAAATAAAAACCTGTTCTGCAATACAGCGCAGGCAGTGGAATGAAGACAGCGGTGCCAAAAGGATGTACTTCAGGGTACAGGGCCCGTTTTTAAATAAAAACACTCTTTTTTGAAAACAAACTCCACTTTTATTTCCCAGGGGAATAACAGAAAGCAATAAAAGGTGCTTAATGACTTCTTTTTTAACAAAATAAAGCTTCCAAATCTGGAAGGAAAACAGGCCATCCTAAAAAAAAGAGATCCCAGACTTTCAAAACTACGTGAGTTTGTCCAGAGGGCCATTGCCATGAAAGCATTTGCAGCTGCGCTGTTATCCCGTTCCATCCCACAACCCTGGCCAAGAGGACAGCAGTGGGAAGCTCAGCAGCTGTTTGTTCAACAATGACTTTTTCCAGGGAAAGGTTCTGTTCTGCTGTCTGTAGCCATGTAAGCACGAGAGCCAGCAGGTTAGTAGAGGAAGCTCAGATTCCAGACAAGAAGCAGCCCTGATTGATGCTCTTTGCTATCTGAGTTCATTTTTGAAGTGCTGCAAGGTGTAAGCAGTGGTGAAGCACTAGTACGTTTTTTACATCCTGTGCTTCAGTGTCCACTGAGTCCGTTCTGCTCTGGTTCCCTGACAGCCTAAAGTGGCACAGCTGCTGTGGTCTGTCCCACCCTCCTGCTTGGCCCACGAGTGCCAAATTTTCTCTTGCAGAGGGTTGTCAGACTCTGCCGAACTGCTTCCCTGCGCCACTGAGCGGAAGATTGGTCTTACTGAAGGAAGTAAACACTTCTGTGCTGGGTCAGTTAGTTGAGCTGGCTCTGAGAACACATCTGGAAGAGGGAGGGGGTGGAAAAAGTCCTCCTCTCATTGCAGTAGCACTGTGCTTCTGGAGCTGCTGACTTCTTTACTAATCTCACCCTTCTATTTAAAGAGTGATTGGGGGGTTACCAGTTTGACCAGAGGAAAAAGTTTATCTGTTCAAACACTGCAAAAAGCTTCTTTAGCTCTTGGACAAAGGTGTCTGCCTTCGAAGAACTGACTGCTACCATTTACTCTTCAAATACTGCTTTTGTGTCAGACAGCTGCTGCATCTCCACATTGGGCTCTTTGGCTCACCTCTTTGAGCCCGCAGCACTCTGAGGGGTCTGAATATTCACATCTGGAATATTGTGTCCAGTTCTGGGCCCCTCCCTTCCAGAAGGACAGGAAGCTGCTTGAAAGAACCCAGTGCAGAGCCACAAGGATGATGAAGGGAGTGGAACATCCCCTTTGAAGAAAGGCTGAGGGAGCTGGGTCTCTTCAGCTTGGAGGAGACTGGCGGGTGACCTCATTAATGTTTATAGATATGGAAAGGACGGATGTCCAGAGGAAGGAGCCAGGCAGTGTGGAGTGGTGTCCAGTGATAGGACAAGGGGCAATGGGTGGCAGCTGGAACACAGAAGGTTCCACATAAGCATAAGAAAAAACTTCCACTATGAGGCTGACAGAGCTCTGGAACAGGCTTCCTAGAGAGGAGGTGCCATCTCCTGCTCTGGAGACATTTGAAACCCACCTGGACACAGCCCTCCCTGTGTGACCTGATTTGGGTGATCCTGCTGTGGCAGGAGGTTTGGACTAGATGATGTTTGGAGGTCCCTTCCACCCACTGACATTCTGTGATTCTGTATGTTCCTTGTTTGCTGTATGTGTTGACTGCTGGGGAGTAGCACTTCTCTCTTTCAGAACCATTCACATGGTGCTCTTCTGAGATAATCCCTACTGTCATCTCTTGGATGAGTCTCTTCCCCATCAGTGCCACACATGCCCATTGTTCAGATCATGAGCTGACAGATTGCAACCACAGGGAATGTGTCTTGTCATCAGTTGTGGTAAATTTCATTTCTCTCATGGGAATGATCTTATCCTGACCACTCGAGGTCAGAGGGCATTTCCTGAAAGTTTGGTTCAGCCAGGGTGCTGCTGTGTTGTAGTTTGGACCTCAGTTCCTCCTGCTTCTCAGACTCCTATTATTACTCCTGTGGTGGTGCATAGTATCACTGATTACAGAGTGGCTGTGATTTTGATCATTCAGGTGGCTGCAGTGACCCTTCTGCCTGAGGGTCTCAGATAGTGGGAGTCTGGGATGGTGCTAGGCTGTAGCGTATCCATGTAACGCTCACTTTTATCCTCTGTAGGACCAGCACTTCTCTTGAGATGGGTGATGGCATCATTATTCAGAAAGCATTTACTCCTCCACATGAGGGGAGGGGAGGGGAGGGGAAGGTGGGACAGACGCATGTCGGGGGAGCTCTGCTTAGCAGCCAGTGGGTGAAAAGAGAAGCAGCAGGACAGACACTACTGCGATGTGATTTATGTGGCTGAGGAGTTCTGCATGCTGTTCCTTCGGTGCATGTCTTAAGGACTGAGGTGTTTGCTAGAGATGGAGTAGAGTAGAGGCTAGTAACTTACGCTAGAAGAATGTTCCTATATTTACATAGTACCTGTCTAGAGAAGAGAAGAGAAGAGATGGAACATTGTTTTCTATTCTCCTTACTATTACATCGAGATGTGTCATCTAACACCACTGTAGCTCCTGAGGAATTAGGATACCTTAAAATCGGTTTCAGGGTATTCTAAATCCGAAGTGTAGGGGTCTCTCCAGAAAATCAGCTGTGTTGGAGCTGCGAAGTGGCTGTTCACAGTGGCTCAGGCTACAGCTGCTATGGGAGCACCCTACAAATTTTGATACTGAGGTGCCCTAGAAGGACAGCAAGTTAAAAGATCATAACCTAACCAGCCCTTGAACCTCTGCCATGGTACTTAGCAGCACTGCTTTGGTTCTGAATTGTCATTTAACTTCTAGAATGACTGCTGAATGCTCTGTTATTTCTGTCCTGTGTTTCAGACGTTTACAGCATGGTGTAATTCTCACCTCCGTAAGGCTGGGACACAGATTGAGAACATAGAGGAAGATTTCAGGGATGGTCTTAAACTCATGTTACTTCTGGAAGTCATTTCAGGTAAGACTACTGCTCTGTGGTTCTCCCAAGTGTCCTGAGCATCTCTCTTCTGAAACTTGCCCTACGCCTTTCTCAGAATAGGGACAGCAAGGGCTGTAATGCTGCAGATTTTGCTGGAATATAGGAACAGCTGCTTTCCAGGTCACAACAAGTTTATCCCTAACGAATATCTTGTCTCCAGCAGTGACCGTTAATGTGCTTTGGAATGCACTCCAAGCCTCATGCCCATCACATTCCTACTTCTGCCTCTTGGCTTTCCCCTGCCCGTCAGGAATGTGCAGCCTCCTATGCACGCTTAGGCAGTGGCTCGCAGCCCTTGGCAGGGCTGACCAGGCAGCTCTGGGAACAGTGCGGGAATGCTGCTCTGGCAAACCATCCCAAAGCCGCATGACAGTGGGAATAGGATAGAAGAGGAGAGTAAAACCATTAAATCTTCTGTGTCCTTTGGTTTCAGTTGTGACTGAAGTTTTTCCATTCCAGTTTCAATATGAGCTCCCAACCCTAAGGAGAGCAGAATACCCCAAAAAAGAGTCTGAAATAAAACCAGTAGCATGAACAAGTTAGGTC
Source organism: Upupa epops (assembly GCA_013397515.1). Taxonomy (NCBI): domain Eukaryota; kingdom Metazoa; phylum Chordata; class Aves; order Bucerotiformes; family Upupidae; genus Upupa; species Upupa epops. The sequence continues at coordinate 196,907 of VZRI01002434.1, read as the reverse complement.
AGATTTGTTTTCACTGCCTATCACATATGTCACACTGCTTGACAGATCCCTCCCAGGGATTATTTTGAATAAGTAGTAATCCCTGTTGATGTGCAGATGAAATAAATACCTCAGTAAAGTATTTTGGGAGGCACTGAAGGGGGATGAGGTGATGTATGTTGCATGCTCACAGACTTTGATTTGCTGGCCTTTGAGCCAGTCATAGAAACACAGTGTCTTGCACTCCTGACCCTTTTGGTACGTTTTCCAATAAAATTGCCATGATAGAAGCACTCAGGCTCTTCCCTCTGTTCTTCCCTCACTTCCCTTCCACTCCCCTTTGCCAGCTCTTGCAAAGTTGCTGTCAATATGTGTGCTTTTCAGAATTTATGAATTATAGGATAAAGCATCAGAGGTTTTGCCCATGCTGGTGGTTTGGAGGGATGATGGGCAGATGGGCCTAGCAGATGACCAGTTAGTGAAGGCGTAGGTAGCAGCATCCCACCAGAAGCCATGGTCCTTCACACACTAAGGACTGAGCATCCTTTCCTAAGAATGACAGTTCTCATAGATGCAGCAGCAGCAAGTTGTGTTTCCCCCATTTCATATCCATTGTGGTTGGTTCCATTTCCATTCATAAGCTTCGCTGCTCTTATAGAGCCTCTTGCAGCTGCTGGCCTCACTAGTAGCCCATTTGGCTTGAAGTTAAGAAAGAGGCAGCCCAGCCCAGGAGCAGCATGTGGGGGTAAGGAATCTCCAGCTGGTTGACAAGCGCTTGCCCATATATTCCTGTCATGATTCCTACTGATCACTCCTGAAGAGTGAGTCTCTGGATGGCTCTCAGCCCTCGAGCCCCAAGTACTGGTCTTAAAGCTATTACCTCACTCCATATCTCCCTGTATGTTGGGGCACTGCAGAGCTGCTAATTGGAATGCAGTTGCTCTGTGGCAGGCTGATCTGCTCTAACCCAGAGGGTAATGGCCCTAAGAACCTTCAGCCACGAGTGCTGAGCCAGTCCAGCTGTGTGGGACCAAACGCTACCTCCTCCTGGCTGCCCAGCTGCCATGTGTGTGAAGAATGAAGAGCTATCTCCTCCTGCCCCATGCTTCAGTAGTGGCTGCTTTCCCCCTGACATGGTGGGGGAAGGATGGAGCCCGCATCAAGGAAACTTCTGGAGACCCTGTGGTGGGAGTGGGACTCTACCACTGTATCTGTGGGACACCTGCTTCAGGGAAGACCTTCCTGTGTGTCCTTGTGGATATGTTGCTGCCAGGCAGACAGGGAGCCACTTTCCTATGCAATATGACTTCTTAAGGTGTCAGAAGGAGTGATGTTCTGTAAGAGGAGAACACCCCATTTTCACTCAGCCCAGTACCTTGTGGTGATGAGCAGCACTGTGGGTCCCCTTCCAGCCTAGGCAGAGCCACCCTGCATCACCCAGCCACTGAGCTGTGGAGAAAGCTCCATGGACGGTCCAGGGGCTTCCTTGCTGAGTCCTCTCCTGGTGGTCCCCGTGGTGGGAACAGTTATAGTCCCCTTAGAAACTGCCCCAAAAGATCCACTTTTTCTTCTCACCACATGTGTTTTCTTCCTCGACAAAACTATTTTCAAAGTAAATCTACAAGACTGAAGAAGGCTCAACACACGTTTAGTGCTTTTAAAGTCAAGTCAGGAGGCTTCCCTCACCCTGCCCCAAGCACAGAGAATAACTAAGTCAAGTTTTTCCTAAGCAAATGTGTGGCAAACAGCTGGTATGCCAACACTTCCTTGAGTTGTTAGGCTTTCAAAGTGCAGCCTGGGGCTACTACATGAGAATGAGGGAATGGAGCAAGTGGACTATTTTCAATTTTCAGCTGGGAGAAGTGAAGCAATGATGGAAATAGCTGCGAGGAGAACATGTTTCTAGCAGGGCTCCCTTTGAACTGTCTGCATCGTGAATAATGTATGGTGTGGAACCAGATGAAGCTTCCCTCTGGAAATCCGAATGTGTCATAGTAAAGCCCAAGTCTGAAGGAACTAGCTATAGGGTTTGGGGACTTCTGAAATTCTCCCCCAAACGGTTCTAAATCAAATAGGCTGTTGTGGTATTTGAGAGGGGGAAGGTGCTCTTCCTCTGTCACTGTCAGCTGCTTGAGGATCATGGAGACAACAATCCTGCTCTGCCCAGACCTGGGGAGCTCTCCCTTGTGTTGGCAGTGCTCACGTTGCCACAAGGTGAATCGGATCAGCTTGCCGTTCCAGCTGAAACCTAAGCTCTTGGCTTTCTTCTTCTTCTTGCAAGGCTAGTTTACATTCGCACGCACCAAAGAAAGTGGTTTATGTTTTAGCCAGCTCAACCCATCTGTTGACATTTGGCAGTGTGAGTTCTGCTCAAGTCTCTTGTAAAGCTGGATGTAAAGCTGGATGTCTCTTGTTGTAAGCTGTCATAAAACAGGCTTCCACTGCTAATTTCAGATGACGAGCATTATTCAAATGGAAAAAGAAAGCAGCGTTCCATGATGGGTACTTGAGGCTCCGTTAAAGCAGTGGATTCTTTTTTTAAATCCTGGGATGGAGGTAGTACCATAAATACATCTTTTTTACTTAAATTGTCAGACATCAGTGTTTAATTCTGGAAGCAAATCTGGTTTTATCCTTAATCTTGAGAGCTAATGACACCAACGTACAGTAACCACTGAAAGTCTTGTAGAAGATTTTCATCTCCAGGCATTTTAATTTCTCCGTGTGGCCATGGAGAAAACGTGTGTTTTCTTCCTTTTAGCTCTTCCTCCCTCTTTTGTTAGGGAGCTAGGGAGCGAGCCATCCAGTTTTAGTACCAAAAAAAAAGGAGTTATATTTAAAGTTCTTTTCTTTCTCACCCTTAAGCTTCACATAATGGTTTGAGTCAGCTCACATTGCCTTAAATATTCAGGTTCAAGATACAGCAGGAGGCTTTTGGAGCTGAGTAGGTCAGGTGAGTGATTACTTGCCTCAACTTGCCCATTTGATCTCTTTTCAAAGGGCAAAAGCTGCTTGTGTTTTGTTTAGATCTTTTTGCATTCTTGGTAGCATGAATAGTTGGACTCAATGATCCCAAGGGTCTTTTCCAATCTGAATATTCTATGATTCTGGTGCTTGTGATCTGAAGGCAGCTGTTCTGCGCCACGTATAGGTGGTTCCTGTCTCATCATATTTCTAGCAGAGGTTCCTTTAGAAAGTCTTCTTGTCTGTCCCAGCTTTAATTTTCTCACTCTGCCTGTTGGGTGGGTGTTAGTTCAAGCAGGCTATGAGCACGGTTACGGTCAGCCTGTCAAGAAAGATACAGCTACACTAAATGCAACTCTTGAATCAATAAGGTCAAGAAAGTGGTTTCATTTAATTTCCTTATACAGGCACTTTAATCACAAACCAGCTCAGGTTGGAAGGGACCTTAGAGATCATCTACTCCAAGCCCTTGCCATGGACAGGGACACCTCTCAACCAGCTGGTGTCAAAGCTCAAGGCTTTGAACACCTCTACAGAGGGGGGCAAGCTACAGCCTCTCTGGGCAATCGATTCCAGAGTCTTTCCACCCTGGCACTGAAGAACTTCCTAAGATCTACTCTGAACCTCCTCTCCTTCAGTTTCAAACCATTTCCCCTTGTCCTACCACTAGATCCCCTTGGGAAGTCTCTCTCCAACCTTCCTATAGGTTCCCTTCAGGTACTGGAAGGCAGCTATAAGGTTGTCTATTCTCTAGGCTGAACAGTTGTGCCATTCAGTGAAGAGGCTAGAGAGGTAGGGTGACAGGCAAGATGCAAGGGTCACCCTCATATTTGTCTGGAAGGAGAGATTTGCTCTGTAGATTGGGTGTTGTAAATGCTGAAAGGGAGCTCCTCACCTGGCTTTGTGGTGACGGGATGTTTTTGCTGCCTCCAGACATTGGTACAGAGGTCAGTGCCACTGCCCAGCTCAGTGTGGAGCTCTCCACCTCACTGTTAACCTGCTGTGGAAAGGATTCAGTGCTGACAGTTGCTCTGTTACTAGGTTGTCTCGGATGCAGCAAAAACATTATCTCAAGGGGTTATTTAACGATGAGAGTGCCTGGGCTGCATTTGCTGGCAAGAAAGGGTGCAGAAAGCTCTGCCCTCCTCACGGCTGAACAGCAGGAGCCACCAGCATGGGCTAACACCCACCGGGGAAGAAAGGATTCAGAACTGATTTCTAACATTCCTTTTTATTCTCTTTTATTAGGTGAACGTTTGGCTAAGCCCGAACGAGGCAAAATGCGAGTGCACAAAATATCCAACGTGAATAAAGCCTTGGATTTCATTGCCAGCAAAGGAGTCAAACTGGTATCCATTGGAGCAGAAGGTAAAGAAACCAGATGATTTGTCTGGGTCCAAGCTGTGCTTGGCTGTTACCTGTGTCTCACAGCTGCATGACACTTCCCTTTGTGCCTCCCTAGTCCTATGATGGCCTTGCAGAATAAACCAAGGAGGCAAAAAGGGGATAGATTAGGGCTTTAATCTGAATTTAAATCCCAGCTTTGCGCCAAGCTGACAAACTCGATTCCTATTTACTGCTTTACTCCTGATTAAGGAAAACACTGATCATTGTCAGAAACCAATTAGTTGAGAAGTTCCTTTCTCAAATGAAAGGAAGTCTTAATTAGAGCATAGCAACTCTGCTTGTATCTAGCTTGTTGCAGAGCTGCTGGTTAAGATTGACTGTTGCTATAGGATATCCCATGGATCACAGCCACTGCAGTTCACCAGCACAGGCTCCAATTTTCAGAGCTTCCAGGCTTCTTGTTCATCATAACATGACAGGTGCACTGGCTGCAAACCTGTGTGTTGCTGTGCAGAGACCATTGTGGGGCAGCACCAGGATGTCCCCAAGGCAAACCTGTGGCTCACACAGGCAGGCAGCAGGGAGCCATGTGAATCTCTGTCCTTTGTGCAGATGGGTGGGTGTTTTGCAGACAGGTCACCCCACACCCAGAAAGGTTTGCAGGTTAGTAAGATAGGTAGCTGTTTATAAAACTGAACAAGTTGTCACCTGCTTTGGATTGTGTTCTCATGACACTTGTTTGCCTCTGGAGACTCTCTGCTTTTGTGGTATTTCTAGGTTTGTCTTTGCAGTGGAAAATGAGTGAGGTTTGTTTTCACCCTCTTACACATGGAAATACGTACTTGCTCCAGGGAAACACATGACAGAGGCAGGAAATAAGCCTGTGATCCAGGTCTGGAAGAGCATTCCTCGTCTGGAAGAATTGTGGGGCTGCAGGGCTGAGCCCTGACTGTTCCTAAGCCGGGGAGGTTGGAGCAGCATCAACGTGCTGTGCTCAGATTTGATGTTTCAGGCATACTCTGGGGACATCTCCCAAGACATGTGCCCATCCTATGATTCCCTTGTTCCATGTCAGGCACAGTACCACAGTTTTCTTTGCTGAGACTTCTGCCTCCTGTTTAATATAAGGAGATTCTGGAACAATTTGAAATGAGTGTCCATGGGCAGCACAGACATTTCTTTACTACATTTGATATTTAAAAACAAAATACAAGAGGGGAATCTGAGGGTGTGGCTGGCCCTGAGTGATTTTTACTCTAAGATCATTTTGTGCCCTCACTAAACCTCCTGATGCATCAGGTGTCTGACACAGTAGTCTGTATGTCTATGGGATGCTTCTCAAACTGGTCATTGGATCAGATGACAGAGGTCTTCTGCCTTAAGGCAGCTCCTGCTGTCATTTGGCTCAAGGACAGACATTTGGATTCTTCTGGGAGCATGCATAAAACTGATCTTCCCTGCTCTGTTTCCTCTCCCAGGCTCTAGTTTGCCTTTTCCTCTAGTGACACAGGATTTTTCTATTTTGAGCTCTGTTCCTGAATCACCCTCACAGAAGCAGAATGGAAGAGAACTTCCTGCACACAGTAGGAGTGCAGGACACATTCCATACCCGCATTAAATGGGAGGTGAACTAAGCAAACAGAATAAGCAATGAGGGCTCAGACCCACTTTTTACAACCATCTTGGAGTTAATAACTCTGAATTATTCTAAACATCTTTAGCCAGAGTCCATAGGATCAAAGAAGTTACGACACACAACAGGTCTGTGTAAATCTGGATAAAGGCAGATTCAAGCCTGGTGCAGTTTCCCAATGGTTTTTCATCTACTTTTCAATCTCCCTGTTACCTGACACATCAGGAGCCTTCTTTTGCTGTAATAGATTCCATAGTGGTGTCAAGTTCAACAGACTGAATAGACCAAGTGTGTGACCTGTTTCTATGCTGATGAGGGGTGCAAATAAAAGTTGCTGCTGTCTTAGTTGTGGCTCAGTGCAGTAAAGAGATAAGTTTGGATTAACTGATCCCTGTTCTTACCTGCGTCAGTGAAAGAAGATACAAAGCTTAGAGATTTCAACAACTGCAGAAGGCCCGTGTGACCGGTCTCTCTGTGTCATTGGGTGAACCAGAGCATTGTGTTTGTCCCTATTTTCTGCCCGCTCACAATTAAGTTGAAGTACAAGGTTCTGCACCCAGGTTGGAGCAGTCACAAGCACAGATACAGGCTGAGCAATGAGTGGGTAGAGAGCAGCCATATCGCAACCCAGAAAGTCAACTGATTCCTGGGCTACATCGCAAGAATTGTGGCCAGGAGGTTGAGGAAGGTGGTTCTCTACTCTGGCAAGACTGCAGATGGATTACTGTCTGCAGATATGGAACTCCCAGTGTAAGAAGGATATGAACCTTCTCGAGCAGGTCAAGAGGAGGGTCATGATCAGGGGGCTAGGAGCTCCTCTTGTATGAGACCAGGCTGAGAGAGTTGGAGTTGTTCAGCCTGGAGAAGAGAATCATAGAATTATTAGGGATCGGAAGGGACCTCGAAAGATCATCCAGTCCAATCCCCCTGCCACAGCAGGATCACCTAGACCAAATCTCACAGGAACACATCCAGGCAGGTCCTGAATGTCTCCAGAGAAGGAGACTCCACAGTCCCCCTGGGCAGCCTGTTCCAATGCTCCACCACGCTCACTGGGAAGAAGTTGGGTCTGGCAAAACCTTATAGCAGCCTTCCAGTACTTAAATGGGGGACAACTGACAAGATTCTTCATCAGGGAGTATAGTATTAGAACAAAAGATAACAGTTTTAAAGTGAAACAGGGTAGGTTTAGATTAGATATAGGAAGAGGTTCCTCACTGTGAGCATGGTGAGATGCTGGAACAGGTTTCCAGAGAAATTGTAGATAACTCTTCCCTGGAAGTGTTCAAAACCACATTGGATGGAACTTGGAGGAACCTGATCTAGTGGAAGGTGTCCCCACCCATGGCAAGAAAGTTGGAACCAGGTGAATTTTCAAGTGTCTTCCAAGCCATTCTATGAATTAGGGAGCTGAGATTTAGACCCCCATCCACAATTCCAGCCATCTGTCTGCAATCTGGCTGGACCATCACTAGCAATATGCTTTCTGCTTTATTTAGCTTTTGTTAGGATGAACAAAACACAGAGCAGCCTTTATTTTTGTGTCACCATTGTGTCTCCAGTTCCCAGATCCACAGCAGTGTCCTGCTAGCTGTTAATCCCCTGCTACTCCTCCTCTCCATGGGGTAGCCAGAGGCTGTGCTCTCATGGGCAGCTCAGAAGCAGCTGGGAGGATTTCAGGGAGTAATTTCGGCAGCATTGATTCTGAACCTAGCTAGAAAGGCCAGGGTATAAAAATAAGGCAGTTACATTTTTCAAAATGAGTTGATGCATTTGAAATAGTGGTAGCATTTGAAAAGCCACAGCTGTGAGCCAGGCAGCCAAGGACCGAGTGTTTGGCAGGTCCTTAACTGGCCACCAAAAAAATCGATGTGAGAGCATCACCCTTTTAACATAATTTGTTTGTGGTGTCTGGAACAATAACAAGAGCTGGGAGAAGCATTTTCACAGGTGCAGGAATTTTCCTTCCAGTGAATGCCAGTGTCTCACCAGCTTCGGCCAGCAACTGACCCACCCCAAGTTGAATGTGAATCATATTAATACCGTGAACTTGCTGCTGCTGTTCCAACAACAGCTGTTGGTGTGCAGGAAGCCAGGCACCACTTGCAGAGATGCTGCTTAGGAAGAGCTCTTGTAAAGCACAGGGAGGCAGGAGATGCTGCCTGGTTATTAGCCTTTTAATGCGTGGACTGCTCTCACATTGAGGAGCCTTATTGAACAAACACATCATCTTTAATTAAACATTAGATTGTTGTAACTTTGTAGCATTCTGTTCCATGTTTTAACAATCCTTGGGGAGTTTCTTTCTTTCTTTCCCTTCATCACCAGGAAGCAGAAGACTTCCATGGTTTTCACTTACATTTCTTGTCCATGTTCCACAATATTAGAAAGTGTGGCAGTAGCTGAAGGTATCCTAAAGGAAAAGAAGGTTGGCATTGGGGAATGCAGGAGTGGAAAACGGGATGGAGTGAGTGGGAGCCAAAGAGCCCCATTGATCAGTCTAACTTCATTTGCAACCAGGTTATCAGGAGAAGCCTTTATCTCTAGAGATAAAAAAAAGCTCGCTTGCTTCTAACAAATAATAACAGTCGTGCCAAGTCTATTAGAAAAAAACCCACAAAGAAGAAGTAATGGGGATGGTGTGGTTGGTTAAGTTTCCTTCCCAAGATGGATCACTCACTGACTTCACTGACATTGGAACCCACTTGGTAGGTGGTAGACTTGTGGAGTGTAGAGATGAAGTGGTAGAAATATGCTGGGCTTCTCCCAGAACTTGAGTCCACTGCTAAGGAAGAATCAGACATGGGAGCAGGGAGCACCTAACACACATCTTCCTTTTTAAATGAGCAATGCAGTAAAGAGAGTGAGGGGAGATGAGGTGCTTTCCACCTAACCTCCACCAGCCAACTTTATAAAACTGCAATTTGAGAATGTGACCAGAGCACAGTGCTGAATTCTAATGCCAATTTAGCAACTTAACGCCATCTGGTTTTATGTAGGGTCTTAACCTTTATGTCCAATTAAAATGCTTGGAACAGGAATATTAATTACCTGTTTCAGCTCACTGATGGATTTATTAGCATCCATAAACCATTGTTGGCATTAAAGTGTTGCTGTCAGATTTTAATCTCATCCATTAAAATAAAGAGCTCGGTTTAGTTTCAGATCTTAAAAATATGCTGGGGTCCTCCTGCCAGTTGCTGTGGGTTTTACAAGCATTGGGGTTTTTGCTCTTTTGAGGTCCCCACAAAGATCTATCACATGAACAAAAGAAGCTGAAAGCATCTTTTACATTTCAGCTCTAGGTTCTCAGGTATTTATAGCAACAGTAAAGACAGTCATAGGTTCCTAGAATGGTTCAGGTTGAAAGGGACCTTAAAGATCATCCAGTTCCAACCCCCTTGCCATGAGCAGGGACACCCCTCACTACACCAGGGTGCTCAAGGCCCCATCCAGTCTGGCCTTGAACACTTCCAGCCACAACCTCCCTGGGCAACCTGTGCCAGTGTCTCAGCACCCTCACTGTGAAGAACTTCCTCCTGCCTTCCAGTCTGAACCTCCCCTCTTCCAGCTTGAAACCATTCCTCCTGGAAACAGTCCTTCCCCAGCTTTCCTGTTGCCCCCTTCAGGGCTGCTATAAGATCTTCCCTGAATCAGCCCTTTTAAGTTGGTTGTGATGCTTTACTGACATGGTGGGGTTGGATTGACTTGATGATCTTGGAGATCTCTCCCAACCTTAGTGAGTCTGTGCCAAGGTGAAGAATGCAACAAGTGCAGAACTAACTGTGTGCCTAGCAGACAACCCCCTGACCCAGAAATACCTGTGAAAAAGTCATTTGTGACAAAACTGTCCACAGGCAAACATAGTTCTTCCCATGCCAGCGGCAGTAACTGTAGTTCTGTCACAGATTTTCAAGGTTCCTTCTAGCCTAAACCATTCTGTGATACCTGTGTGTACAAACAAGCGCAGAAAGGGGTGGACACAGGCTTACTGCGGTAGAACATGATGTCTTGGTTTCTGTATTTTAAATCTGTCAAAGCAGTGTATGGCAAAGCACGGTGGAGCCTGTCTCTCTAATGAGCGGTGAAAGCTGCCCCCCGTGTATCACTAAATCACAGACTTGCGGGCATTCGGACCAGGTGGGTACAGTTTCATGAGAGGAGAAACTTTTTTTAATGGCTTCAGAGGAAGATTTCCGGTATGCTTCCTTTTGTGACAGGATCCAGACAGGTGGCAGTTGCCTGTACCACAGATTTCTCCTTGCCCTGGCGTGTGATGTATTCCTGCTGGGCAGCCTGATGGAAGCAGTGGCACAGCAGTGTCTACACTAGTACAAAAATGGTTTCTGGTAACCTTGTTGGGACTTGAATAATTCTGCCTCCAAACCCTTTCCTTACTGAAAACACTCTTGTAACTAGCCAGTTATTTGGGAAAGATCCCTCTGCCATGTAGGACCCTGCTACAGAAGGAGCAGAATCACAGCAAGTTAGGGGTTGGAAGGGACCTTGAAAGTTCGTCTAGTCCAGCCCCCCTGCCAGAGCAGCATCACCTAGATCGGGTCACACGGGCTGCATCCACATGGGTTTTGAATGTCTCCAGAGCAGGAGATGCCACAACCAATCTGGGCAGCGTGTTCAGTGCTCCAACACCCTCACAGTAACCAAGTTTCTCCTCATGTTGAGGTGGAATCATCTGTGTTCAAGTTTATACCAGTTAGTCCTTGTGCTTTTACTGGACACCGCAGAAAAGACACCAATCCCTCCCACTTAACATCCCCCCCCCCCCCCCCCAGATATTTACGGACATTAACCGGATCCCCTCTCATCCTTCTCCTCTCCAGACTAAACAGCCCCTGTTCTCTCAGCCTTGGCTCATAGGAGAGATGCTCAAGTCCCTTAATTACTCTCATAGCTCTCCATTGGACTTTCTCCAGTAGATCCCGTCTCATAAACTGGGGAGCCCAAAACTGGATACAGTGCTCCAGATGTAAAAGTGTAGTAGCAGTAGCTACTACAGTTGTAGCTTCCACTTCTGCTGGGTGGAAGCAGCTGGGCTAGTTGTGCTGTCCAAACAAGCAAAGATTGTCAATTGAGTAATGCGGGTGTATCGTCTCTGTGGAACTTTTGTGGATGCTGGGCCCCAGCTACTCACTGTTTGGACTCTTTGTTGCTCATCTATACATGGTGGAAGCCCCTTTCTGGCCCAGCCCCGCACTGAGGGCCACGATCCCCGATCCTATACAGATCATACCTCACATACACAAGCAGGCACATTCTGAAACCTCCAAGTTGTTGACCCTCGCTGATTTATATTGTGGAGCCCAATGAGCAATAAAGCACCTTTGCTCAGTGTTTTAGTTTATGTTATGGGCTGGTCAGCATGACTCTGCTTCCTCTTCAGGCAGGATGCGTCAACTTTGAGGAACGCTCTGTTGTGTCTTTTGGCAAATATTTGGCTGAAGGAAGTCCTGCACAAGCAGTCTGGTGTATTTAGCCTTCTTTAAAATGAAAATATTGATGCTTCTGGGTCGTTATCTTGTTCACATGACAAAACCAGGTGTCAGAGCTCATCTGCACTGGGAAGCCTCCCTGGTGTTTCTGTCTAATTGTACTGGAGCAGTTGTATAGGTGATTTAAAATGGACTTCACACAGAATCCCAGACTGTTATGGATTGGAAGGGATCCTGAAAAATCATCCAGTTCAATTCCCCTGCCACATCAGGATCCCCTAGATCCAGTCACACAGGAACAGCCCAGGTGGGTTTTAAATGTCTCCAGAGAAGGAAACTCCACAACCTCCCTGGGCAGCCCTTTCCAGTGCTCTGGCACCCTCACTGTGAAGAAGTTTCTTCTCATCTTTATGAGAGATGAAGACTTTTCTTTTTCCCAGGTGTATTATATGGCTTCTAAGTGTTCGGAATCAAACCTGAACAAGGTGTTTTTAGGCCCCTGTGGAGAATTGCATTGATCTAAATTGGTCCTTCCTGGTGCTTTGAGTCATTAATGTCTGCCTTATTTTGCACTTGTGACTCAATGCTTTCTATTTCTTATGCTTCTACTCTTCTTTTTTCACTCCATAGAAATTGTAGATGGCAATGTTAAAATGACTCTTGGAATGATCTGGACCATCATCCTTCGATTTGCCATTCAGGATATCTCAGTTGAAGGTAAATCTTGGTTTGTTCCAGCCACTTTCTGATAATGAACTGAAGTAACTAGAGGTCTTTGCCTCTTAGAAGATCCTCAGGAGCTGCCCTGCTGAAGGTGCCTTGTCATCTCATTGATGTTCCTGGCCAGATTCAGGTGTACTGAGTAGAGTTTTTCACATCCTCTTCTTGTAAGACGTTTTAAGAGCAGCTCAACCAGATGGTAACACCTGAAAGCTGACTTCGATGTTGGAATGTATCGTGTTTTTTGCAGGCTGATTCAGGGACTGGCACCAAAAATGGACGAATCTCTTACTAGTCCTACAAAACGCTCCTCTGTAATCTCAAAACTGATCCCCTTATCACTGAAAATTGAAAAATTCATAGCAGTGAAGCTATCCCAGCAGGCTGCTCCAAGCAAGGAATTTTCCGACAAGTGAAACTAAATAAAGTACCCCTGGGTGCAGTCTGTACCACAGAGCAGTTGGCCCTGTTTTTCCAGCAGATACTCAAGACTCATGTTTTCTAAGAAAGTGAATGCATCGGTGTGTTTTTCTTTCTCTAGAGACATCTGCTAAAGAAGGACTTTTGTTATGGTGTCAGAGGAAGACGGCTCCTTACAAAAATGTAAACATCCAGAACTTCCATATCAGGTGAGTTACCGACAAGAGCTTAGCTTCACTGCCTGAGTTATTTACATGTCTCTTGGTTTATTCAGCAATGCTCCCGACAGACCTCCCAAAGCCACGCAGATGCATGTTGCACAGGAACAGAGTAGCCCACAGAGACACCTAGAAAACTAAAGGAGAATTTAAAAGGATCCAAATACCTACATCCCAATTCTGTGACAACTGCTGCTTTTGTGAAGTTCTTTATAGAATAGTAGAATCATTCAAGTTGGAAAAGACCCTTAAGTCCAACCATTAATGGTACCCTACCAAGTTCACCACTAGACCAAATCTTCAGAGCATGAAGTCCTCTGTGAGGAGTGTATGTGCCACATGCTAAGCAAGACTGCTTTTGCTTTCTGAAAATTCAGAACACTTTAGGAGCACTGAAGTAAGGGCTGCCTCAAAAACTGTGTAGCATGGCAGTGTTGGGAAGGATCAGGAGATTACCTTGCTCTGCTTTTAGTATTTCCAGTCTGGCGGCTGTTTAGGTGAAGGTTCTGTATAACAGTGCTTTGTCCATGTCTTGGAGAGCTATAGGAACCCTATCAATGTAATGCCCTTTTTTGAGAGCTTAACATCCATTCCCACTAGCCGGTAGAGTGAAGGTGGCTATGGGTATCTGTCTTTTCCCTAAGGAATGTGTTTGTTCCTCCATTAGGGTTTGTGGCTACACCTTTCTACAACACTTTGCTCTACAGCTGTCCTTGCAGGACACAGATTGTTCAGCATGGAGAACTGGCAAAAAAGAGGTGGCAACGCAAAGGGCTAATTCTAATCACAATGGGGTTTTGTAGGGACTGAAAGGAGTCCTTACTGCAGCCTCATGCGGGTACAGCATGTGCCTCTTTCCCAGCACTTACCAGCATTGCTAGCCAAAAAGTAAACCAGAATTAGTCATCCTGCTGTACTAGTGCCTTCCCTCACACTTATGCCTGCCACTTTGTCTTTCCCTGTGTGAGCACTGCTCATTGTGTTCTCCTCTCTCTCCCGTAGTTGGAAGGATGGCCTCGGTTTCTGCGCTTTAATTCATAGGCACCGTCCAGAGCTCATTGACTACGGGAAGCTGCGAAAGGTATGACTTGGTTTGTTTGTCAGACCAGATGCTCCTTGGAAGTAAAAAGAGATAGAATTAGCTTGATAAACATAATTAAAGAACTTCAGCACAAGCTGGCAGTTGCAGGGCTGAGGGGAAGGAAGGAGGGATGAATCAGTGTATTCAGGTTTCTTAGTGAACCGTGAACTTAACGAGCTTCCTGCTCGACTTTCACTGCTTTCAGCCTGCCTTGTATGAGACACATGCGCCACAATCCCAACTGATGAGCTAAAGCTGGCAAACGCAGTAACATCAAGCTGGAGACTAGTGCTGTGGTAGTGTTATGGACTAGTGAGTCAAATCAGACTTGACATTTCTGTGGAGAGTTGGACAGAAAACAGTTACATGCTGTTCAAGTGCAAAAGCTCATTGAGGAGTCTGTGTGCTCTCACTGGACACTCGTCACATGCTTCCAGTTTAGCACTGAGCCGTCTGCAGCGCTGGGCTTCTCCTAGCCTGTGGGTGCCAGGCCAGAAAGGTGTTTGATGTGACATCCAGTTTTAATCTACAAAGCATTGCTGGTAAGATGGTGTCTGGCTGCTCCAGAGTTTGCTTCCCATGTGTCTTGAGGACAGGATTGCTAAGAGGATCATGAGAATGAGTGTTTAGTGGTTTGTGCTGGCAGCAGTGTCTTGACCCTGCAAGGTGATGGAAGACCAATCTGTATTCTCATCCTACTGGTGGTCCTGCAGGCTGCTGAGTTCCCGTTTCACTGTGTCTGCACACATGTAGAGAAACCTCACCAAGGGCATATTCACATGTTGTTACTGGGGTTAATACACAGAAAGGTTCTGACCCCCCAGCGTCCTGGGCTGGGTGTTACAAAGTGTGGATGTGCTCGATGTTAGCCGGGGAGATAAACATAGAAGCCCATGATGGATAGACCTGGGTTCTTGGATCACTGTGCAAATAGACAGCTAATCACATTAGCTGCATCCTTGAGGCAATGAATTGTACAGTGCCTGATCTGATTTTCACTAACCTTTTGTGGTCTTGCAGAGCAGAGAATTCTATTATCAGATCAGTTTTAGTGTCTGGAGTCAGCACATGATGAATAAACAGTGGGGAGAGACCATACTTGTTTACATGAACAGCAGCAATAGGAAAAAGGACATTAGAGCTGCATTTTAAGTGTCTGATGCTGGGAAAATAAAAGCAGCCAAGCAAGGTACATCTGACAAACTCAGAAGGGTGCTCTGTGTTTCCAGCAGAGCCTTAAGCCTGCTTCAAGCCAAAATGGTAGTGAGGGAAAGTTATTTGGTCATATTGCCTGCAGGCTTTTTTAAGGTGAAAGAGAGTGTGATCACCCTAGCCAAAGCAATGCATATGGGAAGGGACTTGTCCTCCTTGGGGTAAGGTCCAAGGAACCAGCATCTTTTGTTCTCTACTTGCCTTCAATCCTATTCTTCACCAGGTTCCCTCTATCCTCCTGTAGTCTTCTGACTCTGCATCACTTTTATTCTTACTCTGCCCTGTTTCTCTAAGAGCAGGAGATCAAATGAATGTTTGAGAACTCTACTGCAACTGAAATCTTCAGTAAATAGCTGGGAAGAACTTAGCTCAGTGCCTAGCCTTTAGCTCTGGCAGTTGATGTGTGCTGAAGGGAAGTTACCTTTGCTATGCAAGTTTGAAATGCATTTGTAGAAGGTATAAACACAGCTCCTTTCTAAACACAGTGTTTGACTGGACTGCTGCCATTACTTGTTTTCCTCCTTTGTCACTTCTTTCTCCTCCCTTTGGCTCAAATCAACTGATTCTTTCCCTTCTTCTTGGAGTCTACCTTCCCTCTTCCTCTTCTCTCAAAAATAAGCAAACAAACAAAAAAACCAAAGCCCAGTGTTCAGAATTATCCCTGACTCTGCAGGACACTTGTCCTGAGGTGAAGGACAAGAGAATCCTTTCTGCTGAGAAGCAGCCATCACGATAGGTATTAGATTAGAAGTCCACCTCTGTGTCTCTCTCAACTCTAGTGAGTTGACAGTGTTGGGTGAATGTCTGTCTGTGTAGACACCCACCCAACACCCCCAAAAAGAAAGAATTCTATAAGTGGAGAGGTGAATATCTGCCCAAACTTCCAAGAGGTCTGCATTATCCCCTCTGTTGGGGCAGCGTTCTGCCACTGTTGTAACGTGTTCTACTTCCCAGAGGCCTTTTGTGCAACAGAGCTTGTATTAGCAGGGTCTGTGGCAAAATGTAGCTGTGTCTTCTTCCCAGCAGCCGCTTTTGTTAGCGCAGTTTTGTGCTGTTCATGGTCCTTGTGTTTTTTCCTGGACAAGATGTATTAGGGGAGCAAGGATAATTGCTTTTTGCCTATGTGCCTAGCTGAAGCTGCTTATATAACCAGGCCCCATAATAAGAGGTGCAAGTCCATTCAGCTTGGTGTCAGTGATGCCCTGACACCACAGCTACTTATTTGGTTAAATGATTTCTTCTCAGTTCAAGCTTGTCTGTTATTGCTCAGCTCACTGTAGATAAGATCTCAAGATTCAGCTGTGGTCTAGGTGTGAGGGACATGAAGAAGATGGGATTTCCTTTCCTCCTTTTACCCCTGACTATAACTCAGCTGTGAGCCACGTCTCAGATCTTTTTATCACGCACAGTGGTTGACTGATGGCTCAGACACCCCCTCATATGCTGCAATCCATATAGAAGCGTGGTCTGCCTACTGCCATGCTGGGTGCATGTATTACAGATATCCCTGAAAGCAGGAATTTTGCCAGCTGGATTTCTTTCCTAGTATCTTCAGCTCTGGCAGATATAGTATTCTCTCAGTTTGCCTCCCCCTCCGTCTCCTTTCCTGGTTGCTAGTTAATAGAATTAATTTTTTTCTAATGTCACACTGCAATAATTGCCATGGCAACCTTGTGTGCTGCAAGGACTTGAAAAGAGCTGAGGGAGGAGAGAAGACTCTGTGTGAGTTAGGGCTCTGGTGAAAGAGGATGAGCCGCATCAGTCTAGTCAGCAAAAGCCCATGTGCCAGGTAGGGCAGGTTTGCTGTCTGACACCTTAAGACAGTGCCATGGCTCTGTGGGAAAAGTAGAGCTTTCTTCATGAGTAGCCCAGCTGGAGTCTGGCAATACACTGCTGCTCTTCATGTCTCTGCCATTTCCATGTACGCATAGACAGAGTGGGAACTGAGGCATCTCTGCAGCACCTCATCTGGCTCAGTGTGTTTCTTCTGTGAGAGAAATAAGTGATTTGGCTTTTGTTTGCTTGTCTGCCTTCCTGTCCCTAAAGCTGCCTGCAGCTGCGGGGCTGCGCTGCAAGGCTCGGAGCTGCCTGACCACTCGGTACTGTAGTATTCCTGTTCATGGGAATCAGCTGACACAGACGACTTGAAACTATTAACTGCTGTAGCATGAGTGGAACTGGAAGCAATGGGGTTTGGAGGGGTTTCTTAGGGCTCAAGAGCTAGTTGCAGTGTTGGAAAAGCCCTCATGGAAACCCTGTCTCATGCACAAAGAAGCATCACCTTTGTGATGAGCACCTTTGCTGTCCATGAGGGGTGAACCTTTTCCCACAGGGGCCATGGTCTTCTTCAGGTTTAGCTCTCTGCTGATCTTGGAGCTAGTCTTGGACTTGGGGAGCTTGCTTTCAGTAACACTAGCTTTACTTTTATTCCTCAAGAGATGAGGTGATCGCACATCTTTATTATATATCAAGTAGAAGTTTGCTGGCTTCTTGTAGGTGAGTCTTCAGTTTGCTGCATGTTCAGACTTCCAGCCCTTCCTTTGGGAGTGCCCAAACCAAATAAGTTTTTCCATCAGGAAACCTCTCCCAACTTCCAGCTTCAAAGTTCTTAACCTTTGGCAACACTGCTCCTGATGTTCTTACTTGTGAACTGATAGGAAAGCTATCTGCAGTGGGCTTGCCCCTCCCTTTCCTCCAGGGGAGGCTGGCAGATCTTCAGGCAGCTTGCTCAAACGGATCTGTGCTAATCCTAAACGCTCTCTCAGGGTGTTAGCAGTGCCGTGGTGGTCATGGTCCGCATAGGCTGAAATCTGGTACGCAGTGGTGACATTCTTACAGACATAGTAAATAGCACATGGGCTTAGGGAAAACTGGCAAGGGAACCGCTACTCGGCATTTCTGGACCCTCCTGCGCTTGAGCAGAGAGGAGGCTGTTACTTTTCCTTCCTAAATGGAGCCCTGCCTACACACAGTGAATGAAGCCTGTTACATAGCAGCTAGTCTCACCTCCTCAAATAAAGCTGCTGGTTACGGTCTGGCTTCATAGAAGTTTCTCCACAGCATCCACAGGGGACAAGTAGGCTGAACTTGAAATGGGACCAGTCTTTCATTCCATGGTGCTTCCTTGTGGCTGGAGGATAGCAAAACTCTTCTGCCTGCACTGCCACTAAACTGTGAAGAAGGGGGGTATAGAAAAAAGTAATGTGATGTGGCCACCACTGCAAGTGTTTTCTGTAGGAATAAAGTGCTGTTTGACACTGAGATGGGGCCTATTCCCAGTGTGGCAGCTGCTGGTTTCATCACAGTGTGTCTCAGCAACATTTCCTCAGTTGATATTGACTTGTCCCCATGGACAAGATACCCATCAGCAGTTGTGTCCACTTTGATGGCCTCTGTGTGACGTAAAGGTGAAACATTGCTGTCTGCTGGAGACATTCACCCAGAGGAATATGATGCTTTCCTACGGAAATGCTGCAGGAAACTGGTTTTCCAAACAGCTCAGTTTCCCAGTTTGGTGAAGACTGCAATTCAAGGGCTGCATTATGAGCAGAGCTGTAAAGGAGCTTTTCTGCCTTCCCATACCCTGTCTGCCCAAGTCTGCCTAGCTGCTTCTTTCATACTGGGTGGGTTCAAAGAAAAGTGCCTGTTGACTGGAGTTCAGGCAGAGCTTTATCTTCCAAGTCAATGCAGCAAGCAAAGGCACATGATCTCAAATAGAAAAGAAACTGAAGACAGATGCCTCTCTAGAAAGACTGTGAAATAATTGTTGCTCTTATTTCCTAATTTTGACGGTGGGTCTCAGTGTGTGTGGCACCAGTGACAATGTGGAGAGTACCAGCCCATCCTTCCTCTCTCTGAAAGACACTCAGCAAGCAAAGTCACTAAACACTTGGCAGCTTGTGTGTGCGTTTTCCTCTGGCAGATCAGTAGTAGAAACTGATCGTGCAGATGTCCTTTGTCGCCCATTAAGTGGTATCATAGAATCATTAGGGATTGGAAGGGACCTTAAAAGATCATCTAGTCCCATCCCTCTGCCACAGCAGGATCACCTAGACCAAGTCACACAGGAACACATCCAGGTGGGTCTTGAACTTCTCCAGAGAAGGAGACTTCACGAACCCCCTAGGCAGCCTGTTCCAATGATTTGTTATCCTCACTGGGAAGAAGTTCCATCTGATATTTATATGGAGCCTCCTCTGTTCCTGCTTGCACCCATTGCCCCTTGCCCTGTCACCAGATGACCTTGAGAAGAGCCTAGCTCCATCCTCCTGACACTCACCCCTCACATATTGATAGACATGAATGAGGTCACCCCTCAGCCTCCTCTTCTCCAAGCTCAAGAGACCCAGCTCCCTCAGCCTTTCCTCATCAGGGAGCTTCTCTGCTTCCTTCATCATCTTTCTTGCTCTACACTGGACACCCTCAAGCAGCTCTGTGTCCTTCTGGAACTGAGAAGCCCAGAACTGGACCCAATACTCCAGATGCGGTCTCACTAGTGCAGAGTAGAGGGGGAGAAGAACCTCTCTTGATCTGCTAACCACCCCCCTTCTGATCCCCTCCAGGATGACGTTGGCCTTCTTGGCCACAAGAGCACATTGCTGGCTCAGAGTCATCCTGCTGTCCACCAGGACCCCTAGGTCCCTTTCTCCTACACTACTGTCCAACAGGTCAGTCCCTAAACTATCCTGGTCCCTGGGGTTGTTCTTGCCCAGATGCAAGACTTTACACTGACCCTTGTACCTCATTAAATTTCTCTCTGCCCAGCTTTCTAGCCTGTCCAGGTCTCACTGAGTGGCAGCACAGTGGTAAAGACGTTCTCCAAAATAGCTTTTGAAGAGGTTCTTCAACATAACTAAGTATCATGGGAATAGAGGAATCAGGCCTGGATGAGGGTCTCATGTAGGCTGGGAGGTGTTTTGATGATGGTTTGAATGCTAAAAACAAATTGCAGAGGTCTTTCATTCCCAGTGTCATCCGTGCTTCATGTTCTTTTGTGCGGCTGTAAACTGTAGTTAACTTTCATGGTATGACTCATGACGTGATCGTTTTGCTTAGGATTTGATTCCTGTGTGTAAGTGCATCATGCTACAGCAGGTTTATATGGAGGGGGATAGAAATGCACTAAGGAAATCACAGGCCCTATGCAGTGCCTAGGAGGAGAAGCAATACTCAAACTGGGGGCTTTTGTATCTATTTATTTTGCAGAGATTTGTTAAAACATTTCTCTTCCTCCCACTCAACTGGTGTTCAGCAAACTGCGCACTAGCTAAGGACAGCACCCGCTGCAGATGTTGCTATTTTAGTAGGGCTGAGATGCTCTAACAGATACTCCGCAGCTCTGCAGCGTGGAAGTTGCAAACCTAACACAAGCATGAGAGATAATTGTGAGATGTGGTCGTTTACTATTGGTGTGATGTGGAGCTAACTTTAACTCTGCTCAAGACAAAATATGTGTTATTCCTTCTTGGTGGAAGTACGTAGATTCTATGTTAATTATCACAGAATGAGTCTTCAGGCTCTGCTTTCAAAAGGGAGCTAATTATTTCATCCTGCTCCATGAGGATGAATGGTTACCTGAACCAACCTGAGCACAATAGCTGTTTGTACCTTGTTACAAGTCAATGCTGATGCTCTGGCTCTGTTTCTTTCCCAGGATGATCCTCTCACTAACCTAAACACGGCTTTTGATGTGGCTGAGAAATACCTGGATATTCCCAAGATGCTGGATGCAGAAGGTAAAGTAGAACCCAGTGGCTTTAAACTTGCTTTTTATCAAGCGATTTCCTACTTCTTCCAGGTGGACTTGTATTGTACAGGTGTGCAGTAACAGAGCGCTGAGTGCTCCCTCCATCCCCACACACTGTATGTACAGGGGAAAAGATAACAGTGGAATAATGAATCACATGTTCTGCTTCCTTCTTCCTCCTGTGCCCCTCAGTCTTCTGAGTTTGTTGTGGAGATGTTAACCTGGCTGTTACCTGTGCTCCAGGGAGTCATGAATGGCTGTGGCCACTGCTGACTGAAGTGTTCCTTTGTGACAGTGGGGCTTAACAGTGAGCTGATGTACAGTAGAGGACTCTGTTCCTTTTGCTCCAGAGTTTTTTTCTGGGCTCTTTCTGACATTGCTGGCAATCTTCCCTTTAGGGGCATGATATTAGTGTTACAAACTACTGCTTCTTGTCTGACTGCTCAGACGTGTTGGACATGAAGATCTTCACTGACTACATCTGGAGACAGATGCAGAGACCCATGATGTTCAGAGGTGCTTTTGCTACTGCCTGTGACTACTACCCTGAGGCCCCTGGAACAGCAAGGATTACTTTCGAAGTCTTGTCAGGATCAGCTTGGCAATAGACTTTGAAGACTGTAACTCTGGAGTGTAAACAACAGCCTGAAATAGTTCACTGGTTTTGGCCGTTTGCCTGAAGCCAGCTGGTTTCAATGGTAGAAGCTGTATTTCAGGCTTGGTTTGGACAGGAGAAGCAGTCAAAGGCTTTTTTTTAAAGAAAGGAGAGAGAAGAAAAAGGGATAAAGGTGGAGATAAGACAGCTGAACCCAGTGAGCCCATGTTTAGATGTATAGGATGTTCATATCCTTAGGCAGTATTTCCCATCCCCAGGGATGAGTCTTGCTTTCCCTGCGTTCATCATGCTGAGCTCAAAAAATCACAAGGCTTCTGGAAGAGATTCAAAGTGCTTCCTGCCATTCTGTAGGAAATAAAGCCACCTCTGAAAGAAGTGGATCAGGCTTTAGATCTCAGCAAAGCTAACAGTGATGAAGAAAGAGGGGCCCCATGCAGGAGCTCCTGTTGCTCTTGTCTGATCACTCCTCCATCACAGAGTGGAGCTAATGTGCATTCCTCCACGCTGTTAATTCTTATCTCTGGAGGTGCTGATTTTCCCCTGAAACTAGTGAGAGGACCTTTTGAAAGACAGGCCATCACTGTGTTGGATAGGAGGATGGGGGCATGGGAAGGAAGGGTGAGAGACTCTTTCCTGAAGACCTGCATGGAGGAATTGCAGTACAGCGTGTGTGTAAAAGCATGGCACACTGCCGCCAGGACTGATTCACCCCTTCACGCACAGTAGCAATGTTCTTAGGAGGGGACAGTGCAGTGACACGAGGCACGCTGACACACAGCTGTGTTAGCGTGGCCAGACCCTGGAAGGAATTCCATCCTGAGGGAGGGAATCCAGGAGAGAGTGATCCTGGCTTCTGAGAGACACCTCATCTGGGGAATGCTGGGAAGCCCCATGGAGTCACTCTGACAAACCTGCACTCCAGCAGGTCTCCCAGGCAGTTGTGGTTCTCCTTCTCCTTTGCTTTCCTGCCACCAGTTGATTACACTCTTAACGTGAGGTTTTTTTTGACAGACATTGTTGGAACTGCCCGTCCTGACGAGAAAGCCATCATGACCTATGTTTCTAGCTTCTACCACGCCTTCTCAGGAGCCCAGAAGGTATCACAGGATCCCAAGCTCCCTCCACAGAGCACACCTGGTGCCGTTGCTAATGTCCAAACCTTTTTTTTTCTTTCTCTCTCTCCTCTCTAGCTACGGGCATCTTTATTATTATGTTCTTGGTAGAGTTGGCTGTTGGTTCAAAGAGGTGCCCCAGACGTAATATGTGGGGCAAGGGAGCCAGGAGTCCCATTTGCCTGTAGTCAGTGATATTCCCCATGGCACTCAGGAAGCTCTGCCTTCTCCATTTGCCTTCCAAACCTCTGCCTTGATGGCTTAGGGCCCCATGTTCCTGGGAGATCTGAGCTAGGATGCTTGGTCTCACAAAGATGGAGACTACCACAGAGATGTTCCGCTCAGCAGGACACAGCAGCCTGCCCTCACTGGACTCAATGCTGATGTCTATTTGCTTTAGTTTTTCAAAGATGGAGAACAACACTGACTCGGTGGTTTTATGAAGGGTTCGGTGAACACCCAAAGCTTTATCTTTTACTTTAGGTATGCAGCAGGTTCCTGCACCCTTGCTTCAAGGTCTGAACTCACTGCTTTCTCCAGCTGTGGCACAAATCCAGTCCCAGTTCACCTGGGGCTTACAAAGCATGTGTAACGGGTCAGTCAGCAGTGATGTTGCAAACAGGGCATTGCTTATTACAACCAAGATGCCTGGGTTTGTTCCTGTGTTTCCTTTTTAGCTCTTTTCTCACCCATCATGCTGGAAATAAGGCAGTCGAGTCCTTGCTGTGTCTGGCTTAGCCATTTTCCTGCTGGTAATGGAGTTACTTCAGGGAAGCATTTTGTGGGTGAGACCTTGTAAACATCTCTCACCAAAACCAAGCAGTCTACTGTACTCAGGTGCTGTAGGAACAGGCAGCGCCTATCACAGCGGAGCAGGTACTGTGTAGGAAGGACAGTGCGTAGGAAGGCTCCAAACTCTAGCTCTTCACTGTACAGAAAGGCCTTTAGCATGAGCGTTCAGATCTCCAAACAGTCTGTTTGCATCCTTGGGCCAGACCCCAGAGCGCAGCCGTGAAGGTGCAGAGCCTGGACCCCCAGCTCAGGATACTCCTGCATTGGGAGGGTGTGATGGGGGGGATGCCACTTTGAGCCACAAGCCAACACTGCTAGCCACCTTCTGATCCGAATTCCCAGCTCTCCGCATGGAAATCTGTCTGGCCTGTCCTGCAATGCATGGGAAGTTCTCTCCCCCTCTCTCTCGCCACCCATGACTGTTTTGTTTTATTCTATGTGCTGCTTCTTACTTTATCCTTTCAACCTCTTTTCCTTCTCTGCACAGATATTATAGGCACGCTAAGGCCGGATGAGAAGGCCATAATGACCTATGTCTCATGTTACTACCACGCCTTCTCAGGGGCACAGAAGGTGAGACTTTACTGCTAACAACCCCCTCCTCTCTCCCTGCCCTGCCCACCACTCCTCTCCACTGAGGAAGCCACCAGATCCCCATCTGCCCCAGAGCGTTTTCAGGGAAGTCCAGTGCATCCAGTGATGTGCTTCGATGTGCCATCTGTAGTCTTGCTGGAGAAGTGATGTAAATGTCCTTTCAGACTTGAGCTGCTCCTTCCCTCCAGTTTCACACCCCAGCGGTGGAGAAGGCATTTGGTAGAGCTGGCATCGAAAGATGAATGATTGTCTGCTCTGGCAGAGTCAGAATCCTTTTGGTGACTAGTGGGCATCATCCTGGCCAGGCGATGAGCCTCCAGAAGCACCACGATCAAACCAGCCTCCTCCAGGAAACCACAGCCTGTCCATTTTGAGCTGCCATCCTGCCTTCCACACTCAGCCCTCGTTAGGTCAGTGGTCTTTTCCTAGGCTGACTCATCTGTGAGCTGGTTCCGTAGCACTTCTGTGCTCCAGCCACAACATCCATTTGTATCAGGCCTTGAGCTTTCCCAAACTCACATGCTTCTCCATCCCTTGCTTTTCCCTGATCATTTTCCTCTGTCTCCCAAACCACTTCTGTGTTTTATTTCTTTTTCCCATTTCTGTAACTTCAGTCCTTCTTCCTTTGCTTCCTCTATACTCCAGAGTGTCTTTGCCTGCCATCAGGACATTTGTCCTCAGAGGAACCAGATACTCACAGTTCACCTTTGGGTGAACTTCCTCCCAGACAGCAATTTCCCTGCAAAACTTTGTGTAGAAGAAAAAGATCCATCCATTCCCTGCCATAGCCTGACTGGGCTGCGAGCTTTTCCACAAGGAATGGTGGGATGCCATTCTGCTGCCAACTGCAGAACGCAGGCTTTGGGCCAAGAAACTCTGAAGTTCACGTTGTTTCCCCCACCCACAACTACTTTCTGTCAGTAGGGTTTTCCTCTTTGAGGCGCAGCCCACGTGTTACCCAGCCTGAGGACTAACTTGACTTGAGGCACAGACCATCTCTCTATTGGGAGGGTGTGATATGGTCACAGCACTGATGCTGATGGCTCTCAGAGAGCAGATGCAGGTGGTAGGTTCCAAGGAGCAGGTCTTTGGTTCAGGCCTATTTTCCTCTGCCCTGTTTCATCTCAATTATCTGGTACTGCCTTCTATCCAAAGAACTGGGACTGTGTCCTACAGCAGTGCAGCAGACTTGCCTGTTTGGCATCGCTTTTGTAGACAGGTCTTTTCTGCTAGGATCCTGTTTTATGACTAGTTCAAAGCCTTAAGCCCAGGCTGCAAGCTCCAGCCAGCTGATACTTGCCCAGGGAGATGATAGGCTCGGAACTCCTGCCAGTGTGGTGGAAAGGGCCCCTGGTTGCCAGGTGCTGCTGAGGGACTGCTCCATGCTGTCTGTGTAACCTAAAGAACTCCAGACTGAGGAAAGAGCAAACCACAATATGAGGAGGGTTGTGGCCTGCCACAGGAGCCTCTGTGCCCCTTGCCAAACCCTTTCTCTTCTCTCTCTGCCTGTTCTGTGATTTGGAAACCTGCTCAGCAGGTCTCATGCCCTCATCAGCAGTTTAGGCGGATGCTAGGTCTCCGGGCTAACTGAAAACAATGTTTTACTGCCTCAGGACCTGAGTGAATTAGCTGAGGCAAGAACTAGAGATGGAGCTTCTTAGTTATTAAAGCTTCAGTCCTGTGTAGTCTAAGTGGCTTACAGGGAAGATTAAAGACTTAATCGTTTATTAATTTTGTAGCAGTCCTGATGGGCCAGCAGCTCTGTCATGTAGTTTCGCTGGCAAATGTTGTTAATGGGGACAGGAATACATGCATCTGTTCCTGCAGGAGGGACACAGCTCCCTCCTGGAGCTTTCCTAGCTGTACGGTAGCGGGCTGCTTAGTGACACAGATTCAGACCCCTGGGCAAATGCCAAGTGAGTAGTGAGCAGCAGCCCCAGCCCGGGATGTGATGTGTGCCGCCTCGCGCATGGTTAGGTGACTTACTGTGATATCGCTCCATTTCTCATTCAGATTTTTCATTACTGCCACCAGTCCTGAAGGGGAAGTCCCATGAGCCGCTTTCTGCTTCTTTCACTCTTTTGTACTGAGCCTTTGAAGGTACAGGGTCCCCAGCCTGACATGTGTGTGTAGATGGCTGCTTTTCCTTGATGTCTTTTTTTGCTGGTGTTTTATATATCTATATGTCTCTATATTTGTAAGTTTACTTGCTTTGGTTGGTTTGCTTGTCTTCTAACCGCTTCTGACTTCCACACTAAATGCATGCAACTCCTGGTTGGCTTAATATTTTGTACACTTGGTTTCTGAGGTGAACATTTCTAACTCATGTTTTACCATTTTACTAAGAGATTGTGTGTGAAGTACTCAGGGCCCTGGTGTGGTCTCTGGGGCCAAAGGACAGCAGCAGGCAGGCATCTCCCCTGCATAGCGCACTGTGAGATTGCCTGTCTTTGGGATCCTCTTCAGCACAGACCTGGGTCTATGAGGTCTGTGGCTCTAGAGACAGCCAGCAGTCTGAGTTAGGGTGGAGAAGTACAGAAAAGACAAAAGGCAGAGAAATTCTTGCTACTTTGACTCTTCAGAGCCCACCAAGGAGCACATGAACATCGCACAGCAGTGGGATATCAAAGCAGAGTACCATGCACTTGCCCTCCTCATGGCCTTTGAGCACAATTAGTAGAGTGCATCAGCAGGATGCTGCACTGAAGTTGCTCAGAGAATACAGTGTGCAGCTACCAGAGCCCATGGGGATGGTACAGCCTCACTGCTGCTCTGTACCCCGTGGATATGGGCGTTCTACCTTGTTTGGAGCCAGCCTGAGTGTCTGAAGTGCATAAGGCATGGGGAAGCCAAAAAGGCTCCACTAATGAAAGGGTAGGAAGGCTGTCTTGGCCTCACATAATCATCTTAGTGTGCTGCTCTTCTTGTACCTTACATTGTTTTGCCGAGGTTGCCATCACCACAGATCCGCTCATTAGCAGCAGCAAGGGAGGCGTTTGGTGAGATTGTCTGAAAACCCTGGGGTGTTTGACCTACCTTGCTCAGAGTGAGTCAGTGCGATGAGTTGTTCAGTACAGTAATGGTGGTAGTGGCCACAGAGCCTTTCCTGCTCCTGCAGCAGCAGCACACTGCGGGTAGAATAGTCTGGAGCAGGAAAGAATCATTGGGAAGCAAATACTGGTAGGGAATAGAAAGCCTCTACACTTGAGCTGTTAAGATAATACAAACACTGTTGTAATTGCTGACATTCAGAGAGCCTTTGTGTTTGGACAGATGTTCCACATGCATATACATGCACACACATTGAAAACTTGGGCAGCTGGAGGACATTTGTTGGGTACAAGTAAATATGGCTCTGTGAAATGGGGTCCTTCTGCACAGCTGGCGGCAGGGAGCTCCTCTCCTGGCTCCATAGGGATGAACATTCAGCACCAGCAGTCCCTTTCCGCTGCTAGGCACATCACATAGGGCCCTGGCAATGTCTCTGGCGTACGGTTCGGTCCCTTGTCTAGAAAGTTTCCTCTGGATGTCAAAACCCACTGCATTAAAGGACAAACCTCAGTGGAAACCAGATCAGGGTACCGGGTTTTTTTGAATGTACCGTCACTTCCTCTTCTTGCAGATGTCCTTTTTTTGATGTGAAATTGCTCATTATTCTGCTCTGATGTGTTCTCCAGTGGATAATAACTGTTTGTCTGCCCATTGCAGTGCAGGGACAGATGACTGAATACATGTTTTTACAGCTTCTTACAAATGAGCCAGATTGCCAGATCCCCTGGGACTTTAGCAATCCCTACGTCGGAGCATAGCTTGGGACTTTATTGCTGTTCTTGCTGCCTCACATCAGCTGCAAAAATGGGAGGATCTTTCTCAATTGGCCTTGGAGATTAAATAAAGAGATAATAAAAGGCCTTTCAAAAATAGGAAAAGGTCAAAAATTGCCAACTATAAGCTCAGCAAAACTTTGGGGATCAGTCCCACACAGTTCTGAGGCAGGATACGGCATTAGTAGCTCTTGTGTTGTAGTGTTGGCACATACCCTCTCCTCTTCATCTCCACTTAGCTTCTGTAAGGACGATTGTAAGGGCGCCGGTGGATAGTTCTAACACCTTCCCCAGGCACCAGGGTGATGACAGCTGTACGGAGGGTGCTAAGTAAGCCCTTGACAGCCACTACAGGGGCACATCCTCTGAGGCTTTGTGGCAGGACATCTACTGTGATAATGGGAGCTGATACCCACAGGAGCTGCTGTGCAAGGGTTCCATACAGAGGCACAGCACTCCTGGGCACGCTGACTGCTTCATAGCTGGGACTTTTCTGACCCTGGCTTTGTTCATATACTAAGGTATTCAGCTTCCTGCAGAGAAAACAGCTTTGGTCCCACAGTGGAAAAAAAAAAATCAACTCCACTAAATACTGGCAACAGGCTCTTTTTAGGTGAGAGTGATTTTGGAAGCAGAAAGATTATCCTGCAAGGGGCAAAATATAATCCCCTTCTCAGCTGGATCAGTAGACCCTGACTGAACACATGGTAGGTGTCTTGTGGCAAGATGCTGGAGGAGGTGGCCCTGTACTGAGTGCCAGAGATACAGGGAAAGCTGGAAGAAAGCTGGGCAGAATTTAAGAGTATCTACCACTTTGTCCAGCCTGCCTAAACATAGTCTTTGCCTGGGGTAAAAGCATGTAGAGAGTCTCATTAGCTTGATACCACTCAGTTGCTGGTGTTACAGTGCTGAATGCTGGTGAGGGGCATGGGGGTGGTGGCAGAACACCCCTGGCTTTGTAAAGAGACAAGAGACAGAGTCCCTCTGGTAGGAAGCAAACAGCAGGCCCCGCTCATTGGGAGCAGCGTAAGAAAAGGCATAGGCATGACTCACAGTGCATAGGATGGGATGGCTAGAGCTGAGAGTCTTGGAAGAAATGAATGTATTCACCTGAGAAGGGAAAAATAAACCATTACACGGGGTCAGACAGACAGCACAGAGGTCAGGACAGATGTTGTGGAGCGCAGACAGGTTGCTGTAGCCAAGGGTAGGAGGTGTAATGTATCAGGTAGCTAAACTGCAAGCTTGGGTTTGGGGTTTTGGGTTTGGGTTTTTTTCACACTTTTCCCTTCTTTTGCTTTTCTTCTGTTCCTCAGGCGGAGACAGCAGCAAATCGTATCTGCAAGGTGCTGGCAGTCAACCAAGAAAACGAACAGCTCATGGAAGACTATGAGAAACTGGCCAGTGATGTAGGTGTCCATGGTGCTGTGGAGCTCTGGGTGGTGGTGTGTGGAAAGGATCTGCATCTAACAATGATAACTGGTCTTGGAGAATACTACTGGCCTGTGTTTCCCTCGAAAACTCATTCATTTTCCCTTTCTGCCTTGAGAAAAATTAAGGCGAGAGCAATCTATGTTAGAAAGCTTCCAGGGACCAGCACTGACTGTTTCAGTTTGTGAAGAGCAGCCACAGAATGCAATAAAATTAAAGGATTTATCCTTGTGTGCTGATAAACTGCACAAGTCAGGAGTTGGATCTGAGAGAATGGGAGTTAAGGATAATTGAGGTGTATCAAATAGACCTGACTATATCAATGTGTCAATGCATTTAGAGATACACTTGTTGGTAGTTGGAAAGAGCCTGTGCAAGGGACAAGCTGGAGGCTGCTTTGATTAACTGAGAAGGTTGAAGCTGACAGCTGTGAAACTGCAGAACTGACTAGACAGTAACTGGGCTGTGTTTGTGGAAGGCAAGTGAGGAGGGGAAGATGGAGAAGGGCAAACATAGCCCATGAGCTAGTTTCAGCCCAGTTTGAGCATAGGGGGACTACTGTACTCCCACTGTAGAGTGCTCGTAGTGTTAATATTTTGCCTGCTCCCAACCAGGTCTGGACAGGAGGGCTGTTCCAAGAGCAACACTGACTTCAGGGGACCTACAATGGGAAAAATGTAACTGGAGGCAGCAACTTGATTTCTCCTGGGATAATGACTTAGAGCATCCTTGCAATGTTCCAGGTGGCTTTAGTGCCACTTGAGGATGTATTTGATGCTAACTGCAAAAGCTGAGCCATAAACACGTTGGATTGGCAGTGCTGCAACAAGCAGTGCTGCTTAGTGTGGTAGGGAAGGGACTGCTCATTGAGAAAGGACTTCCAAAAGAGCTAGCAAAGTTTTCTTTACAAGTGCTGCTGCTAGTAGAACCTTTCTGACAGCAAATGTAAAAGTAGTCACTGCTCTTTCCAGCTACTGGAGTGGATTCGTCGCACCATCCCCTGGCTGGAGAACCGGGCCCCTGAGAACACCATGCAAGCCATGCAGCAGAAACTGGAGGACTTCCGGGACTATCGCCGCCTGCACAAACCCCCTAAGGTCCAGGAGAAGTGCCAACTTGAGATCAACTTCAACACCTTACAGACCAAGCTGCGGCTCAGCAACAGGCCAGCCTTCATGCCTTCCGAAGGGAAAATGGTCTCAGTGAGTGGGAGTGACTGCTTGACAGGCTGAGGGGATTTGGGCTATTCATTCTGGAGAAGAGTAAGCTCCCAGAGGGGGTCTTCCAGTACCTGAAGATGCTACAGGAAAGCTGGAGAAGGATAGAGCAAGAGGGTTGGTTTCAAGCTAAAAGACTGGAGATTTAGACAGGATCTCATGAAGAAATCCCTCCTTCTGAGGGCACTGGAACAGGTTGCCTGGGGAGGTTGTGGCTGCTCCATCCCTGGAAGTGTTCTAGGCCAGGTTGGATGGGGCTCTGGGCACCCTGGTGTGATGAGAGGTGTACCTGTCCCTGGCAGAGAGTTAGGACTGGATGATCTCTGTGCCCCTTCTAACCCAAACCATTCTGTGATTCTGTATACCCCAACCACGCTTAAAAAATGGGATTCCTTTTCTGTCATGAGGTGTGCAGAGCATGCCTCACCCTGGAGTATGCTGTTCTGGGGTATGAACTCTACAGAATATGGTTCAGTGAAGCCATAACAGGAGTAAGTTAAGCAATCATTGCTTCCCTGTGTCTGGACAAGGCTCTTCAGGAGCCACGTGCCTTTGTGAGAACACCTCTGGGCACCTCTGATTTTTTTTCTGATTGAAATTTGGGTTGTGTTTCACGTGGAGAAGTGCAGACAGGTATTTCCTGACACTGCTCATCCTGCTTATCTTGAGTCTGGTGCTTTGTCTCCCTGATCTGTCTGCACAGCCCTGTGCTAGTAAAAGCCAACATCTGCTCCCTTCAACCAGCTGGTAGCCTGTGGAGACAGTGATAGGACAGGAGGAAATGGGGTCAGGTTGCACCAGGGGAGGTTCAGATTGGATCTGAGGAAGAACTAAGAAAGAGTGGAGAGGCCTTGGAGCAGGCTGCCCAGGGAGAGGGTAGAGGCACCATCCTTGGAGGGGTTGAAAAAACAGGCAGACATGATGTTTTGGGAGACAGGTTAGTGGTTGGGGGTTGTAGGGCAGATGGTTGGACTTGATGATCTCAAAGGTCTTTTCCAACCTTGGTGATTCTATGAGACTAGCGCTGATGTGTCTTGCCCCCATCTTCTAACCTACCTTTTCTCCTTGTGCTCCTGTGTCCAGGACATAAACAATGCCTGGGGTGGCCTAGAGCAGGCCGAGAAGGGTTATGAGGAGTGGTTGTTGAATGAGATCCGGAGGTTAGAGAGGCTGGATCACCTGGCAGAGAAGTTCCGGCAGAAGGCATCGATTCATGAGTCCTGGACAGACGGTAATGCCAACCCACCTGCTTCCTGTTGCCCAAAGCGGTGCTGTCCTTTATGCAGGGAAGAAGAGGTGGCTTCTGCATAGGTCCTTCCATGTAATTTCCACTTGGAAATGCCAGGTTCATTTCTTATTTTATCAGAAAAGAATGCATGAAAGTATCTGTGTTCTGCTACCTCGGCATTCCCTAGTCATTGCGAAGCGAGAACTGTGGAGAGAAAAGAGCCACAGAGCAGAGAAGTTCTTACTGTGCAGCCTTGTTTGCTGTAGCTGTGGAGGAGCAGCATAGCCCACTTTACTCATGGGCTATGAGAGAACAGGAGAAAGATGAGTCCAGTGACAACACTGGCAGCAGCTGTGCTATGTGCTCCTCTCTGTTAGTAACAGAGGCTGGCTCCATGGTTTGACTGTGAGGCCAGCACACATGAGTGCAGGACTTCAGGCAGGGTGTCTAGAGTGTGGCAGATGTCCTTTTGAGAGTCTCCAGGGCTGCCTCAGTGGCTGAGAGCTGGCTCTTGGGGACACTGGGGTCCTGCCCCTCATTCTCTCGTCCTTTGGCTCCCTCCCCAGGTAAGGAAGCAATGCTGCAGCAGAAGGATTACGAAACTGCCACCCTGTCGGAGATAAAAGCTCTGCTGAAGAAACATGAGGCCTTTGAGAGTGACCTGGCTGCCCATCAGGACCGCGTGGAGCAGATTGCTGCTATTGCTCAAGAGCTCAAGTACGGCCCCTCAGAGAACCTTCATCAGCCTTGCCCTCTGCCCTCTGCAAAGCCATAAAGCTGGCTCCCTCCAAAACCGTTGGGAAGTCCCCGTGTTTTTAAACAGTATCTAGGATACTGCTCCTCGGTCTCCAGACGCACCAGGAGAGGCCAGAAAATGGATGAGTCGTGGGAGCAGCAGAATTATGTTCCGAGCCGAGTTCCCATCCTCTTGCATCTCCTTGTGCTGCTGTGAGCCCTTTCCTAAAGAGTCTGACTTAGGTGCCTGCTTGGTTTCAGAGCTGTTACGCTGTCATACTGTTCTGGAAAGAGCAGAGGACAGCTGGTTCTCAGCTTCCTCTCATTTATCAAAAAAATCTGAAAAAAATAGATTCAGCTGATGCTTGAGCCCACTGGGGCCTCTGCTGCCCCCCTTTGCCCCAGGAGGAAGACACCATGTGCGCTCAGGTTGGCACTTGCTCCAGAGCATCCCCACAACAGCTCAGCTCTCTCCCTGCTTCCCCCAGCTTTGAAACCCTGACCTCCCCATCAGCTTTCTCAAGCAACAGGTTAGCAGGAGGAATGGGCACTGCTCAGGGCAGGAGGTTGATTGCAGGCAGGTAAGGAGCTGGCCTCTACAGCACAGCAAGAAAGGTCTGAATCCCTGCGTGTTTCCTGGCACAGCCAGTCTGAACAGCTGTTAAAAATACTTCTCTCTTGTCACATTTGCCTGTCTCAGGTTGGTCTCCGCACTGAGATCAGTGCCCTTGGGCTGCAGGACTGTTTTTCTCTTATAAATCAGGATTAATGGATCAAGAGAATTTCTCTTGTAACTACAGATTTACAGAATTGCTCACTTGAGCTCCCTTGACCTTGGGGAATGGGGGAGGGTTCCAGGCAATCCTCCATGTCAGTAAGATTAAAAAGGAGGCTGGCTAGTCAGCATTAGCTGACCTCTCCCACAACACGCGTGGCGTGCCAGCCAGAGCACCTGCAGCTCTATGAGCAAGGGGCAAGGTTGAGCCCTAAGCTGGGCTGAGAGGTGATTTCTTCCAAGGTTTGACAACAGCGAGCACAGCCATCCTCCAAAAAGCCATCTTCCATCTGGGCAGAGAGGCTGGGCTGATAGCTCATGGCTGAGCAATTGTCTCCTCTAGAGATAGAATGGGTCTGGAGGAAGCCAGTGTGGCTGCCGATGCTGAGTGGTTTTGAGTGCAGGGCATGTTCCACTCCCCAGCAGCAGTGGTCCAGCATGGGTGTGTTACAAGCCAGGCTTTCAGAAACAGTTCTTTCATCTGCAGTGCTGGCTCTGCAGCAAAGTAGATCAAGGAACTGATCTGGATTAAAAACCCAGCAAAGAAAAAGCTATTTTTAGCCCAAATGAGCTTCCTGACTGGTTTACTGTAAGACTCCCCCAAGAGTTGTGCCCACACACCTCAGGAGAGCAATACAGTGGTGGGAAGAAACAGGGTTTGGGGAGGCAAGAGGAAAACTCTTTAAATCTGCATCACTGCTTAAAGAAACACTCATCAGATGGCCCAGGGTCACGCAGGGAATTATTCTGCTCTCTGTTTTGAAGTTAACATTTCCCAGCTTGAGTAGTCTTCCCTCTGCCTGCAGGTTTCTCCCTCTGATGGTGTGCAGAACCAAGAGTACAAGTGAATACAGAGCCACAAGCTTCAGCTTACCCCCCGTGCTTTCCTTTCCCAGACCATACGCTTAGCAGCCAGTCTTCCAGCCTACAGACATGTCAGCAAAGCACTCCCAGTCACATAGGAGAGGAACCTACACTGTAATTCTGGGGTTGTTCTAGATAAATCACTGCACTGTGTCATTTAGCTATTCTTTGTCCCCCGTACTGTGCAACTCTTAGGATGATCTTTAGCAGTTTCTTTGCATTCATAATAAAGTCTTCACTGCCTGTTGTGATGTACCAGGTGTAGGTAGTACATGATGTTCTGAAGAAGAATAGGGGGACCTATTGCTCTGCTCATCATCTGTTTATTCCCATGTTGAGCAAACATCTAGTCATACCCTAGTGCCATGCTATTCCCATCAGGCAGCCAGCAGTAGTGCCTGAAGCCTTGAGTGGTGGCTTTTCTTCCTGCTCAGTGGTGTTTGATGGACCATGACACAGAGCATCTCCAAATCTAGATACTGCTGTCTGCCTGACTCACTTTACTCACAGAGACTACGAGCTCTTTAACAGAATCTGTCTTCAGATCAGGATTTCTAATGGGTTTCTTTTCTCCATAAGGTCTTTGTTTGACTTCTTGTCCTTCTTTCCCCACTTCTTGTAGCGAACTGGACTACTACGACTCTCCCAGTGTCAATGCCAGGTGCCAGAAGATCTGTGACCAATGGGATAATCTGGGTGCCCTAACCCAGAAACGTAGAGAAGCCTTGGAGGTGAGAAATGTCAGACATTGGACTTCTGGGATTATGTGGGTAGCTCATTTGTGGGAACAAGTTGCAGCGGGCATGAACAACCAATTTCAGGTCTTCTATGCACTCCTGGAGTACTCCAGACTGGGAAACAAGGGCTACCTTTCAGTAGATTTGGTTTGCTTTTCCCCTCTCAGCAGTGATGGTGCCATTCCTTTACTCAGAGTACTGATTTGTTTCTGGGTTTCCATGTTTTGTCATTTCCTTCCGACTGAAAAGAGTGTCTTGGGTTTTGTTTTATTTCAAAGGACCTCAGATTTTTCCCTCGGGGAAAAGAATACATCCTGTCTGTAATCTCTTAATAGCAGAGGGACTCCAAGGGGTCTGTAGACCTGTCCTGAGAGCACCAAAGAGGTCTGAAAGGAAGGAGCAGCTCAGGCAGCCCCCAGATCCGGGTGGTTGTCTCTAACTTGTCTTTCTTGATTTTCTTGTTTTTTTGTGCATGCCCAGAGGACAGAGAAGCTACTGGAAACCATTGACCAGTTGTACCTGGAATATGCCAAACGAGCTGCCCCTTTCAATAACTGGATGGAAGGGGCCATGGAGGACCTGCAGGACACGTTCATTGTTCACACTATTGAGGAGATCCAGGTAGAGTAGTCATCTGCAACAACTGGGCTGGGATAGAGAGAAGTTAAGGCTCTCCTTGTTCCTCATGGTGCTAAATTTATAGGCTGAATTTTGGTTCTTCAGCTCTAGCCAAAGTTCTCTTCTAGCAAGGGGAACAAAGAGATGTTTTCACTTGACTTTCTCCAAGAACATGGATCTGAATAGGCGTGAAACATGCTCACACCATCCTGGTTTAACGGAAGGCACCGAAGGGGCATTTTGCAGTGTGGCACCAGAGTTTCACTAACGAAAGTCTGACAATTGAGAGACTCTGTTAGGGTCTTGGGGGGGGTTTTCTTGGGTGAGCAAATACTAATGCTACTTGTGGGTTGGGTGGGTCAGTTGTCCCACGTAACGTCCTGTCCAGGTCATCTGGTTCTGTGTGCTAGGATGTGCCATGGGGGCAGTTGTTGGGCTGTCAGCTGGGTTTCAGTGCTCAGGACAAGACAAATCAGAGCTGTCCCCTCTGCTTATAGGTTTCTATTCAAAGCCAAATTTGTCTCACATGAGACAACAAGCAGCAGCACAACTTTCCCCTTCTGCAAGGGTGTTGTGATAGCAACTGGGGGTACCTACAGGTAATTTTCGGACCTCTGAGAGCAGGAGTTGATCTTCCCTGGACTGCAGGAGTGGCTGACAGCAGTGTGGCCATCAGTGAGGCAGAGAATGGGAGAAAATGAGAGCAGTGAAATAACCCCAGCCTGGTACTAGCTCTGTTACCGAGCTGCTAGTTGTTTATTCCACCCTTCCCTGCTGAACAAAGGGGTTCATCAAGTCCTTCATGATGCTTAACAAATCCAAACAGCGTTTAAACACTTCATCTCTCTGTGATCTTGCACAGCCCCCCAGCCTCACATTACATCCCTGTGGCTACTGCAGCAGCTGCAGAGCAATGAGTCACCTCAGAAGGAGGCAATTTTACAACAAGTAGTTAGTGTTGTAAGAGAGTGGTCAGTCATGTGGTTGACTTTGATTCCCTCTTCTGTCCACACTTCCCTTGGTTATCCCTGTCCTCCATTTGTTTTGCCGCCTCTTTCCCTTTGTTTGCCTCCCTAGTTTTGATCTTCCAGGCATCTTGGGATGGAGTACCTTAAAGGCCTGTGGAAGCAGCAGGAGATGAGCCAGGAACAACTGGCTTGTCAGCTGTTCACAAACTACCCGCAAGTGTTCCCCCTTCCACCAGTCCTTGGAGCACAGTCTGGGCACTGCAGCAGGACCGGGAACAGAGAGGGGCTGTGGTGCTCAGGAAGAAGGATCTGGTTTGCAGGAACCTGTTACCTGTGCAAGTTTGCTGTTGGATGGAAGACCTTTACCTAGTTCTAACTGACTGATCAGACTGAATCAGACTTCTTACTCATCTGGAGTTGTCTTGGGCATAGAACTAGTGCTTATGTAGAGGGAGAAGAAAAACGTGGCACATTCAGTCCAGTGAGACATGACTGCTTTTATAGTAATGCTGGCAGTCAGATCTTCTTCCCAAAAGGCTGACAGGCAGTCACTGAGCCATGCTGCAGTAATAGTGCCCCATAAATTAACAGGCAGAATTATTCCACTGTTTCTGGAGATGTGATGTCTGTCGCTGGTCAACAGGGGAATGAAACAGAGGGAAAATGACACTTCACATCATTTCACTGCTTAAAACAGTCTTGTAGTGATGCTGAGAGAATCTGAGAAGTGCATTAGAGTAGCTCTGTACCCTGGGTAGTGTGAGCTTTGCAGTCACTTCTGCTGGGAGAACTTTGCTGAAGAAGAGGCTGCTGAGTAACTAATGCTCTGACCATCCCTTTGTTGCTGTCTTCCTTCTGCAGGGATTGAGCACAGCCCACGAGCAGTTCAAAGCCACTTTGCCAGACGCCGACAAGGAGCGACAGGCCATCCTGGGAATCCACAATGAAGTCTCAAAGATTGTCCAGACATACCATGTCAACATGGCAGGAACAAACCCTTACACTACGATCACCCCCCATGAGATCAACAGCAAATGGGAACATGTGAGTTCTTTCCAGCCTTGCAAGTTAGAGAGGACGCTGCTGCTCCCTGGGGCTGCAGGAAG
This sequence comes from Upupa epops, assembly GCA_013397515.1. NCBI lineage: Eukaryota > Metazoa > Chordata > Aves > Bucerotiformes > Upupidae > Upupa > Upupa epops. The sequence goes on along the minus strand of VZRI01002434.1, from coordinate 159,520 downwards.
TGCATTGTTGACTCTTCACTTACCCTCTCATGCTTACTGCTGAGTTTTCATGGTTTTGTCACTTTTTGGGACTCAAGTGCCCTTCCACTTGGAAAGTGAAAGAGATCATTCATATCAGTGTCCGAGGAATGTCCGATCCCTCGTAATGGTGTTTTTCATAGTGAAGGATGCTAAACTAAAAGCTTTTTCTATCTTTATGTGACCAGACAAGCAAGCATGGCACCTGAAGTGCCTTTTCCACCGTTCCAAAGGTCATTCTGATGTTCTACCTCCGCAGTCAAACAACATTCCCTAGCAGTAATCCTAAAGAGCAGCCACTCTCCATAGTGGCCGTGCTGGTGGTTCTTGCTACCAAACAAGATCGCCACAGTGAGGTGTGAACAGGGTGCTGCAACTCGGTTAACATGAGCCCCCAAAAACATGAGCAGTGAATGGAACCGCCTTCTGGTCTTCCGTGGGCTTGAGATGAGTTTGCAGCATCCATCTTACAGCAGAATTCACCCTCCATGAGCCTTCCCACTGTGTCCTAGATGATATGACAGGTCGTTCCCAATGCAAACATCCACTCTTCCCTCCTACGCTGACCGTAGTGATGCCTTCGTATGGCTGAACCACACGCTTTGTTACTCTCCACTGCAGGTGCGGCAGCTGGTTCCCAGAAGGGATCAGGCCCTGATGGAAGAACACGCTCGCCAGCAGCAAAATGAACGACTTCGTAAACAGTTTGGTGCCCAGGCCAATGTCATTGGACCCTGGATTCAGACCAAAATGGAGGTACTGCTCTGCTCGCTTTGAAACAGTCTGTTATCTTCACTGACATTCGGATCCTTGGTCTTTCTTGACAGCTGTCATGGTCACTCTTCCTTCAGCTTGCAGCAAGTAAAACTCTCCTAGAAAATACGGAGAATCCCAAGCAGGATATTGATTAAGGAAGCTCTTGTACTTTTCTTGCCCTCACTCCTTAGTACAGAGATAAAGAACGTGACTTAAAAGTAGGGAAGGCTGGTGCTGCAGTGCATTGTGTTTACATGCAGCAAGTTAAAACCCCTCCGTCAAGGGTGCATTTTGTGTAACTGCTCCCACAGCGATGGTCTCGGGGAATATTTCAAAATAAATACAACTAGTGTTGTCAGACCTCAGCGGGAGGGACATCTTTAAGGGAGATCTCTCAGTAAAATTTGAGTTAGAGTGATTGGGGTTGATGAAATGGAAGCTGTACAATGGCTGTGAAGAAGAGAGCGATCACAGATAATGCCTGCATGGGGGGAGGGCTAGCTTAGAACACTAGCAGCTTATGCACTGCAGCTTCCTTTTCTTGTGTATCCCTGTATCAGACACATCTCATGACTCATCTCACTCGGAGAATGTTCAGGGCTCTGGTAAAAGTTTTGCTGACACTGTCATCATTTAAAGTAACTGCTCCATCAGATTCTTTTTAAATCATCCTCCTGTGTGAGCATGATAGAGCTGCAATAAACATGAAGCCTGCTGGTGCTTGTCCTTCCTAAGGGTCTGACTGCTCTGGCTTTGCTGTTGCAGGAGATCGGCCGCATTTCAATAGAGATGCATGGAACCCTGGAGGACCAGCTCAACCACTTGCGGCAGTATGAGAAAAGCATTGTGAACTACAAACCAAAGATTGATCAGTTGGAAGGAGACCACCAACAGATCCAGGAAGCACTTATCTTTGACAACAAGCACACCAACTACACCATGGAGGTAAAGGTTTGGCAGGGGATCAAACAGCTGCATCTGCTGGGGGCAGGTAGCATCAGTTGCATCTAGCGCTGGCAACACATCATGGTTCTCAGGAAAATTGAGAGCTTGTCAGCGTGACCGTGCATGCAGCAACGTGTTGCCGTGCTGCATGCCAACCCCTTTCACTATACTGCCAAATACAGGCAATAGAAACGACTGAATGAGATCAACAGTATTGCTTGAAGTATTGGCTGCTCCCATTTCTGCTGCCACCTGATCGTGGCAGCCTGTTGGCTGGGATTAGAAAGGCCAGTGGAGTGCTGGTGATTTCGAGCTGACACACACTGGCAGAAGAGAAAAAGTCTAATGAAAGCCTTATAAAATCAGAGTCTATGTCTCTGTTGACAACGTGAGGCTTCTTGGAAGCAGCTGGAGTTCAACATGAGCCCATTGGAACACAAGACAGGCTTTGAAACTTGGCTTTTGGTTTCTGGCCAGCTCTCCACTAAGCAACAGCAGAGTCAGTGGAGCACCAGTGTCTTCCAAGGACTGTGATTTATTTTCTTGGTAAGGAGAGTTTTCTGCCCAACTGAGTTCTAGAAGGACTGGGTTTTATTCTCCTAGGAGCCCCCAGCATGGTGTTAGGACAAGGCAAAGGAACTTTGCAAGAGGGCCAAGATTTTCTTAAGATCAGGAATCAGTGTCTTCACTATTTTTCCAGTCAAAATTCACGTTTTAAGTGCCTAGTTGGCTCACATTGCAGATGAGAAAGGAGCTTGTCTGAGCAAATGCATTTGTCCTGCTTGACTACCAGGATCATTTAATTTGCACCAAGCAGCACATTCAATCCATATTGCTCACAAGGCAGCTTTTTATTCCTCAATTTTCATTCTCAGAACTGTCCTGTCCTCTCTTTGCAGCACATCCGAGTGGGCTGGGAGCAGTTGCTAACAACAATTGCTAGAACCATCAACGAAGTGGAAAACCAGATTCTGACCCGCGATGCCAAAGGAATCAGCCAGGAACAGATGAACGAGTTCCGGGCTTCTTTCAACCATTTTGACAGGGTAAGTCAGTGCTGGCTGCAGCTTGGAGAGCTACTGCTTACCAGGACCCCACATGGAGGGCTGTGGTTCAGTTCTGGAGTCCCAAGGACATGGAACTGTTGGAGTGGGTCCAGAGGAGGCCAGAAGGATGGTCAGAGCACCTCTGCTGTGGGGACAGGCTGAGGGAATTGGGGCTGTTGAGCCTGGAGAAGAGAAGGCTGTGGGGGAACCTTGCAGCTTCCAGTAGCTGCAGGGGCTACAGGAAAGCTGGAGAGGGATTTTTCACACTGGACTCCAGTGATAGAACAAGGGGATGGTTTCAAGCTAAAAGAGCAGAGATTTAGCCTGGATCTCAGGAAGAAATCCCTCCCTGTGAGGGTGCTGAGGCACTGGAACAGTTTGCCCAGGGAAGCTGTGGCTGCTCCATCCCTAGAAGTGTTCTAGGCCAGGTCAGATAGGGATCTGGGCAACCTGGTCTGGTGAGAGGTGTTGCTGCGCATGGCAGGGGGTTTGAACTAGATGATCCCTTCCAAGTCAAACCATTCTGTGATTCTAATGTGTCTTCTGTCTTCAGCTGTGTATTTGATTTAGGAAGCCTTAACACTGACTTCACAAGCTGATTTTTTTAGGAAAGTCACTTGGAATTGCCCCCACCATCCTATCTGTAGGTTTCTTAACCTGGCCAGAGATGGTGGTGGCAGGCAGGGCTTTCCCAGTGCTTGGAAACTGTTCTGAATTAAAATTCTACAGGGTGGATGGAGATTCTCAGTTACTGTGGTAGCTTGTGTGTAGTTTGGTGGCTACATCCAAGCACTGGGGCAGTGGGGAAGTAAGTAAAGGGAAGAGCAGCTGCCAGGCTGTGCTATGCTGTACAGTAGTGCTGTCTGCAGGGCTGAGCACTTGAAACAGCTCCAAGTTACGTGCAGGTCTCACAAATACAGCCATAACACTGCTCCCCCGAGCTTCAGCTGGTTCTCCTTGTCTGTTGCTGGGATGTCCTGACAGCTAAACTTCTGTCGGCGTGTTGCCAAACGAACCTGCACTCACCTCCTCCTTTAGAGGGGCTTTTGACTAGGAGATTAAGGCAATGCTTCCCACTGCCTCTGCCTGCTTACCTGCACTCTGGGCTCCTAGTGAAACACAGGGCTTCTGGCACTGCATAACAAGCAGTGATGCAAGTCATTCACTTGGGAGGTGGAGATTTTGAGGCTTCTAAGCATCAACTGGTGTTGTCACTCAAGTGCTCTCAAGACATGCCGAGCTCTCTGAGAAGGATCAGTTCCAAGAGCATTTTTAGCACCGACAGAAATGTCATTGTGATAATCTAATGTTGTGCACTTTTTATTTTTCTTCCCCTCCTTTCTCTCTGCATGTTATTCTTCCTCTCCCCTCTCCTCACCCACTGCATGGTGCACCTCTTTGTTGTCCTTCCACCTCCCTTTGACCTCCTCTGTGTCTCCCTTCTGCTCCACACCATCACACCACTGGCACTGCATGTCCTGCTGCCTGGCACACCGCATAACCAGGACCACTCCGGCACACTTGGCCCTGAGGAATTCAAAGCCTGTCTCATCAGCTTGGGTTACGATATTGGAAACGATGCACAGGTACTGAATGCTGGTGGTGAGCACAGCCAGATGTTAAACTGTGAAACAATAACGGGTTTTTTTCCTTTCTTTTCTTGTTTGTCTTAATCCATCTGTCCCTGCTGTTCTTGCATTTTACTCTATGTCCATGACTCCTCTCTACTGCTTCCTCTCTGAATGTACTTTGCTGTCTGTTCCTTCTTAATTCCCTCACTGTCTGTCCTGCCTGGGAAAATTCCTTTCATGTCCTCACTTACTTCTGTGTCACTTGATGCTCCCTTTCTGTCCATCCCTCAATCTGTTTTGTCTGATACCTTCATTCCTTATGTTCATCATTAATTGTGTGTAAACCGTATCCAAACCCACCTTTGCTTCTTCCTGGTTTCACAAACTACATTTTCTCTGTTGTTTCTCATTGTTCTGTAAATCCTTCCTTCTCCCTCCTCCCCCTGAAACTCATTCTTTGTGATGTCCTCTGTGGGTTCATTTCTGCCTGGCCTGCTCTCCCTTTTCTCTCTTGGCTGTTTCCACCTTTGCATCATTCCCTGTAGAAGAAGATTGGTATGATGGATTGTGAAGATTTCCGAGCCTGCCTTATCTCCATGGGTTACAATATGGTAACGTAGAGCCCTTTTGTCTCTCCTGTTCAAACTGAGTCTTGTAGGCACCTGCAAACAGGGGGAGTGTGTAGTGACTCAAGGTAAATACAGACTTACTCTCCAGAATTACCAGCAATGGATTTGAAACCTGTCGGTAGTTGTGCCTGTACAGTTTTTGTGTCACAGTGGAAGCTGAAGGTAAAAGAATGGGAGTCATTGTTTCATTCCTGCCAATTCCAAAGACAAGTTCCATTTTCCAAACTGTGCAGCTGCATGTAGAAGAAACAAAAAGCTTGCACCTCTCGATAGCTGCACTCTACACAGCACACACAGCCCCAAGCGTCAGTTGAACTAAGCTGGAAGTGTAGCGCAGCCTCCTTTCTGACACACTGAGGTGCTACTCCTCTCACTCCTAGCAGTTATTTCCCATCGCCCGTTCCTTGTACGTGGACGTTCCAGTTCCAGTCATCCCTGTGGCTCTTTCCTCAACACGACATACCTGGATATTCAGAGCTGGAGTAACGTGTGGCTCCTTGAGAGGCATGACAGCTGATGAGGAGAGCTTCACCAAAGACTGCTGCTCATCGCAGGGCAGAAGAGTGCAGTGCAGGAGCATTCAGCTCTGCTCTCAGTAGCTTTGTGTTCGTTCATCTCACTCATCAGCCCAGTGTGCACACAGACTCTCTGGTGCAGCAGGCCAAGCTGCAGTAACATTTGATTCAACACCTTAATTACTCTGGAAGGTAAACTGTTCTAGATGTGTTAGAAGAGCCTCTTCCCAGGAGAAGACTCAGCTCTGCTCAACCCTCCCCCTTCCCTGGTGATGAAGGAGCCCCAGAGAGTTTTAGCTTCTGTAGCAAACTCCACTGTAGGATCTTCCTTAGAGGCCACGTCTGTGAGCCACTCCAGATGCACAAGTCCTTCTGCAAACCATCTATTTAAGATGAAGCAGATACTATTCAAGACCCCAGAGACAGTTCTTGTGGTGGCTTCTGTTTGGGCAGCTGAAGAAAGCTGTGAACGTTCTCTTTCGGTCCACAGCAGGCGAAGGATTTGAGGAATGCGGGTTTTCAACTACTGTTAGAACCATCTAACGTGACCTGTATAAGAGAGACTTCCTCTGAAGTCTGTGATAGTGTTCTCTGATAGGAGCGTTGTCCTAGAGCCAGATGGAGCTGGATGTTATCCTAGGGCACAGCTGAGAGTATTTTATTCCAAAGGACAAATGAGTGGGAAGCATTTGTACACAACAGCAAGCTAAAAAAGAATATCCTGATCAGAAAATAACAGAAGTGGTTTCTGTTTAGCTTTGTTTTCCTAGCTGTGAGAGTTGCTGCTGCATAGTTTCTCCTCACTTTGACAGCACCACTGCCCAAACACCCAGGCTTACACGACTTTCTTGTTCTCTAGGGAGAGGCAGAGTTTGCCCGCATCATGAGCATCGTTGATCCGAACCGTTTGGGTGTAGTGACGTTCCAGGCCTTCATCGACTTCATGTCTCGTGAAACAGCGGATACAGACACTGCTGATCAGGTTATGGCATCCTTCAAGATCCTCGCTGGAGATAAGGTCAGGCTCCACACCACCTTCCCTGCATCTGCACTGTTCTGCTTTCCTTTCTCTCCAAAGGAAGCTCTCTCTAGCGGGGAGGGTATTTTCACAGGAACACTGTGTAGCCCTGGAGGAGTGCGAGGCTCCCGTGTGGGTTAATCAGCAGCCTGCCAAGGCTCTTTAAAGTCCTGCTCAACTGTCAGTCAGAACTTTGCTGCCCACTCTTGCTTTAAAAATGTAATTAAGAGCCTGGTTGTGATTTGTTATTTTAAAACACAGGAAGAAATTCAACAGATGGTTCTTGATTAGTCCTGAAGAGCTTCAGTCCTGACGGCTGTAAATTGGAGATGACCTTTCTCAGAGGTCTTATGTGTCACTGTCACTTGTCATGCAGTCAGCAGTAGATTTTCATTGAGAAGGTGCTGTGTCTGCAAGAGGAGCATCTTGTAATCATAGAAATTGGTCGAAAGTAGGAAAACTCTCAGGATCATCCCAAAAGTATTCATTTTCTGAATTTGCATCATCAGTGGAACGAGACGATTTTAAAAAATGGTGTCATCTCATTCTTCTGATACGGCAATCCCTACTGGTCTTCTGTGTAACTGGCCCAGTCGCAGTGCATGGAGTACTCAGAGAGAGATTTGCTGGTGGCTCGATTCATCTCACTGTACATTGGGAATGCCATCTCTCTCAATGGGAAAAGTTACCCTTAAATCCAGTAGACCTGAACATTCCACATGATTCAGATAAGCTCAGCCACTGAATAATAGAGCCAGTTTGACTTACGAGCTCCTTCACCCCGTGCAAAACATTAAATACACTTGTCAGCGTTTCATATCCTCCAGTGACTCTAACATGAATCAGACAGTATTTCATCGTGAAAAAACCCACCTTTTACTCACTCCACTCATTAAACTGACAGACGAGGTGGGGAAGAGCATAAAGCCATGAGAGACAGAGAGAAAGCTGAACCATTGTGTAGACAGACCACAAATGTCCATGAGTCAGTCAGCTAAAGCCAACACAACAGGCAGCTACTGTTACCTGCTGCGTGGAGAGCAGCCAGGCTACCTCAGCCCAGTGGGTCTCCAGGAGCCAAATTTACATGAGAAGTTTTGCTCACTTAGTCAAAATATCTGCTGTGAAAGGCAGGATTTGGTGAGGGAATCATGCAAGTGTTACAGAGTGTTTGCTTGTCTGCTGCCTGCGTCAGCACCATCAGCCAGAGTTAGTGGGACTGGCTCTGCTCCTTGCTCTGAGGAGAGGGAGCAGCAGCTCCCCAGCAGCACAAACAGCTGTCACCAGCTGCCGCTGAGAGATGGAATCTAAATGAAATTTCTGCTTCCTTCCATTTACTTTGGGCAGGATCTCCACTGCTAGTGGGAGGCTCAGCCTTACATCGTGACAATTTACCTTCTTACCTCTGGGTCTTTCCCTTAGTCATCGTGGTGGCTGAAGCAGCAATGTAGCATTGTGGAGGTCCTCATCTGGATCCCCACGCATCCCACCTGGGTTGCCATCAGTGTCATGAATAAGAGACATAGACACAGATCATTAGGGGTTGGAAGGGACCTCCAGTGGTCATCGAGTCCAACCCCTCTGCTCAAGCAGGATCACAGAAGCTAGGGCAGGTCTCACAGGAACCCATCCCAATGGGTCTGGAAAGCCTCTAGAGAAGGAGACTCCGCAACCTCCCTGGGCAGCCCGTTCCAGTGCTCTGTGACCCTTAAAGAACCCTGACCATATTTCACTCAAGAGAAACACACAAAGGAAGGGTTAACCAAACCACTGACAAATGCAAGCAACTCATTTTAGTTCACTCCCCCCCGCTGCATACAAGAAGCCAACCCCACAAGATACCCAGACAGGCATGTGGACTTGCATCACAGACTCTTACAGACTCTGAGATTAACACCCAAGGCATAATTCATTATTACCTTCATCATAGCTTCTCTCTCTAATCACAGCAGTCAGCAGAGTCCTCGTTAATCTTCAGCAAAGTCCTCATCGAGTTCAGAACTCTCAGTGTTTTTCCCAGGCCAGTCTCCCCACTCGCCGTAAATTTTCTTCACCCCAAATGAACAGTTGATCTCTCTCAGTGGCAGCTGATGCAGCTGCCAACAGTCCAAGATGGAAAGAAGCAGAGAAGAAGCTGGAAGTCACAGAGGAGGGAGAAGAGAAGGAGAGAGGGAGCAGCCACTTTCCTTTTCAACTTTTAAAAACTTTTCTGCAGGAAGCACTGCAGAATTAGCCTCACAGATTGTCAAACATTACAGTGGTGCCCAAAAAGACTGCAGACGCAGTCTGTCTCTGTCCCTGTGTCCGAACAGGGCATTTCCTCCCGAGGCGGATGCACCCTGTGTGGGCAGACAGTCCTAAGCGAGTTGTTGAGTTAGGGACCCTGACTCTCGGCCGGGGGGACAGCAGGTTCTTGTGAGGAAGGTCAGTTTTCTGAATGTAACGATCACCTTCTCATTTGTCCTCCCCGCAGAACTACATCACTGTGGATGAACTACGGCGGGAGCTGCCTCCTGATCAGGCTGAATATTGCATTGCTAGGATGGCACCCTACAATGGCCGTGATGCTGTCCCCGGTGCCCTGGACTACATGTCCTTCTCCACGGCGCTCTATGGTGAAAGTGACCTTTAACTTTTTCCTGTCCCACCACACACTCCCTCCCTCTCCCCGTCCAACACACCCTTCTTTCTCTTTGCAAAGCAGCCTCTGCACCGCTCTTTTTTTTGTGTTTCCCTGTTTTGCTTCAGATAACAGATCACGTTTTTAAGCGGGGGGGAGGGGGGGAGGACATTGACGTGGCACTGCCTACCTTGCCCTTGAAATGACAGTTTACAAAATTATTTTGTGCAAAATAAGAAAGTTAAGTTTTAAAAAGAACAGACATATTTTATTATAGAAAAGAAAAAAAGAAAAACACAAAGGTATTTTTCTCCACCGGATCGAAACTTAAAAAAATGTTCCAATATCGCACCAAATATTTGTTGTTGTGACACAGAAAGTCGAGCACAATGTTACATTCCATCCTTTTCCTAAAACCGACCGACCGACCGACGAGATGCCACTCGTTCTGTTCACTTCCACATTTGCGTTTGTCTCTTTGATCACGTTTATCTCGGGAGGGGGGAAGGCACACAAGTGCATGTGTTTGCTGGTTCACTTCATTTCATGAAACTATTTTATGAAAAACTTTTGGAATTGCTGTGTTTTCTAGGGAAAAAGAAAAAAAATCATGTACACAGCTCTTGTTTTCATATTTAATTAAAAAAAATACAATATGCCTCCTTATGTTTACCAGTGCACAACTTCTTCGGTTGCTGAGAGTTGTCCGGTTTCCAAACATGACGCTTGAGAGTTGGTAACTTTGATATTGCTTGTCACAAACCATATTAAAAATTTCTTGTGATAACAAATCTAGACTTCCTTCATTTGTACTGTTACATCGCTGAGGCCAAACAGAAGGGGGTTTAAATTGAAACGACAAGAGTTTAAATCATAGAGACCTCATGGTTGGAAAGGACCTCCAGGATCA
>VZRI01002434.1:100545-139902 GCA_013397515.1 Upupa epops | reverse complement strand
GTGACCGTGGCGGGGGGTCCCAGGGCCTCAACTCTGCTCCGGGGCTGGGCGAGCGGACGCCGATCCCGGCTGATCCTCGGGGTTGGCCGGCAGTCGCCGGGGCTCGGAGGGGAGGGTAAAGATCTGGAGGAGCCGGCGATGGCCGCCGAGTGGGCCCAGGCCTCAGTGCCAGTGAGGCCAGGGAGGAGCCCTCCCGCCTCGGGCCGCAGCGGGGCCGACGCAGCCCGTCTCGGCTCCGCGGGTCGGAAAGGAGAGAGAACAGATGGGTGTCTCGGCGGGGCTGGGTCNGTCCCCCCTGGTGAGACCTCACCTGGTTCTGGAGCTCTGGGATAGCATGGACCTGTTGGAAAAGGTCCAGAGGAGGCTATCAGGATGATCAGAGGGCTGGAGACCCACTGGTAAGGGACAGGCTGAGAGAACTGGGGCTGCTCAGACATGGGGCTGCTCAGCAGAGGGCTCCAGGGACATCTTCATATTCAAGCACTTCAAGAGGGCCCATAAGAAAGGTAGGGCAGACATTTTAGCAAGGCCTGTTGTGACAGGATAAGGGGGGGCGGTGTTAACCTGAAAGAGAGGAGACTTAGACTGGATATAAGGAATAACCTTGTGCAACGGAGGATAAGCTGCCCAGAGAGGTGGCAGACGCCCCATGCCCGGTGACACTCCGGGTCAGGCTAGATGGGCCTCTGAGCACCCCGATGCAGCTGCTGGTACCCCTGCTTACTGCAGAGCTTAAACTACACGACCTTTCAGATCTCCCTTCCACCCCCCTCGGCAGCCGTGAACCCCTCGCACCCGCGCACAGGGCGAGGGCGGGGCCAGCGCGGTGCCCGCTGGGAGCTGGAGTCGGCGCTGGCGGCTGCGCAGCGACGCTTGTGGGCAGGAGCAGGCGGCCATTGCCGGTGGAGCGGCCTCGGCGCGGCCCGCAGCACTCAGCGCTCCGTGACGGTGAGTGCCTGTCCCGCCGCGGCTTCTCGGGGGCGGAAGAGTCGGGGTTTTGGGGGATCGGGCCGGCGCTGCGAGCCAGGTTCCTGCCGAGGGGTGGGGACGGNTTTCCGCTGGTATTAAGAGTATCGAGAGCTAACGCGGGTGCTTTATGCCGGGAACAGCCTGTGAAGCGCTGCGAGGGGCAGGTGCAGATAAGAGATCTTGCAGCCATTGTGCTGCCCGATGCTTGGTTAAATAATGCATGGCCGGATCGTTTGCGCGTCTTTTGCTCTGACTTTGACACATTCGCAGACGGTTCTGCGTCCATCCCATGGTCATTTCCTTCTGTGATTCTCCTCCCAAACTTGTTTTTCTGGAACTGAGAGCTAAGAGGTTTGAACAGCAATTGCGCAGTCGTTCGAATTTATATTGCTCCCAAAATCAGCCACTTGGGCAACAGCACTCTTCTTACAGTATTTGAAAGCAAGTAGTTACGCAAGCCTGTTCATCAGCAAATGCCTGTCTTTCCCTTAATACCCGTTGCTGGCCTTGCCAGTGTTTGCGTGGTAAGGAAACATCAGGAAAACAGTCTGGTGGAAGACTAGCTACTCTGCAAGGTTCCTCAGTCTGTCCTCTGAGCTGACTCCGTGTAGGCATAAAAATGCCAGCGTGAGCACAAAGAAGAGAATGATTACACAGGTCAGGGGAACAGGTCATGCCGGCCTCTTGCAGGGGAAGTGCAAAACTATTCACGTGAAAGCGATTAAATAGCTGTCACCTCGGGTCGTGCTTCAGGGCCATTTCAGGTTAATCTAAGTAAATGCTGTTATGCTTTTTCTCCTTGCCCCATAAGTTCTGTGCCCTGAATTCCAAAGTTCCAGTACTTGTCAGGTAGCATAGTGAGCCCGAATAAAGATAATAAGAAAAACACAAAAGGTAAATCACACTGGTTACAAATACTGCATCCACATGGTCGTGAACTGCTTTCACAGCTAACACGGTATTTTGTCTATTTACTGTCTACTTTAAAGCCCAGTGTAGTAATATAATATCACTGTTTATTTACAGTGATAAATAATAATAAATTTACCTTTAGGGCTTGGGTTCCTTGGTTTTTGTATGAGATCAAGGTGGGTGAGCCAAGTTATTAATGTTTATTCGTTCCAAGAACTTGAAAATTTCTAAACAACAGAAACTGAAAAGTTTTATGTTCAAGGTCACAAGTGAAGCTTCCATAAGTTTCCATAATCTCAAATTATATATCCTGTATCAGGAGATAATTTGGACATCTGTTTAAATAACCTTTGTTTTTGCCATTGTTGAAATGTCATATAATAAAAGTCATCATTCGATAGACAGTTAAAATCAGGTGTTAATGCAAGTTGAAGTTATTGATGGTTCTTGTTTATCATTAGGATGGGAACACAACTTGTACTGCAGCAATTCTTTCAGGTTTGAGCAGGACTTTGAGAATGTTTTGTGTTGGTGTTCCGATGATTAGCATAGCAGTTTGTTGTTGTTTTGGTTTGGGTTTTTATTTAACTGCTGTTAGCCCAGTAGATTAATATTGGAGCGTATGGCGTGGGATTTTTTTTAATTCTTTGTGATACAGAAACCTTATTGGCCTAACAGCAAACAAAACCGTGATTTCAGATAGAAGAAGTTTTCAAAAGTTCTATGGCTAAAAATGAGCAAAGCTGGGATTTGTGTGTTCAGTCCTGCTAGAAGTTGTAAGATATGATTTTCTCACTTCTCTGGTTGTAGAGGATTGTGGGTTTTAGCTTATATACCTAGAGGATGGTAAAATCAGATCCTATTAACCAAGATTTCTGAGACATAAGTGACTTTAAGCACTCTGTTTTAAATTTGTTAATCTGATAAGCAGTGTTTTGTTTTTTAGTATCAACCTCAAGATGAGTGGCTGCCGTGTGTTTGTTGGACACTTAAGCTCACGTGCTCGGGAACGGGACGTGGAGAAATTCTTCAAGGGTTATGGACGCATACGAGAAATCCATCTAAAGAATGGATTTGGATTTGTGGTAAGTAATGCCTTGTTTTCATTCCTCTCTTTTCTGCTAGGCTGGTGTCGAGAAAGGGAAGATGCCTCAGAGAATAGGTCTGATGGGAATTGACAAATGTTAATGTACATTTCAGAGTGCTTTTCAGATGTTGGTATTGCAGCTTTAACTGGGTTTGGCCAGGTTTTGTGTAAAATCTTGTTAATACTCTGGCTACGTTAGTTGTAGTCTTCCATGCATTTAAATTTATCCCTTATTTCTGAAGACAGTATAAATACCTTGTTATGGATTATAAAACTTGATGAAATTTTGTGCAGTGAGAGCATTCATCCCTCACTCCTGCCTAGTCTGCTGGCTCCTATCTGTAAATAATGGCCTGACATATGTCTTAAGGCATCAGGTGTGACAGGTGCTTGCTGTTGGATTTAAGCACCAGAGCGTTTAGCTCCTGCACAGCTAAAGTGAGGCTTATTCACCTTCAGTACGTGTTAACACTCATGCCTGTCTGACTATTGAATGAAATACACAGTTTAGTGAATCTTTGTTTCCAGCTGCTGCTTTCTGGAGGTCTGCACACCTGAACTCTTGTCCAAAATTTTGCAGCTTTATGGGTTTCCAAGATGGCTGAGCATCCTGCTTCTTAACTGTTACTTCCTGAGAACTAAGAATTAGCTGTTCTGCAGCAGTAAGTTCAAGCTGGAAGTCTTGATACCACCTTTGCACTATGGCAGGCTTACATAGTCCATCTCTGCTGCCAAGATCAATCCCTTAGGTCAGGCTGTGAGAAAAGAACAAAAAGAAAAACATGCTTTGCGTAGTTCCATACAAGTGTTACTTCTTGAGTCCTACACATGCTGGTTCCTGATTGCCCTGCAGTATGAGCTGTTCCTTGTTGACTGCCAGTAGGTAAATGCCTGTCTTTTAAAGTCCAGGCCTAAACGACTCACCTTGCCTAAGTTTATTTAGTGCTTCCTTTCCAATTCCTATTTCTCAGTCACCTTCCCCTGAGCATTCCTTTTTCCTTCTTGGGCAGGGCTGTTGATTCATTCAGGAATAACTTCTGTACAATTGTTGTATGTGAGTCAGCCATCCCTCCTTTCTCTCTCCTCTAGTTCCTAAGCAGAAGCTCACTTAGAAGCTCAAATGATTGTCCTGCAGCTGTCTGAAAAAATACAATGGTTGCAGTGATGAATTTTTTCCTTACACCCACACAAAACTTCACCCATTTACCTGTCACTGTGCATCCACATGAGGAAAGTACTTCCATCATCTCTATATTTTAGCTTTTGTAAGACTCTTGACTACCTTTCCTTTGAGCTGCCTTTTCTTCAGGCTGAACAAACATGACTCTCAACATTTCTTTGTTCAGTTTTGGTGGCCCTCTGGTGGTCCTGCTCCAATTTGCCAGCGTCTTTCTTGTGCTGGAGGAACCAAAACTGGACACTGTTACAGGTGTGGCCTAACAAATAACCAAGTAGGGTGGAATAATCACATTCTTTGGTCTGGTGGCTGTACTCCTACCAGTGCAGCCTAGGGGATGGTTTGTTGTCATTGCAGCAAGGCATACTCTGACTCACCCTTACCTGAATGTCCACAAGAATGTCAGTGTCTTTTTGACGCAGAGCTACAGTCCAGCCATGCAGACCCCAGCCTGTTTTGCTGCTTGGGATTATTCTATCCCAGAAGCAGAACTAAACATTTATGTTTTGTTAAAACTTGCAATCTTGCTGGGCTGATCTCTCACCCTGTTGCGGTCTTCCTGTGTGATCTTTTTCCTTCTGGTATATCTGTTTCTCCTCCCAGATTGGTGTCAGCTGCAGAAGAGGTAGCCTCTGCTATGCAGTTGATTTATAAATAAATGGAATGGCAGTATCCTGTGAAGTGCCTCTCTTGTCATTAGTCTTCAGCTCATTTTTTATTTTGGCAATCTAAAAGCCCGTATGTATAAAAACTTGCAAAACCAAGTGATTTGGATTACACGTCAGTGTGAAAATCATGTTTCATCGTGCTTGACTGAAATCATTGCCTGATTTGTGAACCTTAAAATATTTGCTTAAAATTTGTAGATTTCACTGCAGAAGGTTTTCAGACTTCAGATCATGAAGGTAGTATGTATAGCTAGATGCAATTGCAGACCTTCAGTTTGTTACAAACTCTTTGAAATCTTGTGAATTGCAGGTGCTAGCTGTTGATACTGAGCCTAGATGAATTTTCTCAATAGAATGTTTGCATCATCCTCCAAGGCTGTGTGTTATTTTACCTGACAGTGAAACAGATTTCAGTGCAGAAGGAGAAGGATTGCTCAAGCCGGTATTAATTCTGAAAAGCTGTTTATAGTTATGTAAACACTTTCTTCAGCTTGAGAAGCTGCTTCTCTGGTGTTCATCACACTCAGGCTGTGGTTCTGCAATTAGGTTTTTCCCTCCATTCACACTGTTGGTTCAGGCAGTCCCTGCCCAGCTGCTTGTCCTCACTGCTTTATTTCCTCCCTTTCTCCCCTTGCCTCACATGGTGTTACCTGGGAAGCTAATCGTGCTGGAAAAAAACCTGGTTTTTCACCCCACCTCCTGTACAAAGTGTGCTGTTTTTCATCTGGATAGGTTTCTTGACCTAGTTTCCTGCAGAGCTGTACCAACAGCTTTGCCAAGAACCGGTGGGCTGAACAGCGGGCAGAGGTTACTCAGGCTGACTAAAGCCAGACTGCTGCCAAAAGCCAAGTGACAGGTTCCATTGCAACACTATATGCAATTGCGTATTATATCTGATACAGACTGCAGGTGGCTACTGCTGAAGAGGGACTTAATGCTTTTTACTCTTGTTACACAGGCATCTTTTTGCCAGACTAGTGAGCTGAATTTGCTCATGAAAATATCACAGGGGCATGTTTTTCTGGTTTACTCTTTTTCTTGCTGATCCAGTAAGAATTGTATCAGCACCAGAACTCTTAGTAGGGTTTAGGGGGTGCATAGCCCTCCTGCTTTTGTTTGCAATTTGATCAACTTGTGTTTTGTAGGATTTCACTATATGTAGAGCTGTTGTTTAAACTCTGCCTTGAAGTAATTCTTCAATCTCTTTCTAAAAAGCGTTTTAGAGATTTCTGTAAGAAACCAGGTCATTGAATTGGCTTATTTTGTATAGGCTCTGCAGATAGTTATACCAAAGCAACAGAGGGAGGCAAAAAGAGTTGGTGGGGTAAAGGGAGTTAAAAATGGTTGTGAATAGCAACATCTTGGGTTTTCAGTCATAGCTGTACTAGGAATCGGTTTCTGGCTGATACCTGCTGCAGGCAGACGTGTAAAATATATAAAGGAAGATGTTTTCCAGCATTTAAATATGCTGTGCACAAAAATGCACTTCAATTCTTATTTTCTTTCTAGGAATTTGAGGACCACAGGGATGCTGATGATGCAATTTATGAACTAAATGGGAAGGAGTTGTGTGATGAAAGGTAAGCATAAAGCAGATAGTTTGGGATTGGAGGAGGTCTGATTTGGTGCTGACTAATCTCTCAGCTTGCAATTATTTGTCTTTTAAAGCTAACCCAAGCTCGTGTTACTAGAAATATTATTAAAAGTGAAGTGATCTTACTGTTGCTTGTTGACTTCTGAAAGTAAGTTGCTAATAGCTTCTGGGAGTATTTGCAGTAGCATGGACTATAGTCATTATACACAACATTAGTTTTTATTTTGACTGGGGGAGCTGGATTTAGGTAGTTTTGTTGTTGTTAACTTATTTTGGGGTTCTTTTTCCCATCTGTATTTACTCTTGGGCTCTGGTTGAGCAAATGCTTGTCTGAATTACAGACCCAGGACAATTTTCATGAAAGTCTGAGGGAGGTGAATGAGGCCAGAGAATGCCACTGCTCTGGCTCTTCAAGAAGCACCAATGACTGTGTTGTAAATCATTGCTTGCAAGGGCAAGATAATTCTTGTTCATGCACTCCCATGTGCTTCATGTGCTTCCAGTTGTAAAGATCTAAGTCAGTGTCAAATACAACAATTTTTTGGTTTATTTTTTCTTTGTCTGCTTTTTGTTCCTACTGTAAGGGTTACGATTGAGCATGCTCGAGCCCGAAGAGGAAGGGGCAGATTCGCACAACGGTTCAGTTACTACCAGTCAAGTGGATCTAGGTAGGTGGTTTAGACTCTGTTTCTTACAGTAAATGAAGAGCTGTAGCAAAATGCTTCTTGTGGTTGGCATTAGGGATCCACCTCTGATTCCTTCACAGAAGTTGACATCCTCAAACCTTGGAGGTCTATTACTATTATTTACCTCCCCCGGCTGAGAAGAACATGGACTTTAAAGCAGTTTAACTGACTTGCAGACTGATTTGCAAACCTATTATAATATGCTCCCTCTTCATACTATAGGTGCTACATTGTTCTTGCTTCCTCCTGGTGTGTAAACGGAGTAACACTGCAGTTGGATTGGCTCTTTCTAACTCTACATTGAGGAAAAATGCCATAACATTTCTAGTGAGGCTTTTGTCATTAGACTGAGCTTACAGGCTAAGTACAGTTAATGTAGAACAGTAGTTGAAGGTATTTACTGTCCAACCAGGCTTTTGCATTTCCAGTTGTATGTTTACCAAAGTGCTTGCTCCAGCACAGCATAGAACAGGAATTTTGTTTGAGAAACAGCACTGAGGTACAATACACTAGCACATGCAGAAGTTCTTAAGTACCAGTTAACTACATTTCCTGACTTATCAAGTGCCATGCAGATGAGACTCCCTGTCCATCAATGGAATCTGAAAAACACATTGTAGCTCCTAACTAGGATCTGTGTAGTGGACATGCAGTATATGGAGCAGTTCACTTTCAGCAGTTTAAGCCAGTGGTGAACTTTGCACCAGCTTACAGTTGAGTTTGCAAGTTCTGCCCATGTGCACATACTCCAAACAGCTATACCTTCACAGAATCCAAGAATGTTAGAGATTGGAAGGGACCCTGAAAGGTCATCCAGTCCACTGTCCCTGACAGAGCAGGATCCCCTAGATCCAGTTGCAGAGGAACATGTGCAGGTGGATTTTAATTGTGTCCAGAGAAGGAGACTCCACAACCTCCCTGGTCAGCCCCTTCCAGTGCTCTGTCACCCTCACCGTGACGAAGTTTCTTCTCTCATTTATGTGGACCCTCCTGTGTTCCATCTGACACCCGTTGCCCCTTGTCCTATTGTTGGATGACACTGAGCAGAGTCTGTCTCCTTCCTCCTGTATTTGTAAACATTAGTGAGCTCACAATATCACAGGATGGTAGGTGTTAGAAGGGACTTGTGGAGGTTATCTAGTCCAACACATTACATCTCTGCACTTTATATCTCCTTGTGTGAAGTAAATGTGTATGGAATGATCTACTCTGGATGGAAACATTTACAGCTGTGGCCTGTGCGGAGCAGTTTGGAAGAAAGACCAGGAATTTACTGAAATAAATCTCTGCATTTGTTTCCAAGTCAGAATTGCTGCCGGTTGCAAACCAGTGTCTGCAGCATCTAATTTGCATATGCAAGTATGCTAATTAGATTATTTTTTCTTTAGTGGCAGTAACCTTGATGCGGTATAATTGGTCCGAGGTCCAGGCTAAAAGTGGACTTTTAAAGTAGGAAGTGTGATTGAAGGTCGTGGGCATCTGACGTTGTAGTCATGTTCATGATGTCAGACTGCCAGTGCCAGACAGGAAGAGACTGCGGTTTGCAATAATGGAAAAATGAGACTCAGCCTGCCAGTTTTGGGACTTTGGGACCTCTCTTTAAATGCCCGGAAGATCTGGATGTTCTGAAAAAAATTGGGATCCTTTGAGGTATGCATTGAAATGAAATTGCCTGTGCCTCAGTGTACAAATCAACATGCACAACTTAGGATTATGCTTCTGTGGGAGGAGCAGATGAGACTAATTTTCTAATAAGGTCAGTGTTCTTGTTCTTGATTTTTTTGGATCTTTTTGTAGTAATACAAAGTGGTGCCATTGTTTGAATCCTGCATTACTTCCCAAAAGGCTGGCATGCCTTTTTCCATAGTTCTCAGATCCCTTTGGATTCAGAATGACTAGGATTTGGAACACAATATTCTTTCCAGATGTCTTACTCTTTTCTGTATGAATATTTTCAAGCCACATTTTCATTTTTGAGAGGGTCTTCAATTTTTAAGTAAGAGGAAAACATCAGCTTTCACTCAGCAACTGCCACAGTTATTTCAGGGCAACCAGCTCTTTAGCTCTCATTTTACTAACATAAAACTATTTCCACTCTCAAATATAACTAAGATACGTATGACATATATGTCATGGTGGCATTTATAAATAGTAACAAGTGATTTTGAATTTAGAAGCATGAACTAAGATACTTCTAAGTTGTGCTTTTTATCTCCCCGACAGGAAGCAGCATTTATTTTGCTAACTACAAAAACCCAAATTTAAATTGCTGTTTACACGAATATCTTCTGAAGTCATATGGATGAGGCAAGCCTGTCAAAGACCAAAATTAAACTCATTCTCTTTACATTATTTTCCATTCCACTAGGCCCTTTTTTTAGCTAGAAGAAATGCTATAAAGCTCATTAAAATCCTTTTTAATCCCCTTGTAGCCACTCTCTTCTTCTGGCAGACTCTTAAATACACTCCTGCCTAGGGAAAATCTAATCTACTATGCAGCAACAAGGAAACCACTTAAAACTATAGAAAGCATCAGATGTCTTAAGTTCTGAATTCCATGCACTGGAGACTATTTTTTTCCTCCCTTTTTTACCCCCTTAACTGTTGCAGCAGGTATGGACCTCCTGTTCGTACTGAACACAGGATCATAGTGGAAAACCTTTCATCCCGTATCAGCTGGCAGGTGAGTTAACATCTTGCTTCTTTTTACACCTTATTTGTCTTCCCTGTAAGATTGCTCTCAGCCTAATTTCTTAACAAAGCCATCATAAATATTGAACCTGAATTAAAAATAAGCAAAGGAGCTTTAACAATTGTTAACATTATCATTCGAACACTTGAGATGTCTTGTGTTTTCCAGCTGTACAGAGTTTTAAAAGTAGATTTTGTAGCTAGGAACTGATTGTTGCTTACTTGTATTTACCAATTGGTAATACTGTTGAAGCATAACATCTATCCAAACCATGTCCTCCTTTTTCATTGTTAGACCTGGAAGTGTGTGCCTTTGTTTTGAGGAAAATTTACGGTCCTTCCTTTTGCACAATGTTTTTGTGACATGATGTGTAGTAATATGTCATTCATGAAGGGTATCATAAGGCTGCTATATAAAGTATGCTTATTGTAGGTATTTTCTTAAAACCCTGCACTTTCAGCCTTTTGAAGCTGTCTTACTACCTTTTTTCCCCCACCCCTTGTAAATGTTTTGATTAATTTCTAGCCTTTTTCTAGCAGAACGACTGCATAGTCCATGCCTTCATTTGTACATTGCGTAGTACACAGTTCACTTTTTAAGGGCATAGTAGATGTTAAGTGTGTGAATAGTGGAGTTTAGTCTCATTCATTAACCTTTATATTCTTTTGAGTGAAGAGACAGTAAATAACATACTGAAAGATTCAGTAGAGTATGTAAAGTTTTCAAAACCTTGCCCTTGCAGCTAAATCCACATGAGTAGGCTGTTTGGCTTGCCTGGATCTCTGCTGTTGTTTCATAAGAGCTTGGTTCCAGTCCATGCAGATAAATGCTTGAGCTAGGTTTGTTTATCTTCTGCGCGATAGGTTCAAAAGGTTCATAATTGTACAGTTGTGTTAATTACTGAGTAAATAAAAAAATAACTTATGAGTTGCTGTGATGAGCAAATGAATTTCATCCACATGTCTTCTGGGTATGGAGTTACATATAGAAGAGACTGTTTTAAAACAGCAATACTTGAAATGACAGTAGACATCAGGGAAATAAAACTAGAACAGTGTTAAGGAGAATAATACTGTAATCTCCTATAATGCTATTTAGTGTTAATATGTAACTTGGCAAACAATTTACCATTCTTGTAATTGTCTTTGACTTGTGAATATTTATAATGGCTTTATGTGTACTGACCACTTCAGACTGGAGCTCACCCAACTCACATTTCAGACTGATAAATCTTTAGGATTTTAGTTAAATGTTTTAATGATGTCTTCAATCTGTTATAAGTTAGTGCAAGAGACTTGGCACCTGCCTAAATTTGAAGCTAACATCCATTTGCAAGGTCTTTTCACTATGCTACTTACATGACAGACTATAATGGCTGTAATTAATGCATTAACAGTAGTGGCATTATTCTTCCTTTCTAAGCACTGAGCTTTTGGTAAGCACCATCGGTGTTGAGCCTTGCTTTAAAATTGCGTGCATGATTTCATCTTTGGTGTGTGCATATCCCCATGACTTAAAAATAACAAACAAAAAACAAACCACCACAAACCATCAACAGACAACGTTTGTATTTGGCTTATGTCCCTCAAATTGTTGGCTGTATGATTAATAGGTAATCTCAACTGTCAAAACTCTCCTGATTTTAGCAAACATGTTTCTGTATGCTCAGAACTTTCCAGCCACTCTTGGTCTTTCTTCAATATCTATGAACTTTCAGGCAGTTGGGAGAAGCGGGTCTATGTTACACTGAGATGTAATTGTGGATATATGTTTTTCCGAGCTATGCTTTTTCTACACTTTATTTCCCCTTGCTGCTAAGGACACAGTATCCTCATACTGTTTTAAGTAAAATCTGGCTGTTCTACTGGCTGAGTAAAACCCAGCAACACTCCCCTAATAACAGCAAGTACTCTGTTGAGCCTTTATACCAGACACACACTTCACCTCATTTGAGCAATAATGTTGGCATCTTAATTGTGTTGACATTACTGTTGCAAAATATACGTCATGGTGGTGATTCTTGGGATTCAGTGTAATGTGTGGTGTAGCAGGTTTGTGGGGACCTTGATTTTAAAGCTTAAAGTTAGTGAATTGGAAAAGAATTCTGTAGATTAACTTCTTTCTGATTTAACCAGTCCTGGTCTTGTTAAGCTCTGATTAACTTGAGCAGAGCCAGAATGTTGCTAGGCTCTAAACTGGGATAAACACGCCGAGGTTGAAGTTTACTGGTGCAGTAGGGTCTGCTTTTCATTTGCTATTAAGGATCCTTTGTGTGAAGCAGATGTGAAACTGCATATACCAGTTTTTAAAAGTAAATGGTTGCATTGTAATGAAAATACAAGGTCAAACTAAGCCGCCTTCTCTTCTGTGGCAAATGTTTAGTTTTTCTTGACTTTTGTAGTCTTTTCTCCCTGAAGCTATCTCTAACCAAGTGCATTTTGAAACTCTTCTAACAACCTTGATTTGGTTAACCCTCATTTTTCCTGTGTAGAGGAAAAAGAACCAAAGATTTGGGGGGGGTTCTAGTGGCTGAAATTCTAGGGTTTGGCCTGTTCTGAACTTTCCTTTTGGTTCCTATGACACTCCTGTTTTTTGGCAATCTAGATCTTGGTTTGCCTGGGTTTGATCTCGGTTGGCTAGCGCAGATCATCCTCGGGTTCTTTAGCCACTTCTGGAGACTATGTCCAGTGCTTTCAGGGCCTCTGGTACCTCCGTGAAGCATATTGCTATGAGCCATCCCTGTGCCATTCTCATGTCAGAGAGTTCCTCTTGGCCAGCTAGGTTTTGGACAAGCAACTCTTTGCTTAAGGTACCTTCTTATGTCACCTGCCAGTCGTGGTGTGTTGCGGTAAGTAGTCTGGGATTATAAAAAGCCAGATACTGTTTGGTAGAAGTACTGCTTTAAAATAGACAAAACATTTAGCTTTTTAGTGACCTTTTACATAAATGGTGCTTGATCCTGTTGCTGAGCAAGGGATTTTACAGTGTCTGCGTGTTTAGCCTCTATTAAGTTAAATACGAGGGTGGCTACTGATGTGGATACTGAAGTGAAAGGGAGGAAAGTTTTCCTTTTGTAAGATTGCTAGTTCTATAGCAATGACACCTCTTAATGTTTAGGTTTGCTGTGAAGTTGGGGGGGGGTGAGCATACGGAATGAATTTGTCCACGTGTATGTCATTTTAATCATTTAACTGGGGGGTTAGTAACAGACATTTGCATTTAATACTGCGTTGCTTTTCATGTGTCACAGTTCTGATTTCAGTTGGTATTTTAAGTATGGCACTGTTTTCATAACAGCTGGATTACGGGTGCAGGGCTATCTTCAAACCGGTATTTTATATCACTGTAGTTGTAAAAGTAAGATCCTTTTTATATGTTGTTACCTAGGCTGCTTCATCAATGTTTTTGAAGTTAAGTGCATTTATCGATACGATAATAAAGTATTAAGCATCAGAAGTTTTAGGGGCTGTTTCTTGCTACTGGCTTGCTCATTAGTGTTGATTGAAGGCTAAAATGTTAACTTTTGCTTCAGGACTTGAAAGATGTCATGAGAAAGGCAGGGGAGGTCACCTATGTGGATGCACACAGAAACAACAGGAATGAAGGGTAAATGCATTTTGTGTCTAAATCTGTATAGTAAATGAGACTCTTAAAGGCAAGATTATCCTTGTAGTGCAACTAAAAAATACACCTGTGCTGAAATGTCACCAAGTGTAATTATTTATGTATACTCATCTGTGATCTGACTCTTGAGGTTAAAATACCTCCTGTCTGTGGCTCTTTTGTACTGGGTCAGCAATCAAAGCCATGGGAAATGAACCTAACTGATGCCCATAAGGAATACCTAACTGCCTGCTCACCGACTACAGTTTCTGCATGGCAACGCAGGAGAGAGGGAATAGATTTTCTGTGCTTGCAAAACAGGGCTACTGACAGTAAACTTAGACTGTTTCTGAGGGGAAACCAGTGGAAAATACAGAGAGATGTTTTGTTCAGTGTTAAAAACCTAGAGTCTGCAAGTTGTTTCTTGGATGGCTTCAGAATAGCATTTTGTTGGGGACTGAAAGAGATGTGGTGACGAAGGCTTGTGTAGCTTTGTGGATTTTCTCCATCACATTGCAGGTGTTGTTCTGGCAGTGTTTATGCTGTGAAAGGTATCTATGACTAGGACTGTTAGTGTCATACTTTCCTGTTAACCAAGTTAAAAATTAGCTTCCAGAAGATAAAACATCAGACTGTGACTAAACAGACTGAAAAGGGCCCGAAACTTGTTCCCTCAGTTTCTCTGAAACACTTTTTTTTCTTTCATCTTGATGGGATCTATCCAGGGTTGTGGAATTTGCATCCTATAGTGACATGAAGAGTGCGCTGGAAAAACTGGATGGCACCGAGCTGAATGGACGCAGAATTAAACTGACTGAAGATCACAGAAGGCATAGGTACGTCACCTGACCTGATAACATTCTGCTGAGGGCATGGAAATAGGTAGTACTGATGCCAAAGTTCTATTATCTAATTCTTTGGCCCCGAGCTAAATATCACGGCACAGCACCACAGTGTAAAAAGATTTAGATAAGAACTGACTTGCTGAAAACAGGATAAATGGGACGCTTCTGGCCGAGTAATGAATTTGGTGTTTTTTTAAAAGTTAAACTTGGTATTTCAGTGAAAGGTCATAAAAAAAATCCCAAACCTATGAATTTTGGTGTGAAAAACATTTAATGAAGGCTGATTAGTGGTTCTGTTAAGTCTCTCACAAATTTTGCAGGGAAATAAAGAAGTTAGCTTGCTTGTCTTACTCCAAAAGCAGCTCTGCATTTCACCATTAACAAAAAGCATGTTATCTGCAGCTCCTTCATTGTCTCTCCTAAAAAATCAATGCACGTCTTTCCAGGAAAAGGATGGCAGAGCTAGAGAAGCTGTTAAACTCTCGGGCTGTAAAGTGTGCTGGTGTTCTGTGCCTTTAGAGACTATTTATTTTAGCATCTTGAAAAAAGCACCTAATTTATATGGGGTTTTATCAAGAGAATAAATGCAGCAGATACGAACTGTAATTCCTTTGCTTTTTTGGAGAAATGACTATAATCTTGGAGGCAGGGGGAAGGTGTCATTTATTAGGCAGTTCATATTTTGCCAGGCTAGCAGAGAATGTCTTGCTAGCCTTGGCCTAAGAAGAGATAGGGTTGTCAGGGAGCAAATCTAGGTGCACAGCTGGCATCATACATTGAGGTGTTCAGGTGGAGCATATGTTTCTAACTCAGTAGTAGGTAAGACTACATCTTTTAATTGTGTTTCTGTAGAAGCAGGTCTCGATCAAGGAGTTACTCAAGATCTCGCAGCAGGTCCAGGTCTACAGGATCTTCCAGATCGGACAGCCGGTCCAGGTCCAGGTCAAGATCAAGGTCCAGGTCCAGGTCTCGCTCTCGGTCCCGGTCCCGTTCTCGATCCCGCTCTCGGTCTCGCAGTCGTACACCTAAAAAGAGTTACTCTCAGAAAAGCCACCGCTCCAGCTTGCTAGCTGCTTCTCCATCTCCCTCTTCTTCCAAAAGAAAATCTCGTTCTAGGTCGAGCTCTGCTCACAGCCGCAGCTAACCTGCTCTTGGAGATGTATTAATGCATTTAATTTGGTTCAAGTTTCTTGAAGGCTTGAGGCAAATTACACATGAGAACTGGGAGGGGAAGTGTTAACGTGATAAAAGGGTAACCTCCTCTTACATTGCCAAAGTGCCTGTCATCAAATAGGCCATCTCTGTGAGGAGGGGCTGTCAGCTGTCTCCTTTCAGTGAAGTCTGGAGTGGGAAGTCTTTTTTTATTTTCCCCCTGCTATTAGTAAACATTTCTATCATAGATATATTCTGTACACATAATGCTGAGGTAATGGGATGAGACAATGCGCTGCTTTTCTCCCTCCTGATCCCCCACTGTCCCCTCCACCTCTAAGGCCTTTGACTTCCAAATTACTACGTTAGCTTTTGTCCTGGGGATTAAGTCCAAGAACAGGAAGTATAGATTTTATTCCCTTAAGGTTCTGTGGCTGCTTTTTCTGTGTGAGAATGAATGGACCAGCTGAATTTAGTTTAGATGTCGCTCCCCCTCCACCGCCCCGTTGCTTGGCTTAACAGGCTGTTTAAGTTCCAGCTTTAAATGACCTTGATAATATGCTTCATTTGCAACAGACCGTCAGGAATCCTCGTTGGGTAGTTGAACATTGCTCATTTGGTTAGTGAATCAATACAGTGTTACGCAGTAACAAAAGCTGGAATTTCCTGTTAAAAATGAGAGGAACCATCCAGATGTCAGGTTTGGAATCCAGTATCATCGTTTTCCAGTAACTCACTAGTGTGTGTTGTATGTAGAGGCCTTACTCGACAGGTGACTTCATGAAGCTGCACAGAAATGTCAGTGTGCATGTCCATGTTTTCTGTGTTCATAGAAGTGACACAGCTTCCATCCCCAAGAGTGTGATACTGGCTAGTATGTGTCCGACTAGCAATAGTCTCGATGGAAAGGAAGTTATTTTAGTAATGATGGCAGCAACAACAAAAAACCCAAGAAAATCCCAGGAAAAGTGTAGTCAGTTGTGACAGGAAAAGTGAATCATGTTAAAGTGTAAAGAGGGCCATTTGTTTTCAATCTCCCTGAATGCAGAGCTGTTTTGATTAATAGAAGTTTCCACTGCAAATACTGTTTGTTCTTATAATTTGGAATCAGATTTTTTTTTAACTTGTGTATTGTTGAAGAAGGGAAACATTTTTTGACAATTACTCTGTAAAGTAATCCCAAAGTCTTATGTGTTTAAGTGTACCATTCCTAATAAAACAAAACCTTTTTCTGGCTTACTTGGCAGTTTTCTTTGGCGGTGTTTGTTGTTCAGACACAAATCGCAGAATAATCCTGGCTGGAAAGGACCTCCTAGATTGCCCAGTCCAACCCTGCCCACACCAACAAAAAACCTAAGTACCTGATCAATTGCAAACCAGTTCCACCACCCCACCCCCCATGCTGCCGCTCTAGCCTGTCAAGAAACACCATGGTGACTCAGCCACCTCTGTGGGAAGGCCATTCCAATGCCCAACCACTCTTTCTGGAAAGAATTTCTTCCTCAAATTCAATCTAAATCCTTCCTGCCTCAACTTCAGACCATTGCTCTAGTTCTGTCATTAGTTACTAAAGAGAAGAGAGCACTCACCTCTCTGCAGCCTCCTTTTAGGTAATTACAGAGGGCAATGAGGTTCAGCCTCTGCCAAACTAAACCTGCCCAGCTCCCTCAGTCTCTCCTCATACGACGGATTCTCTAAACCGCTCATGAGCTTGATAGCTCTCCTCTGGACCTGTTCCAGCATCATGTCTTTTCTAGCACAAGGGGCCCAGAACTGAACACAGTACTCAAGCCTCACCAGGGCCAAGTGCAAGGGCACCATAACTTCCTTTCTCCTGCTCACCACCCTATTCTGGTCCAGGCCAGGATCCTGTTTGCTGCCTTGGCCTTCTGGGCACCCTGCTGGCTCCTATGAAGCTATGTGTCTACCAGTACCCCCAGGTCCTTTTCTGCTGGGCAGCCTTTGAGCCACTCATCCTCCAGCCTGTAACATTGCCTGGGGTTGTGACCAAAATGCAGGACCTGGCACTTGGTCTTCTTGACCCTCATACAATTGGCCTTGGCCCATCGATCTGACCTGTACAAGTCCCTCTGGAGAGCCTTCTTGCCCTTGAGCAGATCAACACCCACATAATTTGGTGTTGTCTGCAAACTTGGTGAAGGTGCTCTCAATCCCTTCATCCAGGGCCCAGAACTGAGCCCTGTGAGACAATCGCAAGGGGGTGAAGGCAAAGCAAACTGTAAACCAGAAATCAGCTGTGACACACAAGTCACCGGGTGCTGACAAACAGGAGAGGCTTTTACTGTAATGGCTGTCAGTGGCTGTTTTGAATGGCTGATGGATGGTTGTTGTGTCCTCGCGGGCACATTTCTGTGATCCCTTGTCCACCGTGTGAGCAGAACTGACAACCGAATGGCCACAGGTGCTGGGAACTTCCCATAGGTAGCATTGCTTGCCACTGAAATAGAGCTGCTTACACTGTCCACACTACTGAGCATCTGTGTCTTCAAGGCTGGTACCATTCTACAGCAAACTGCTGCTGTGTTCTTTGCATGCTGGGCTTGACAGGATCTGAATATTCCCTGCAGTTAAGAAGATCAAAAGGAACAAAGACCTACTTTGCAGAGGAATCCTACTAAGTAAGACTCTTGGGGAAGCTGGGGAATGCTCAGCTGCTTTCGATGTCACTGTGGTTTGTTTGATAAGTTTGTTAGGCTACCAAAAAACTCCCCAAATTGCCCACGGCCCAGCCAAAGACCTCTGAGAATGGCAAATGCAGTATGAGAGACCTTGGATGCTTCTGCCCACAGCATATTTGCCTTGAAGATGATTTAAATGGAGAGCTAACACAGGTCTAGCTAAATTAATTAGTTCTTGATTATTGTACCATGTCATTTCCCTTCTACCATGATACGTCAGTTGAGGCAGCAGTGACAGCAGTAAGGAGACCAGAGACCCGGCCTCCCCTCCCCCTCGGACACCTGAAGGTTGTAAGCATGTTCACGATCGCACTTTCAACCATCAGCACATACAGCTGCCTTCTGAAGCACAGGCCTACCCATAGATCTGTGTTACTATTAATACTTGTTAAACTTACTTCGCATCGTATGATGGAACTGATAGTGGTTTAGTGTAAAAACACCTATCACTGTCTAACTTCTGTGCCGGTGTAGCACAGGAAAACATCTTTGCCAGCACAGCTTCATCCAAGTTAACTGGTTTCTAAATGTGGCAACAGGTAACTAAGGACTGAAGCCTGCACAGTGCCACTAGTGCAGTGTGACAGGGCAGAAACAGACCTCCCACTAATTTTTTTCACGCGCTTTTCAAGGTAGCAAGCAGTGGCTCAAGGGGTTTAGGTGAGGAAAAGGTGAGTTCTTAAAATACCGAGACTATTAAATCTGATCTTTTTCTGAAGAAAGATTTGTTTGTGATAGTTGTGAACTTGGCAGCTTTCTCAATATTCAAAGGGCAGGGATAGGAATCTTCAGCAGCTAATCAGAGTTTTCTTAAAGGAGAGGTTGAGGCCTCCCCTCGAGTACTGGCGCAGTTCTGGGCCCCTCACTTCCAGGAAGAGATTGAGGGGCTGGAGTGGATCCAGAGAAGAGCAATGAAGATGGGGAAGGGACTGAAGGGAAAGTCTTATGAAGAGAGGCTGAGGGAGCTGGGGTTGTTTAGCCTGGAGGAGACTCGGGGTGGGGGGACACCTTCTCCCTCTCAATAACTACCTGAAGAGAGGTTGTGGTCAGGTGGGAGTTGGGCTTTTCTTCCAGACAAGTAATGGTAGGACCAGGGGGCAGGGCCTGAAGCTGCACCAGGGGAGGGTTAGGTTTGGGTATTAGGAAGCCCTTCCTCAAGGAAAGAGTGATCAGACACTGGAATGGACTGCCCAGGGCCGTGGTGGAGTTGCCATCGCTGGAGGTGTTTAAGGACAGACTGGATGTGGCCCTTAGTGCCCTGGTCTAGCTAATGTGGTGATGTTAGGTCCTGGGCTGAGCTGGATGAGCTCAGAGGTCTTTTCCAGCCTCAATAATTCAGTGAGTTTCTGGTTACTCAGCTCTAGAGTTGTTTCTTTTTCTCTAATACTGCTCTAATAATGTCTGGAGAAAGAAAGAATTTTGCAGCCCAGAGTGTTATGTATTGTGCTCGTGACTTTTTCACTGTCAAAAAAGGTTAAGCTCTTAAAATGTATGTGGGGAGAAGGCGAAAGGGTGGTCTGATTTCTCCTCCCTGCCCCCATTTCCTGCTGTGTCACCACATTTATTTGTTTTCTGTTCAAGAGAACTGACTGAACAGCTGATAGGGTATCTTTTGCCTGTAGGAAAAAACAAACAGCCAAAACGCAAACTTCAGAACTCGCCTTGTCAGGAAGTCCTAACAATTTTCAGAAGATTTCATAGCTGTGCAGCCCTGTATGTTGGAGGTGAAGATGAGTACTCCAGTCTTTATTGGAGTTTTAAAGTTTGACCATTATCTGCCATGTAAAGCGATCTTGTCACTCTGTACACTTCATCAGATAGCAACCTTCCAGTACCTGAAGGGGGTCTACAAGGAGAGGAACTGTCTACAAAGGCCTGTAGTGATAGGATGAGGGGTTAGGGGCAATGGTTTCAAAACAGAGAAGGAGAGATTTAAATCACATGTTAGGAAGTTCTTTACTAGGAGGTTGGTTGACTATTGGAACAGGTTGGACAGGGAAGCAGTCGAGACTCCATCCCTGGAGATACTCAGAGTGAGGCTGGACAAGGTTCTGGGTAACCTGATCTAGCTGAGGATGTCCCTGCTCACTGCAGGGGAGTTGGACTAGATGACTTCTGGAGAACCCTTCCAACCCCAGCAACTCTATGATTCTACGATTGTTTTGTGTCACTCTGAGATGTCACATCTGGCCTCAACTTGGAGCAAACACAATCTGTGTTTTGTAGTCTTAAAGCACCTGGGTTGGTGCAGAGGGGACAGTTCAGCTGCTTGAATAAAACCCTTGCTTGGTGGTCAACAACTGCAGAAAAGTCTTGAGAGGGGAAAAGAGGGACTGGGGTAGAGAGAAGCCATGGCTAAAGGGCTGTTACTGTTTCTCACTGGTATCTACAGACTTTTCTTATGCCTTCCTCCTGCCACCACACTGGCAAAGGGTTAAACACTTGTGCTCCCTCACGGCAACCTCTCTAGGCTGCTTAAACATCAACAGAAGAGCAGTGTCCCAGGAGGAGGCCAGTCCCCAGGAGAAGGACTGCAACCACAGAGCCCCAAGGTCTACCAGGGACATGACAAGGAGGAGAAAGCAAAAGTCTCTGCATGCATTTACAGAGTAATAAGCACCAAAGGTCAGGAGGTCAGTGAACAGCCTTTTGCTGAGGAAAGCAGACATGAGCTTCTGTTCACATTGCTACACCCAAAATCATGTTTTGTTTTAAAAGGGAGAGAGTAGAAAGACATCAACTTTTTGCACTCTGATAAATCATCTTTATGAACAGTTTCAGCCAAGCATTTCTGAACAACCTGAGACAAGGAGAGCAAACAGTATCACACAAGAATATGAAAGCAACCATCACTCCTGGCTCTCAGACAGTAAGTAAAGATGGATTGGACTAGATGACATTTCAAGGTCCCTTCCAATCCCTAACATTCTGTGATAGTGTGAAGAAAGAAAAAGGACAAGAAATAGTTTGAGTTTTGACAGGTGACAGTTTCTGTGTCAGAGGTTGGTACAGACAAACCACAGGAGGAAACACAGTGTTTGTGCAGTTCAAATTTAGGAGTTTCCTCCAGCATGCGATCTTGAGATAAAGAAATTGGGAAACTTGCATGCTTGCTTGTTTGACTCAAAAATTTGGTGTTCTGCTGAAAAGCAAAAGGTCTAAAGAAAACTCAAGTCCTGTCTGTGTTGTTGAGAAATAACAGTGTTGATATAAGTAAGCACTGGGCTCAGCAGGCTTTTAGGAACACATTATAGTCTGAAACTGGGCCTGAACCATTAATGTACTTCAGAAAGCAGAGGATTTTAAAAACAGGATGTTTTTAGACTGCATTGGAACAGAGCTATCAGTTGCCTTAGTTCCAACTAAGGAATGTAAGCTTCACGTTAAAATAACTGTAAATAGCTTTCTTTAACATAAGGAAGGCAAATCTTTTACAGACAGCATATTCTGTGACACCTGACAGTTTTCCTCGTGGAAAGTTGCAATCATCCTTTCCAGCTGGCAGAGAGCTGCTTCCAGTCCTGCAATGCTGCAAGGGACAGAAGCTCTGAAGTCACAATGCATCTACAAGTAAAGCTGTGATTAGTTTTACCCTTGTTCTGCTAACCTGATCTTTGGAGAGCAGTTTTCACAGATTGCCCCTCAGCAGCAGGAGGTGATCTTAGATAACACAAACGTTACAGTTAGATTAAAGTAGTATCTTGGAAGTACAGGTGACTGATACTACTGGTGACTGGAGCAGCTTGCTGTTGGCAAGACAAGTTACCATCCCTGCGCCTGCCCTTTGGCATGTGGGCATGTGCCCAGCTCTGATGCTCATCTGATCCTCCAGAAGCCACCCAAGGAGTGGATGCAGTGGGTCTCCTGTAGTACCGCTTTTTCCAGCCCCCTCTGGGAGGGCTGGAATTATGACCTGGGTATAATCCCACTGTGGTCCTCATTTGCCTTCCTCACAAGAGCCAAGTACTCTTTTTTTCCCTAACTGCGTTCTCCCAAGCAGTCTGCAAGGAGAATAACATTGCTGTCCTCCTGTCCAGGGTTTCTGTGCTGCTCTTACCACAGGACATCTTCCTCCTTACAGGACATCTTCCTCCTTCCTCCTTCCTTCTTAAGGGAGAAGCCTTACAGCACAGGATACTGCAATTAGTTGCATTTTGGCAACTGGCAACATCTCACCCCCAAAATGAGTGGATTTTCTGACATATATGACTCTTAATTTTTATTATTAATACTACATTTTTGTAAATTCACGGTGTTCTTCATCCAAGGGTATTCTAGTAGTTTGTGAAGATTAGCTTTATTACACTTTGCTACGTCACATCTCTGCTTTACAGGATTGGGGACCAGGTGATGGGGTGCCCGCAGCCACCATAAGGACCCTCACCCATCCAGTGCCTGTGTTTGCTGCAGCTGGAAGGGAGAATGCCCCAGGCCGGATCTGTGCCACAGCTCTAGCAGAGGGTGTATTGTGGGAAGTTCTGCACTCTGCTCTCAAAGCTGAACACAGTGCACTTCCTAAATGGCTTTATTTTCTAACAAGAGTTTTGGAAGGGTGTAATTTCCAGCCTGTTTTATCCCTCCTTATCCACTGTTTGCTGGAAGATTACATGCACTGTGAGTATCACAGTACCCAAGGGCATGTTTTCCATTTCACCAACCCTGTAATCAGCTACCCCCACCCCTTCTCTTCACAAACCTGCAGGAGTTGTTAGCCGTCCACCCCAGGGGGAACTTCCTGGGGCAATGAGGCTGATCAGCTACCAGTTACCCTGGCGGAGGGCTGTAGATTGAGAAGCAGCATGGGCAGAGGGCAGACTGCTCTGTGTGTGTCAGCTGAATGGGGATACAGCAGAAACACTGACCTCACTCCAGGGAGTCATTCAAGCCTTGGATGGAGTCAGTACCAAGAGGAAAGTGCAAGGGTGAACAGGCTGGGGCCTGAGTTAGCAAAAGGCCAGTATCCGCTGTAGTGAAATACTAGCTAATGGCAGCCTTCAGTGTCTGGTTAGTGTGAGATGTTCAAAGGACAATCACTGCTATTGATTTGCTGGCTCTAGGACCAAGAGGGAGCAATGAGTAAAACCTGCTCTTCAAAATTAACAGAAGTCTTAAAAGAGCTTCTCTGGTAATGAGTGATACTTTGGTGTTGTATAGTGGCATTTCGCCCTAACTAGGGCTGAATGACTTCTTTTCCTTCTTCCCTTCTTTCTCTGTTCTCTCCTGTTCCACTCTAGAGAGTCCCTGCATTGTGTGGGCATTAAGCAGGGACCGGCCAAGCTGGAGAGATCCAGCTCAATGTGCTGAGTTGCTCTGTTTGTAAGTGTGACACATGCTGAAGACCCTAAGATCAAGGTCCTACATATATGCTGGAACTGTTTTACCAAACAACTGGCTTTCTGACATTTTAAGGCAATTGATTTCTCCTTAATATTGCTTTGTGGTTCACAGAGGTAAGATGTATCTTCCTCTTTAAAGAAAAAGGGTATCCATTGGTATAAATTAAGTTATTAAAACCTGAAAACACTGCTACTGTAGGGCCCTGAAAGCAGAGCTTTCAAATTGTTAACATTTGTGCCAGGTTTTCATTGAATCATTAAGTTGGAAAAGGCCTCTAAGGTCATTAAGTCCAACCGTAAACTAACACCACCATGGCCACTAAACTGTGTCCCAAAGTGTCATGTCTACATGTTTCTTGAACACCCTTAGGGAAGGTGACTCCATCACTGCCCTGGGCAACCTGTTCCAAGGTTGAACTACTTTCAGTAAATAAATTTTCCTAATATCCAGTCTAAATCTCCCCTGGCCAAACTTAAGGCTGTTTCCTCTTGTCCTATCCCTTGTTAATTGGGAGAAGAAACCAACACCTACTTCACTACAGCCTCCTTTCAGGTAGTTGTAGTGAGCTATAAGATCTCCCCTAAGCCGCCTCTTCTCTAGACTAAGCGATCCCAGTTCCCACAGCTGCTTGACACAGGGCTTGTCCTCCAGACCTCCTTTCACTGGAGAAGGGTGGCAGTAGTACTGGACTGCAACAGCAGAAGGGGACACAGTAAAAAGTACACAGGAAAACAAGGAAACTAGATGGAATCACTGCATTCCGTATCTATAGCTGAAGGAATTGGTCCTCAAATTCAGCTAATCACAGGATGCATTGTGTTAGAAGGCACCTCCAAAGGTCATGTAGTCCAATCCCCTGCAACACGCAGGGACAGCTCTAACCAGAACAGATTGCCCAGAGCCCCATCCAGCCTGACTGGCTCCAAGGATGGGGTTTCCACCAGCTCTCTGGGCATCCTGTTCCAGAGATCCTTCACCCTCAGACTGAAAAGCGTTCTTCATCTTTCTACCCTCCACTTGCCTCAGCTCTGTGAAGGACAACAGCGGCGAGAGCTGGTTTTGCCTGCCCTCAGGGAGCAGGCGCCGCCGTGGCCCTGTGCCGGGCCCGGCTCTGGGGCCCCGGCGCGGGCTGCAGTGCGGGGCGGGCGCAGCAGATGGAGCTGTGGCACCGCCTCAGGAAACGGCCGCCTTCTAGAAGAAACGTGCAAAGCCCCGCTGAAAAGAGCGTGACCCCAGCCGCTGCCTTTGTGGAAAAAACACCTCCCCCTCCACACAAAACCCCCATACAAACATTACAACAGCCCTGCCTTGCGAGCTGGAAACTCTGCCTTCCGCCCCTCCTGTGGTTTCCAACCCGCTCACCTGCCGGGGCAGCGGAACAGAGAGGTGGGGAGGCCTCCAAAAGAGGCCGGGCAGCCGCGCCACGCACAGCAATGCCCAAGGACCTGCTGGAGGTCGTGGCTGCCTGTGCAGATGCACACCGACCCACATCCCTTCTCTCTGACTCCCCAGGGCTGCCTCAAGCCCTTGGAGGCCCCTCTGTCATGAGGTCCACGAGGAGTGATCAGACGGGCTATGAACTGTTTCTCCAGCCCAGCTGTGTCCCCAGGGTAGCTCCTCAGGTGCCCACACCAGCTTCTGGAGGATACAGAGACCCAGAAGCTTCCCCAAGTGCCCAGGCTGCCCAGATTCATGACCTCTGGCAGAGCAAGGGACAGAGACTGAGAGGCTGAATTAAGATCCTAATATGAAATTGCAGCCATGAACCCCAGAAACCATCCACTCAGGAAACTTACCCAGGCTGTCTTGGAGGAGAGGGGTTAGCAAGCCTTAGAAGTAGCAAAATCGACAAATTCTTACATTTGAAACTGTCTGCTGAGCCACCACCAGCTCAGGAACCCCCTCCATACACATGGATACCCCCGGCAGCTGGCCAGAACTGGGGCTGCACCTCTCTCCTGCTACAGCCCCATGTCCAAGGCAGTGTGTGAGGGAGGTGGTAAGTGCTGCCGCTCCTCTGGAGGAGTCTGGTAACAAGGAGCCATCAAGGAACAGCTTTTGCCTTGGTCTGGAGGAAATGTCTTGCTATCTGGGAGTGCCTTTGAATGGAATGCTCTGCTATGTTTTTACCTCCCAGTGCCCTGAAGCAGCTGTCCTGCAACAAGGCAGTTATTCCCTCAGGATCCTGCAGGCTGGCTGGGGGCTCTTTCCCCAGTCATGCCTTCTTTGTATACTTCTCCAATACTTCAGAGCCCCTTGGTCCCTACCAAGCCAACTCCCCAAGGCAGACTTCCCATGCAGTAGACCTCTGGAAAACGCCATAAAGGCTCCCCCAACATAACATCCCTCACCCCCGTGGAAAGAGCCCAGACCAGCAAGGGGCATCAGCTGGCTTTCCTGATCTACCCGTGAAACGCAGGTGCAGAGTCAGGGTCTGTGAAGTGTTTAAAGACAGATTCCTCTGCACAGGAGTTTGTGGCCAGAGCAGTCAGAGCCCTGGAGGAATGAGTCAGCTCTCATACCTGCTGGACCCCTGCTCCTGCAGTGTGGTAACAAGGCGGTGAGTTGCTTTATTGTCTTGTGGTCCAAAGAAGGTGGCAAAACCCTGTTCTTGGATTTCTCTGGTCCTATTTCTCTTTACTGAGGGTTCAACATATGATGCCTTACCCTTCTTGAGACTTGCTGGACTGAAAAGTAAGGAAAGTAGGAGTGCTAATGAGCATTCAGTCAGCCCAACTTCCCGTGGGTGTTCCTTGTTCAGGACTAGGAAAACCTTGGGCAAATAGAGGAGGCTGAGGGGAAATCTTATAAATATCTAAAGGATGAGTGTTGGAAGGATGGGATTAGGCTTTTCTTGGCGATACCTAGAAATAGGACAAGGGGCAATGGGTATGGACTGGAACATTGAGGGTTCAATTTAAACATAAGGAAAAATGTTTTCGCTGTGAGGGTGACGGCGCTGGCACAGGCTGCCCAGAGACGGTGTGGGGTTTCCTTCTGTGGAGACATTCAAAGCCTGTCTGGATGTGTTCTTGTAGGATCTTTAGGTGATTCTGCTGTAGCAGGGGGGTTGGACTAGATGATCTCCAGAGGCCAATTCCAACCCCTCTTGTACTATGATTCTATGAAATTGCAAAGGCCAGTTTCAGCAGTCTTCATTTCACCTGGACTAATAGATGTTGCTTTCTCCTCAGTTTTAACAGTGATGGCTGTTCGTTCTGAGCTCTTTTGTCATGAACAATGCTCTTGCTCTTTCTACAGTACGTTGCTAAGACACCTCCATTTTCCATGCTCCATCATTCAACTCCTGGACAGCATCATTAACCTGCTAACAGCCATCTCCCTGTCTCCTGGACAGAGGCATGAGCCACAGAAGTTTCCTTTCACATCCCCTACTCTGCTTCCTGGCATGACTTCTTTCCTTTTCACTCCAAGAAACAAATTCAGGCAATTTTTATCTCCAAGTTCTCCAAGAATAAGCATAAAAATCGAGGATAGTGTTTGGGAATGTTGTTCAAGGGTATACCAAACAAATGCTTTCTACCACTTAGTTTACTGAGAAAACACTCCACTCTGGAGAGCTTTGCCAGTCGTCAGTATCTCTGGAGCTTCTGGTGTCTTAGGATGAGACCATCACTGAGGGCTTGCCCAGCTTCTCATGTGCCAGTGAAGTATGTAAGGAGAGCAGGGAAGTGATCACTTACACAAGGGTGTGAGGGAGCTGCCTGCTCCTGAGCCAGTTTGAAGGCAGGAAGGGCTGCTCTGTGACATGACACAACCCTATGACAAGCAAACGGTGAGGCCTATGGGCTGTGAAAGCAGCGAGTGTGGCAAAGGCAGGACGGAAGTGTTGTAGGGGACAGTCCTATTTTTAGCCACCACTTGCAGAAGTTTGCTAGTGCTTGCTGGAGTCAACGGCCACTTCCCCCCTCCTTGATGTAAGCAGCACTGACGAAGTTCGGTTCCGCATGTTTAGCTACTCACATGACAGTACTGACTGAAAGGGTCTCCAGCCCCTTGGAGGCAGAATCACTCATGGTTAGAGCCCTAAGTAAGGAGAACAGAAAGCACCTGACACTTTCCTGTCTCCATTTCAGAGGTAGAAACTGATGGTGGGGCTGCAGAGTGTAACTCTTAGTCACATCAGTGGGGGATTTTGCAAGGCAGGGGTGCAGG
This sequence comes from Upupa epops, assembly GCA_013397515.1. Lineage (NCBI taxonomy): Eukaryota > Metazoa > Chordata > Aves > Bucerotiformes > Upupidae > Upupa > Upupa epops. The sequence continues at coordinate 112,305 of VZRI01002434.1, read as the reverse complement.
GTGTGTGGAGGCAGCATGCAAGCAAAGCTGAGATACTTTGCAAGGCCTTTTCATTGGGGTTCTTCAGCTGCGAGACCCAAGTTTTGCCATGCAACCATCACTTTCCTGCTCCACTTCAACCTGCTGTGTGGGAGGTGGAAAGGTTTAACACACCTCAGATTAACATGGGGCATTGTGGAGAGCAAGAGGCTACCGTGAGTGTCCCCCGCCTGGTTCCTTTCAACTGTTACCAGTATTAAATTACTCCTATGCCTGCTGTAGGGAAATGTAGGTAGTTCCTAAAGCAGATGAGAGAAGATGAAGCGGCAAGGTAGAGGAACGGCATGGGGAAGGAGTGTGACCTGGGATATGACTACTCTGTACAGGCTCTAACCATCAAGACAAGTTCCACACTGGTTCCAGTTGCCAGAAGTTTGGATTTGTTTGACTTCTAGTGTTGCATTCAGGGACAGGTTGGGGAGGATGGTGTTCAGGCCTGGTTAGCCAGAGCTTTGCTGCTGGTCTCAGCAGACCTGGTCCCCTTGCTTGTGGTCAGAGAGGAATGAGATTGCTGTAGAGAAGGGAAAAAACCCACATTGGGAGCCAAAGTTGTTCTGGGCTATTTCCAGAGGAAGAGTCTTCCCAAGCCAGGCAGTACTGGCAGAGTTGGGCTGAAGTTGTCTCATTCTGTGGTTCAAATCCCTGTCCCACACTCAGGTCTTCCCACTGTAACTTGTTCAACCTACACATTTAACATGACTCCCAGAAACCTAGAGCTTCACAGAGCCCCTCAGATACCTCTGCAATGCTCTGCTTTTCTGTAATCTTGTTCAAACTCAGACCTGTGGATCTGTCCCCACTCTGGACTCCATACTCACCTGCTTCCCTGGGAAGAGACTACAAAGATTATCAAAGGGAGGGAGCACCTCTGCTGTGACAGGCTGAGAGAGCTGGGCTGAGCTCAGCTTGGAGAGAGGAAGGCTTTGGAGTGACCTAATTAGTGGCCTTCCAGTACGGGAAGGGGGCTAAAGGGAAGTTGGAGAAGGGCTTTCTACAAGGGCCTGTAGTGACAGGACAATGGGCAATGGCCTGAAATTGAAAGAGAGGAGGTTTAGATTGGATCTTAGGGAAGAAGCTCTTCACATGAGAGTTGTAATGCATCAGAACAGGTTGCCCAAGGAGGCTGTGGATGCCTCATCCCTGGAGGTGTTCAAGCCCAGGTTGGATGTGGCTCTGAGCAACCTGGTCTGGTGAGAGGTGTCCCTGCCCACAGCACTGGATGATCTTCAAGGTCCCTTCCAGCCTAAACCATTCTGTGACTCTGTGATTCTGTGTGGAGCTATCTTAGGGATTTGCTCTTCCTGATGCATGTGCTGTTCTCCTGGGGTGTGAGCCAGAGCTTCCTCAGTGTTCAGAAGGGTCAGAGGCTTTGCTGCTGTACTTGACCTTTAGGGATCCAGGGCTGTGAACTTGGACAGAATGCAAACCCCACTTTGCCAAAGCCATTGGTGCATGGATTGCTTGGCTGTTTCAATAAAAGGCTCCTATCCACAGCCACTCTGTGCAATTCACTTTACACTTCAAGTTTGGAATGCTGCTTTTCTCTTTTCAGCATGGGGACAAAGCTGGGACAGGTGATGTCCCCAGTGTTGACAGATGTAGCTTCATGCTCTTTCTAGCTCAAATGAGGTAAACGAGAAGGATAATAAATATTTCATTGTGTGAATGGAGATCTTAGCAGTGGAAATGATGGGAACTTACCAAAGCTGGCTATTAGTAGGAAGTGTTAATTGACTCTCTTTCCAACTGACTCAAAAGGTACCTAATTGACCCCATTTCTGAGAACTCAGTCATTACTTCTTCCATACTCACAACACCCTCATAGCTAAGTGCTATGAGTTTAAGAGGATAGGGAGGCTGTCAGGTGGATCTAACTGGGGTTTATGTGTCCAAACCACATTGAAATCAAAAGATGGCAGAAGCACTGGCCTCTTGAAATGCAGCCAAGTACCCACCCAGCCAGCACCTCTAGGCCACAGAAGGCGAATGGCAGCCACAGGGTACAGAAACAGGCCACTCTTTTTAAATTAATGTCTGGGGAAGTGATAATATGATAGGAAGAACATCCTCTTGTGCCTGTGTAACTCCGTTGTGCTTGTGCCTGATACAAACCTTGAGGTGAAGCAGGACTTAGTCAGTTGTTCTTTAAACAGCTAGCAAAGCTGAGTGACTTAGGAATGTTCTCAAATCATGGGCAGTTGTCAGAGGTGGGATATACTCTTCCCCATGCCAGGAAGCAGCACAAAAGAGGATATATGAAAAGGGGGAAACAACTTGTAAAATAGTTTTGGGGTGTGTTTTTTTAGTTTGGGTTTTGATTCTGCTTTAATAAATTCACAAGAAGTTTATGGTCTGACTTGAATCCTACTAATGCTTGTGGAAATCCCTTTAGTGAATACTGGACCAGGTCCAGGAAAAGTAGGTTATTATTCCCTTAACCTTCTCATCTGTAACTGCCCTTCTGCATGCAGTTGTGTCAGATCTTGCCAGTACATTTAATGTAGACCTGGATAAGACACTGGGATCCTTTTAACTCTGAGACGTTCCCCTCAGAACAGAGGTGGTAAAGGAGAATGCCTTGGCTATGTGGCAAGTAGCCACAGCTTTGACTAGAGCATCCTGGTCAGATCTCCAGGGGTAAGACCCAGCTGAGAGGTTTGCTCTGCCAGCTAGGATATTTTAGCACAGCAAAACCAGAACAGTCCAATAAAACTGTTTTGGTGTGAACAGCTCAACTAAAAGATCTGTTTCCTTGTGATTAAAAAATGCAAATTAAACTCCTTTGGACAGAGAATGGACCAGAAGATGCCCTTGTGTTGCCAGGACCAGAGCAAAGGTAGACACCCAGAAGCAATTGATCCCCCAGCCTAGGAGACTGGAGATGAGAGGGAGCAAGTTCCAGTCTTGGCTTTGCCAGAGAGTTTTAGGAGGCCCTTCTCAACAAGCCGTTCCTAAATCTGTGCACCTGCCATGACAGGGATCATTGAGAACAGCTGCTTCTTCTTTCAATGCCCTAGGAACAGGGGAATCCTTTTTGGGAGCTTGCATGTGCATCACTCTGCATCTGTGCTGTCCCTAGCCAATGTGTTCAAGTTTGCAAAGCAAGGAGCTGCAAGACAGCGTTTGTGCTGATGCTGAGGGCCTAATTTGTATGTGGACCAGGCTCTTCTCTGTTGTTTAGACAAAGTGTGTGGTTGCAGAAGAGGTGGTGCAAACACTGAGTTTGGGATTGAAACAGCCTGAACCCTGGGTTCCCAAGCGTTCCAAATCTTCAAGTACTTGGGAATTCACATTGAGAGTTATCCCTAAAATACATCCACCTAATCCATATTGGGAATTTGTTATGTGGGTAACTTGATAGTCTGTCCTCCGTTCCCTGTCCCGCCTCTCTGCTCTGCAGCTATGACTAGGATATCACAGAGCATGTGGGCTCAGCCCAGACTTAACACATTCTTAGGGACTTGGTTTAGTTATGGCTGCTCCTGCTGAAGTGTGATATTACCAGTTCCCTGTCTTCCTGTGGTGCTGGTGTGCTTTACCAGGTGTAGAGCAGGAGCCTGTTGGTGTGTGAACACAGAGGTTGCTGTTGAGGCACTCAAGGAAAGGCAGCTTATGGTGTGTCCCCAGAAAAGGGAACAGGATCTGCACCTTCTGTCTTGGGCTATGAATAAAACCATTTCTCACCTCCCAGAATGCTGAAATCTGCTCCAGATTTACCTGATGCGGGGAAGAAAGCATTCCATGCTTATGCCTGCACATGGCAGCAGGTTCCTTGCTGCAGCCTGAGCCAGCCCTCCTTGCTGGTGGCATGTAGCCCTTGAGTGGGGTCACTGTGCTTCTTGGGAGTTGAGCTGGAATGGGATTCTTTAGCTTCCTTTTCTGCTGGGTGTCACCCCTATGGAACAGTCTCCTATGGAAATGCAGCGTGGTCCCTTATCCTACAGAATTAACATTTTGTGAAGCAGTTTTTTGTATTTCCAATCTTTACCCGGCTCTGTTGTTGGCATCCTAACGGAAAGGACCTCACATGAGCTGTTCCACGCTGATATCTGTGCTCTGTGGGATGCACACAGCAGCAATGGGACAGGACCCCAGCTCTGAGGCAGCATTTTTTCCAGAACAAGCACCACTCAAGATAACTGGATTAGAGACCATCAGAGCAGGAAGCAGCAAAGTAACTGGCCTGGAGGGAAGGCAGGGAGTTGCCCATAGACAGTCTCCTAGGGGGGTGCTTGATTTTTGATGTCTGATCTCTTCTGGTGTGTTTGACAATCTCTGTGAGGCTCCATTAGCTGCACAAAGCCAAGGTGCAGAGCTTGCAGGCTCATCCCTCACCTCCTTGGCTTGAGTGCTTGAGTTTAGCCCTTCTTTTCAGCTGCAGTGCCTCATGTGTGCTGACACATGTTGACTATTTTTTAATTGCACTTGTTCTGGCCTGCATTCCTACCCTTAAAATGGGAAAGGGGCTGAGGCCCACATGCTTTGTGCTTTTTTCAGGCATGTTTTTTTTAAAAAGAAGCAGCCTGGCACATTTGAGTAATGAACTGCATTATCACTTAGTCATTATGACCCTAAATAGCATGCAAAATAGCATGGGAAAGGAATACTGTAAAAAAAACAATGCAGTGGTAGAGTGTGATTGTCATCAGGCCTTGGAACAGGCTGCCCAGGGAGGGTGTTGAGTTGCCACCCCTAGACATGTTTAAAAGTCATGGAGATCTGGAGCTTAGGGACAAGATTTAATGATGGACTTGGGACAGTTAGGTTGATAGTTGGACTTTGTGATCTTAAAGGTCTTTTCCAACTGAAATGATTCTGTGATTTGTGTGTGCACATTGCAAAGAACTCTACAACAGTATCTGGTTCAGACACCAGTGTCATTGCCACCAATGCTACTTGGTGAAGATGGATAAAGGTGGTGGGCGTTCACGGTATTTCCTCTCTGGAGCACACTGACCCAAAGGACGGCTCTGGCACAGCTGGTGCTTCCCATGGCACGTACCCCACAGCCTGTATACAATGAACAGGACTACTGAACACCTCTGTATTGGGTCAGGACCGGCTGAGGCAGGGCTGTGAGTGCCCTTGCTGACACGCTGACAGCTCAGTCACTGGGGCTGCCAGCAGAGTCCTGTAAACACAACCTGTGGTCCCCTGCCTCAGCTCCTACCACCAGGTTCTGCCGGAGTCCCTTCCTTCTGCTCCTTGTGCCAAGGGTCGTAAGCTAGGACCAGCAGCCAGGTGCCAAACGTGGGCTGTAGTTTTGTGCGGCCACTCTGCTAGAGGTCGTCACACGCCTCCTTAAGCAAACAGGGATCCACGCCAGTTGATAAATCATTTACAAGGAGAAGTCAGAAGCAAAGAACTAGATTAACCAGGTCACTGGGTGTCCTGAGGGAATGACGTGTCACTGGAGCTGAAACAGCAGATCCCACAGTTGCAATCTGTTGCCTTCTTCTGTCCTGACAGTAATTCATGGAAATCCCTGGAACTAGACACCCAAGATGGAAAAACCCATGAGCTCATCCCAGTCAGTTCACCAGTCAAAGCAGTCACTCCCATTGTATGTTTTTGGCAAAGTTAAAAATGTCTCAAGAGAGGGGATTTCCACCAGTTCCTTCTCAAGGGGAAACTATTCCACCTATCAGGAAAGCTGCCTTGAGTGCTGCTATTTTTGCAAACCAGAAGTAACTCCAGAACCTGAGAGAGAAAAGCAAGAACAATTCTGCTGCAGGAGCTAGTACACTGTTTTCCTGCCTGTTAAAGGTCTTTTCAGGTGGAAGACCTAGAGCAGTAGGAAGCGTGTGTACCTGTGTTTTCATACACAGCCACTGAGGTGGGATGACCTTGTCCCTTCAGCACAGCCAATGTGCTGCAGCATGAGCTCATGCTGAGTCTGCTCTGGCGTGGCGTGTGTGGCTCCACTGGCAATCAAGGCAAAGCTCATTGCACTGAGAGAAGACACACAATGGTGGTGCTCCCTCCAAGCAGAGAGAAATCACTTTGGGACAGTGAGGAAATAAATTGGCTGTGTGACGGCATTTAAAACCTTATCATTAGTTTCAGAGCTAATTCTGTGTCTAGATGAATGGGTGTAGCACACATTCCCGAGCTGGAACCTGCAGAGAGAGTAAGGTTTGCTCCTCGTTCTCTTTCAGAAAGCCAGCAACTGCCAAACTAACTTGTGTGCTTGGTGACTGCAGTGTGGGAGCAGAGCTCTTCGGCCAGGGCAGGCAGTGCCATGGGGGCAATGCCAGCAGCAGCAGACGAGCCTTGAGCTGCCCAGGACTCTGATTATTGTGCCATGAGGTGTTGGCTAGATGCCACTTAAGAGAAGGCGGTGGCGTATGGCCTGGGTGTTTGCCCTGAGCGTGTGACTCTTTGGAGCTAGTCATGTTCTTTGTCTCGCACAGCTATCCTCCCCATTGGGGCTCCTCTTTTCCATAGTACTAATGACTCTTAATTTGCCAGCTCATGCTGCCAGGGCTGCCCTCAGGAGCACCCTGTGCCCCTCACTTTGCTATGGGACAGCTGATGAATCCTGCACCGAACATACCCAGCTCTGGCCTGGGCTTCCTTCTCTGCAGGGCTTTTACTTTGTTTTGTTTAGCACAAGACAGTGAAGCATGAATGAGGGCCACAGAAAAGTGACATGAAAGACAGAAGAAGATCTAAGTGGGGAAGCACAGGTCAAACTCAGCCTTGATCAGGTCCCTTTAGTCACTGTCAGGTACTAGCCAGTTGACCTACTGAGCCCCTTGCCCCTTGCACTGTATGAGGATACAAGCAGGTAGAGCCCAGTAATATTTTAACTGAGATTAACTCTCTGGACGCTCAACAACAGAGGGTCTTATGTTCCTGTGGATGAAAGGTGCTGACTCAAGGCTCTTCCACACACCAGCCCACACTCTCCTGTCACCAGTCCCAGCACTGTCTCCCTCCCTTCCTGAAAACTCCTGCTTAACTCTCGAGGAAGGAAAGGAAACCTCAACTCCAGAGACAACTGCCTGGAAAGGTGTTGTAGTGACCTTCTGCAACCCAGATATCTGGCAGGGTTTTGGTAGAACTTGGTCCCTAAAGGAGGGCCAGAGGAAGAAGGGTGAGCCATCTTCATTCTAGATGCTCAAGACTCATCTGCTTCTCCATTCCCCTATAATTGTAAATTACCAGCACACCCCAAAACCACACACCAGAGCAGAAAGAGATGCAGGGAGGCCTCTGAATAGCCCAGACACTCAAACGCATTTCCCTCCCACTCACTAGTACTTCTGAGACTCTAATCTCTCACAGCTTGAAATGACTGGGTGTCGTGGGGCTGTTCCTCACAGGTGCAGCCCCTAAGAGATGGGACCAAAGCCTGCGGACACCAAGAATGATCTTTCTGTAAACTGTATAATGGCAATGGAAACAAGTGCTGCATGTGGCAAGGCAGAACACTGCATCAGCTTCCTTGGAACAACCTGCTACGATGTTTGTGTTCAAAAGAAGAAAATACCAAGGGTTTTATTTAAAAATGAGAGATCAGGTTCACACAAGGGGTTGGTGTTCCTGCCAGTAGCATGAAGCTGGTTGCAGCAACAGCAGCCTGCAGGGCCTGAGCAGCAGCCAGCCCAGCCCAGCCCTGCCCTGCTCAGCTCAGCTCAGCAAGTAGAACTGACTCATCTGAGCTGTCTGTTGATGAGCTGGACATGAGTGAAATCATGCCCTGTGTAAACAGTGCGAAAAGCAAATGATTATAAGTAGTGGGTTTTTTTTAATTGTTGTTGTTCCTGATTGTCTGTGGGAGGGTATAATAGTGAGGATTTGAGACAGCTGAGCAGAGGCTAACAGTGGCAATATGTGGGCCTGGATAGTCAGTCATGATGAGGCTTTCGAAGTTCAGTTTTCTGGATGCTTGTATCCAGTTGCCATTAGGACACTTAGCTTCCAGTGAGCGCTCAAAACCAACCACCCTCACTGGAGAATGTGGGCCATGATTTTACCTGCTGACTGTGGGGCCAGTTCTGGGCCCCTCAGTTCCACAAGGACAGGGACATGCTTGAAAGAGCCCAGCACAGAAACACAGAGATGATGGAGTGCAGCATCTCCCTTCTAAACAGGCTGAAGAAGCTGGGTCTCTTCAGCTTGTAGCAGACTGAGGGATGACCTCATTAATGTTGAAAAATATGGAAAGGGCAGGTGTCAGGAGGATGGAGCCAGGCTCTATTCAGTGTCATCCAATAGACAAGGGGCAATGGTCACAAATGAGAGCAGAGGAGGTTCCATGTAACCATAAGGAAAATCTTTTTTTACTGTGAGGGTGCTAGAGCCCTGGTACAGGCTGCCCAGAGAGGATGTGGAGTCTCCTGCTCGGGAGACATTTAAAACCTGTCTGGATGTAGCCCTGTGTGACCTGATCTAAGTGACTCTGCTCTGGAAAGGGGATTGGACTAGATGATCTTTGAGGTCCCTTCCAACCCCTAAGATTCCATGATTCTGTGATTCCATGATGTCCTTTGAGAGGCTTTTTCCCCTCCCCACTGCCTCACAGAGCCACCTTTCCTACTGCAGTCGCTTACATGGGGATTGTATGGGGCAGAAATAGGCGTCCAGGCCCTGAGGGAGGAGAGGAGACCCTGCCCACCAAGCAAATCATTTGCAGATCTCTGCAGTGTAGTAGGATCAGACACCACCCTGGTATGGGCTGGGTGTGTGTTACGTGGTTGAGGAGCACATGGTCACTGATTTCCAGCTGCTTCCCTGTGCTCTGTGCATGGCCTTGCATCAGTTTCAGGCATAATAGTATCATGATATCATAATAATATATCGCTCTCTGATGACACCAGTGCATGGGGTAAGCCACAACAATCTGATCTCATTCTGCAAATGTGGAGATGAGTGTTGCTGCCTCACAGAAGGAGTAGGTGGTAGGGAGATGGAGCTGGTGCTACCTATATCATCAGCTCTGGGTGGGAATGTGACCTGCTGGGTTAAATTAGGTACTCTGAGTTTAAAACTTCAGCTCTAGCTCTGCCTCAGTGACTGCAGGTGAGTCACAGCCCTATCTGCATTCAATTATTCCATCTGTGAAACAGTGACAATACCATTTCCTCACCTGCCAAGGGGAGGGAAGGCATGTGTGCAAGAATGAACAAATGTTTACATAGAACCTGGTGAGCAGTGCACAGGCCAGCTCCGGCTGTGCTGAGGAGGAAACCATGTTGTTCCTTCTGCTCCAGATTGCATCACACCACGAGGTGTAAACACTCCCCTCCAAGTCAACAGCTTCAAATGAGAGCAAATGAGATAATTCCTCAGGAGAGAAACAGACAGTGAAGACCTAATGCGTTACCAGCCATTTCAATAATTCCATTCAAGGAAAAGCAAAGCAACTTGGGGAAAAAAAAAGAGAAAAGTAGAAAAACAAATGAGCTGTGACTTTTTTTATTTAAATGGTACCATGATCTTAAGTTTCACTTCCCAAAATGGGAAACAGAACAGAGAAGTGAATCCCCTTGAAATAAAAGTGAAGCTTACAATGGAGATGCCTTTAGTTGCTTGCCACATCCTGTGTGAGGCTGATCACTCTGTTCAGAGCTGGTAAAGCCCTTCTAGACATTTCTTTACCGAGTTAAATCTTTGCTGAGCCAAACCATGTTGTATAAATCATGTGGAAAAAGCCTCCTTGCATGTAAGCTCCAGCACTGCAGTGTGCTGTATGCTGGCCTGTGCTGGCACTTGCTCCCCTTCCCATGCACACAAGTGCTCCAGCACAGACCCAGCTCCCCTCCTCGCACAGCCTTGCCCATCCTTGCATAACCCACACTTCAGCCCAGCCCATGCCAGTTTGGCTGCAGCCCAGGGTGCCTATGCAGCCTTGTGGTGGCCAACCTGTATCTTCTGTGTTGCTTTTAGGGCAACAAAGCTGGTGAAGGGCCTAGACAACAAGTTTGATGGGGAGCAGCTGAAGCTATTTAGCCTGAAGAAGAAGAGGCTGAGGGGAGCCCTTATTGCCCTCTACAGCTACGTGAAGGGACATGGTAGAGAGGTGGGTGCTGGTCTCTTCTCACAGGTGATAGAGCAAGAGGGCAGGGTGTCAAGCTGCACCAGGGGAGGGTTAGGCTGGGCAGGAGGAAAAACTTTTTCCCTGAAAGGGTCATCAGGCCTTAGAACAAGCTGCCCAGAGAGGTGGTTGAGTCACCATCCCTAGAGGTGTTTAAAGGCCATTTAGATGTGGTGCTTAGAGATCTAGTTTAGTGGTGACCTCGGTAGAGTAGGGTTGTTGGGTTAGACTTGATAATCTCAAGGTTCTTTTCTAACTGGAATGGTTCTGATTCTCCATATGCATGTTTACTAGCACTTCTTGTGCACATACATGATTCCTTATGCCAGTGCACACACAGAGAGATGATCTTCCTAGTCTAGTACACGTGCTCAGCAGTGCAAACATGCACAGAAACACCTACTTTCCCCTTTTTCTAGTAGTAGAGAGATTAAAAAACATGCAATTCACAAACTGGCTATAACCATAGCTCAGCTATGAGACAGAGATATTGTCTTCCGTAGCATCGTTTTTGCAACAGCCAGATAGCCATTGAAAGGGAGAGATTTCTGCTGCTAAGAATTACTGCTGGACCTGATATCCAGCTGGACTGGCTACAAGCAGGAGAGCTGAAAGAGAAAAACTGATCTATTTTACTCTCTGCTTCCCTGAAGGTGGTCCCAATGTTCTGATTAAGCTGCAGGTCCTTGCCAAGTAACACCTCCCATGCAGGGCTGTGGCATTTCCCAAGTGGCACTAGAAGGTCAGCTTTCCCTCCTTTCCAAGAGACCTAATCCCAAATATTTGAGAGTCAGGTTCCAAAATACTGCCAGTCACCTAAAGACCATAATTAAAGCCCAAGAATGCTGAAAAACATGCTTTTCTTAACTGACTGCTGACAGTCTCTGATAACCACAGAATCTGAGGAGCAGAGTCTTAAAGACAAAAAGGTAGGAGCAAGCAGGAACAGTAGGCCTTCCTCTGCTCGCAACTCCTGTAGCCAGCAACCGATGTCTCGTGTGCAACACCTTTTATCACCTTGCAGAAAAAAAGCAGACAATGTGTAAGGAGGAAGTGCCCTGCAGCTGATCTCCAGGGCTGCTTCAGCTTGGCAATGCCAAGAGAGAAGTGTGGTGGAGCAGGGCACCCCAGCAGCCCATCAGTACTGGTTACCCAGACTGTAAGGCAGCCCAGAAACAGGCCCCAACCAACATCTCTGTTCTTGTATGGAGCACAATTAGCTCTTCTTTGATGTTAAATAGTCCAGACTTCACTTTTGTTTGTCAGCCCAAAGCCCACCTTTCCATGGAGACAGGGTTCCAGCAAAGTGTTGGGGGCTGTGGACAGTGACATAGTGGGCAACATCCAGCAAATTATCTCCTCTCCCTGCTCCTCCCATAGAGTGAGTGGTGAAGCTCCCAACTCCATTGGGTTGTCACCTGTAGGTATCTGGTATGTCTCCCTCTCTGGTTTCTCTGCAGAGCACTCTGTGTGCAGGAAAGGCTCAGAGAGGAACCCTCTGCTTCCAGCCCTGCTGCCTTCTTGCCCAGAGGAGCTGGGTGCTTTTGGTCTGTGTCACTCCTCAGCTTCTGGTTTCCAAACTCCAGCCTCAGAAGCCGCGTGGTTCTTTACTGACTTCATAAAAATAAACAAAGGTCTGTTAACATTGAGGTCACACTAGTAAATTATTGACACTCCTT
>VZRI01002434.1:36878-85045 GCA_013397515.1 Upupa epops | reverse complement strand
CCCAGTGCTCCTCTCAGTATAAAAGCAGGGCCTGTTGGCAGAGAGAGTGGGGGGTTGTGTCTGAAGGCACCTTGCAGAGCGTCGTTGTTATTGGAAGGGCCCCAGAGCACCAGGACCATGTCTGCCAACCAGAGCGTCCAGAGACAGCAGGATGGGATGAGTTGGGCCAGGGTGAGGTACTGGGTTATGCATTTCTCAGGTATTTTCTGTGGTGGTCTTTGCCTGGCTGTGGTGGGACATGGGCTGTGGCTGATTTTGCTGTTGTTGAATGTTTGGGTCTATTTGCTTTCTGTTTGACCCACAGTGACTGGGTCTATCAGTTCATTTGCTTCGTCCATCGCTGGCCATGCTGTTTCATTTTTGTGCCCTGTAGTGATAGATAATACACTTTCCCTGTGGCTTCTGCTGATGACTGCATCCCTTTTGTTAGGCTATGTAGTTGTAAAAACAGACTCTCAGAGTGGCCAGGAAGAAGGAGCTCACCTGTGCACAGGTACTATTGATCCTGGTGTGCCAGGGCAGAGGAAAGCACCCACGAGAACAAGGTACCTGTTGTCCCATGTGACAGCATATTGCAGTGGGACGCCTGTAGTGGCTCTTGCTGCTTCTCATGTACCTTTTGTTGGAGTCATGGAAGTCTCCTTGTAAGAACACTGGGTGTCTGCCTCTGCACTGCAGGCATTAGCTGTCAGCAACTTTTTGTGTCTTAGGTGACTCCAGTGCTATCCACCTTCAATGTGGCTAGCTGTCTTTGGAAGCTGCAGCCAGCATGTATGATGTCTGTGCCAGCTGCCTTTCAGAAAGGAGTGACAGGACGACTTTGATCTGCAGAGCTCCAGGTGGCTCAGATCCCACTTCGGTAGCTACCTCCCTCTCTTCTTATTCTTGCAACAGCTGTGGGTGTCACAGTGACTGTATTGGCTACTCCCTTGCTAGATGTGGCTTCCATACATTTGGTATCATCAGTTCTGCAGTTGGGGCCTCTCATTTCACAAAGTTTGCTGTAGTTGAGTGCTGCAGAGTCAAACAGGCTTGTTTCGTTGTTGCTGTTGATTTTAAAGGCAGTTGAGAACTTTACTACCCAGTTTTGGACAACCTTCGTTTTCCATTGCTTGTACAGAGGCATGATGTGCCAGACTGGGTAGGGGGCCTCTTCAAAGACTCAGACAGGCCAGATCAATGCACTGAGCACTGGGTCCTGCTCTTGGGCCACAACAATCCCCTGCAGTCCTACAGCCTGAGGAAGAATGGCTGGAGAGCTGCTTAGCAGAGTAGGACCTGGGGGCATTGATCAATAGCCAGCAGAACTTGAGCCAGCTGTGTGCCCAGGTGGCCAAGGTGACTGTGAACATCTCAGCTTGTACAGAGTGTGGCCAGCAGGAGGAGGGAGGTGATTGCCCCCCCGTACTCAGCCCCTAGACTACTGAGGTCGGTTTTGGGCGCCTCATTACAAGAAGGACACATAAATGCTGGAGTGGATCCAAATGGGGCAATGAAGCTGGGGAAGGGTCTAGAGGACAGGTCCTTTGAGGACTGGTTGAGGGCACTGGAGTTGCTTAGCTTAGAGAAAAGGGGAGACCTTACTGCTGTCTACAAGTACCTAAAAGGAGGTTGGAACAAGCTGGGGGTTGGTCTATTCTCCCAAGTAACAAGTGACAGGACAAGAGGAAATGGCCTCAAGTTGTGCTGGGGACATTTAGGCTGGATATTAGGAAAAATTTCTTCAGAAATCGAAACAAGCAGACCAGAAAAGTGGAGGAATCACCATCCCTGGAGGTATCTGAAAGACGTGCAGGTGCTGTGCTGAGGGGACACGATTTGGTGGTGACCTGGCAGTGCTGAGCTAACAGTTGGACTTCATGATCTTAGAGGTGACTTTCAACTAAACAGATTCTGTGATTCTATGACTGTGAGTAACAGAAAGCTGCCAACATTTTTAAAAAACCATAAAATGTTCCAAGTTTCTGGTCCCGATAGGATTTTCCTTATCAGCATAGTCATGAAATTACGGCTCAGAGAGGGAAAGAACTTGGAGAGAACAGTAGAAACAGACCTGGAGGGCTGTTAGAAGCCGGCTGGATTTCTGGCGCAGCAGAGGGAAGGTGGTGGTGGGGCAGGAAATGATGGGATCACTGTTAGAGATTGGGATCAAGGCCAGGGCTGGAGATCAAGCCCATAGCATGGGGACAGCAAGCATGAGAGAGAAGCCCTGCTGTGTGAAACTTTCTTAACTAATGGTTGGTAGTGAACTGGGTCTCTCCAGCAGGGTCCAGGAGCGATGGTGTTGAGGGGAGGTCTGCATAGTACAGCCTGATGGATATTATCTGTTGACTACGCACACAGAGATGACTGAGTATTAACACACAGTAATACATGCAAACCCACAGGGTGCCCTTTACGTTTGCTAATGGTTGCAAGTTGTGTGGCCTGTGCTGGGAACGGTTGGCATGGGCTTGACTCTGGAGAAAGAGGCTTTGCAAGAAGGAGCAGCAGTCTGTGTGAGCAAGGGGGCTCCTGGCTCCAAGGCTGGAGGTGTTGCAGGGGCTGAAGGCTGCAGATTTGTTCAGGGATGGCACTGACACAAAACCAGCCCCAATACCTTCCTGGGAGGGAGTGAGGGGAAGGCTCCCTGTGACCTAAACAACATCAAGCTGCAAGGTCTCGTACCCTGCAGTGTTGCTGAGGAGGCAGTTCTGTTGCAGGCAGGTGGTGTGATGGGTGATGAGATGGCAGGCAAAAGTGTAGTGAGTGATGGGCAAAGAACTGAAGAGTGAAGAATGGTGCCTTCCTTATGGGGTCCTGCAGACAGAAAGGCAGAAGCTGCCATAGCAGAAACAGTTTGAAAGGTATAAACCTGCCACGAACATGAGGAAAACAGCAGAACTAGTGTTTGGAAGGAGTTCTAGTGGGAGGAAGGGGTGACACCCATCACAGAGGGTCCCTTCAGGTCAGGAAATGCTGGGAGGGATGTCGAGACTGGCTGGGCCAGGTATACGGCAAGTGTCTTCTGGGAATGTGTGGAACAGCCCTCATGCTTGAGCTTGAGTTCAACCCAAACTGTCAGAAGATGTTTCTGCCTGTTGGTGTAAAATGTCCTCAGTTTGGACACTGGTCTGTTAAGCAACGCCTGTTCCTCACAAAGCTGATGCTTATTCCCTAGAATACTTCCAGCAAAAAAAAAAAACCCAACCCAAAGTTCCTCTAAAACACCCTAAACCAATACCTGCTGTGACTAAGCCCTGTGGGCAGCTCCACAGCTGATTTATATCCTCCCCCTCTAAAGCGAAGGGGTTAGAGTGGAAACAGATGCCGCGTTAAACATAGCCGAGGGCAGCAAGCGAGGTAGCTCTGCCATGAGACAGGAGGAAGCGGGGCTGCGGGCGGCTGCTGCCAGGCGTGACGCCGGTTCGGGTTTCCTCGTAGGCAGAACAGAGCTCCTTTTGGCTGCTGCAGCTTTATGGGCTCGCCTGGGTTTATTATACTGCAAATGTTTTGAATTCCACATCTTAATTTCCAGAGAGGCTTTGCTTAACTTTTGCTGCCTTTTTTTTTTCTTTTTCCCCTGGTTTTGATTGGATTTTTTAATTTTTTTTTTATTAACTCTGCTTTAACCTCTTCTTTTTGACCGGGTTTTGGTCAAAACTACCGTTTTCTGAACAAACAGAGGAACAGAGTTCTCCCTGCCCAGGCTCCAGCTGCAAATTAATCTCTTTTCATAGTTTCATTGCATGTCCGCCCACTATCCCCACCACATTCACTTAGTCAACACATGGAAGTGAAATTTTTCCATGCAGGATCCTGCGGGCTGTACCGCTATGCAGAGCATGTGACTGCCAGCTCCAGAGCACTCCTGCACCTCTGGCTGGAAGGAAGTTTCCTCATCTCCCATGTATGTGAGCGGTTGTCAGTGCGATGTGAAAAGTTTGAACAACTGGAGCTGGTGGAAATATCTCCAGGGTTCAGCATTTCTCTGTGTATTTAAAGTCCTACTCCAGCGGGTGGGTGGAGACACAGAGTCACAGAATCTTTAAGGTTGCAAAAGACCTCTAAGATCAAGTCCAATCATCAACGCAACCCCACCAGGCTCAATAAACCCTGTTTTCAAGCACCAGATCTACACTTTTCTGTTCCCAAGAGGGAAACGTGCAGTGGAAGGATGAAATAGTGGCGTTGAGGAAAAGAGGGTGCTGGGTGTCAGTCTGTTGCAGTAGGTGCACGGAGGCCACAAGCTGCAGTGACATTGGCACTGGAGGCTACAGAGACCTCAAGTCCCACCAAAGCTGTTGACAGGGACAGCAGTGCAGTCTCTAAGCAGAGCTGTACACTTGGGCTTCCTCAGTAGCCAAAGAGAGAGCTCCAGCTGCATTACCAAAGCTGGTGGGTTTGGGGCATTCACAGACCCTACCGGGTGAGTATGGGAGAGTACAAGACAGTCAACATGCCACCAGCACAGGGCATCTTGACCAGCAGATCTCCAACCCCTCTGCTTTGCAGGGAAGAGCAAAAAACTATGTTTTGGTGGAACAGAAGGAAAGCTGTAGGGGCTCAGGATTGAGAAGAGCACAGCCATAGGTACAGTACAGCGGCAGTACCTCTGGTGCTATCAGGACACTAGTCAGCAAATGAGCCAGTTAGACGTTTTTCAGCAGAGTCAGTCTGTGTCTGTGGTGTTTACCTCCCTCCCAGAGAGAAAGTGCGAGCAGTGATGATGCTGAGGAAGACTGATGGGGTGTGCTTGGCCAGTGCAGTAGATGCACTTTGTGCTTCCACTTGATGCCTTTCACACATGGGCCTGGGAGGACTTTATAGGTATCTCAGGCACTTGGCAAATATAACTGTACTTGTTCCAAGGGTTAAAACCCCGGTAGATATCCAGCTGGTAAGTGAAGGGGATCATACAGCAGTGGCACGGTATCAGAGAAAAGAGCTGCAAAAATAATTTAGGACTCCTGGTACTCTTTCTCCTGTCTTAGTCTCCAGGCAACAGCAAATATTTCTCCTGAATACTTGGGATGAGCATATGCCAATGTTGATTCACAGGAAAAGGATGTAGCCACGCAAGCCATAGAAATGTTTTTTGGGATGGTAGCCACAGCCCCTAAGGAGATGTTAAGCAATATGGGACAAATGCCAGTGAAGTTAGTTCTTGAAGCTCTTGCTGTATTTTCTATAAAGAGATTTCTTGAACCATCTTATATGGATCCATCATGATTTTGCCTTGATTGCAGTGACATGGATAGAGTGTTTTGTGTCTCACAGCTCTCAAGATGCTGCAGGGGCTTCTGGGCACCAGCAAAATCCTGGTTTGCTAAGAAATAACAGTCACAAGAGTCAAGGAAAGGAAAGCTTTTGGTCAAGGCCAAGGTCAGAGTGTAAAAGATGCACTTTTGCTTGGAAAAAGGGATGGCACGGAAAATGTGCAGAGTCTCCTTGTTTATTTGCTCTCAGCCTCAGATTTTATGGGCTGTGTTTACAAATAACCCCATTTCCCCACATTATTAGACTTATAAATTTAGTATGGGATTGAAACACCAAGGACAAACCTAAGTCACCCCCTCTTGAGGGTACCCAGCCAGAAGAGCTAGGGGACCTACAGCAAAGAATTGCCCTCTTAGGTTTAAGTGAAATGGCTTTGGATTCATAGGCCAAATCTTATGACCAGTGTGTTCTCCTTCTTTTGGCACTTTTCTGACTAGAGAAACACTTTCAATGTGGATGAAAACAGAACTGGAAATGTTTCTGAAATACTTGAGAGTTTGTAAGAACTCAAGGGCAGGCAGCTGGGGGAGGCCAGTGGTCTGTCATGGGGACCTGTGGGATTATCAGTGTATCATCCATGTGGGCAGGGACTTCTAGAGAGTCACCCAGACCTTCCCTCTTCATTCTGAAGGGACTGATCTCATTATCCCCAAACCACCTCCCAGGCACAGGGAGTTGCCTAGTGATAGCCCTGGATGTGCTGATGTGACCACAGCATTCTCTTGTCAGGGAGTTTCAAAGCTCAAGCTATTTTAACCTCTCAAAGTAGCCTAATACTGAATCTGAATGTCTCCTACAAAGGTCTGTGGCCAGTAACTTTGTGTCCCATCTGCTTCGGTTAACGACACTTAAACCTGACTTCAGGTGAGGCCATGGTGGACTGGCATGTGTGGTTCCAACCTTCAGCTTTCCTACCAGCCCTAGTGCTAGGGGATCTCTTTTCTACACCTTTTCACTTCTCTCTTCCCATGCCTACTCAAAAACTTATGTCCTAAGGCTGGTCATTTACTTTCAGCTGCTTTTGCTGTCATTGATGCTGTCCTGTTCTTGTGGAGGCAAACAGCCTTAGTGGCCTAAGCTGTGTTGAAGTCTGGAGAAAAGCACTATGTCCCATTATCCTGACTCTGTTTGGAATGCAATGGGATAATGAGTTTGAGCTCTTGTCACAGCATTGTGCTATCAACCAGGGCACTGCCCTGTTACAGTGGAGCATCCCAGCTCCCTTCATGCAGCCTGATGATGGGGGGTGCCTGGTCCTTGGGACTCTGTCCCCACTGGGTTGCATGTACCCGCTCTGATGTTTGCTCCACAGCTGAGGACCTTTGTTGGGTGTCCTGCTGTCAGGCTGGGGCAGTGCTCAGAGGAAACATGCTCATGCCTTTTGTTTTCCTTCCTGAAGGAGACACTCATCCCAGTCCCCAGGGAATGTAAGCTTTGAAATGAGTGGATTTGTTTCCACTAATCATTATCTTGGTTTACATAAATTATAGTGCTTAACAGTGATCATAAAATCATCTGGCTTTAAAATAACTCAGCTGTAGAGTTTAGCCCCCTGATCTCTCTAATAGCTCATTTCCATCGGGCAAACATGCTGGGGGAAAAGAAACAGCCCCTTGTTCATCACAAATGTCTGTCTCCCTGTTGTACCAACAAGCAGCTTCCTTGGTTGCCTAGTTTTGGCCTCTCACCATATGCTGCTTTGCCAATCTGAGTAACTCTGTTACCTCCATCAACTCAATCACCCAGTGTCCCTCACCGGCAACAACTGCATCACTAATGTTTTACAGTCTGAACAGAAGGCTCCTTGACAAAGGAGTGATGATCCTCTTTCTGGGCTGCTGGATCACCCCCGGGTGCACTCTAAGTAAATTATTTGCATTAACATCTGTGTCATAGAATCATAAAGGTTGGAAGAGACCTCCAAGATCAAGTCCAACCATCAACCCAACCCCACCCTTTCCACTAAACTCTGTTCCCTAGGGCCAAATCTACGTAGGTTTTTTTGGAACCCCTCCAGGGATGGTGACTCCATCACCTCCCTGGACAACCTGTCTCATCTGGAAACTGACAGGCAAGCTGGCTGAGGTTTTACAAATTGTTCTTGACCTGTGCTATGGTTTTTGCAATGAGGATCTGATTTGCAGTCGTGGTAAAGAAAGGACAGATTAGATGCCTAATGTATCTGAAGAAACCAAATAACCAAACTAGAATATTTTGGTTGCTAAAAGCAGAAACTATTACTCTAAATATTCCATAAGGAACAGAGCTGCTGGGCAACCAGCAATATCAGATGGACTCTTTTCCAGTGATGGTACCTGAACTTCATCTGTGTGGATTGGATGGGATGGTGTGGATTCTTGTGTCCTTCCTTCTGAACCCAAGAGGAGGGGTAGCCTGTAATGCTGTTTCCCATTTCATGTCACTGATTTATTTCCATAAAAAAGCCTTTGCCCTTTGGGTCCTGCTATGTGTTTTCTTCAACAATCTTTGAGGCTTTCCTTATCAAAATGTATCTGTAAAGATGGTTGCCTCATAGCATGTTGATTAGGTCACCTTTATCTGCTCCTCCGCTATTTCTTCCTTATTCAGTGTATGACTGTGTCATCACAAACAACATGATTAGCAATAAAAACTGCTTGGGCCGATAAGACAATAACCCTGTGTCCCACAAGCAGTTAAGCCTTGAGCACTCCAGGAAAGTGAGCAGAGGAGGGTGCAGATGGGTGTGAGACAGGGGTCTGGTTCAATTCAGACACACAGTACACTCAGTACGTACTCAGTACCTGCTGTGGGCAACAGGGAACATGAGATGGGCTTCAAATGGTCTGTCAAGAGCAACTACTCTGGAGTGGGTGTGAGATCTGCAGTGGGCAGTACCAAAGTGAGCAGAAGAGGGCTGGGTAGCCACTGTGAGGGGCCAATCCTGGACAGTTGGCTGCTGTGAAAGTCCCTTTGCTCCCTCCACACTCATCCCTGGCTCTCAGAGAAGAGCTGAAAGCCTGCTGGGGCCATCCTGACACCCGAGTCTCTAGAAGTAGTGAACAGCCACGGGAGAGAAAATGTGGCCTGTTCTCTGATGGTGGCCCCACCAGCGCTTGGCAGGAGTGGGCTGGGCTGCTGGTACAAGAGGCTCAGATGCTGGTTCTGCTTCCCAGTTACAGTTCCTCTCCTGCCAGCAGCCTCACTCTCCAGCTGCCACACCAAGCACCCACCCTGAGCTGGGGCCTGTTACACAATGCTTATGGTCCAGGTTGATCTGCCTGCACCTTCTTCCAGGGAGAGGGAGCAGCCAGACATCAGCTAGACCAGTGAAGTACTGAGATTTAAAGCTGACACATGGATGAATCCCACAACCAGGTGAAAGGAGCAAGGCTGGCCAGGTGCCTTCTACCATAGACAAGGGCAAGACTGGGTTGGACTCTGTGTTGGCCACCAAGAAGAACCTTTAGCTCCGTTGCCAGCTGCAACCCAATAGGTGCTGAGCAGTGAGAACACAAGCCATAGCAGGCCTTGACACAAGGGATGGCTCCCTTTGTTGTGAGAGGGACATCCAGGAGGGAAGACTGGGGTCATGAGAAGCTCTGGAGGGTCCTTTAGGAGCCCTGAGTGGCTGCCCCTGGGCCCTGAGTGACACACACACACACACACACACAACCCAGTGCTCCTCTCAGTATAAAAGCAGGGCCTGTTGGCAGAGAGAGTGGGGGGTTGTGTCTGAAGGCACCTTGCAGAGTGTCGTTGTTATTGGAAGGGCCCCAGAGCACCAGACCATGTCTGGCAACCAGAGCGTCCAGAGACAGCAGGATGGGATGAGTTGGGCCAGGGTGAGGTACTGGGTTATGCATTTCTCAGGTATTTTCTGTGGTGGTCTTTGCCTGGCTGTGGTGGGACATGGGCTGTGGCTGATTTTGCTGTTGTTGAATGTTTGGGTCTATTTGCTTTCTGTTTGACCCACAGTGACTGGGTCTATCAGTTCATTTGCTTCGTCCATCGCTGGCCATGCTGTTTCATTTTTGTGCCCTGTAGTGATAGATAATACACTTTCCCTGTGGCTTCTGCTGATGGCTGCATCCCTTTTGTTAGGCTATAGAATTGGCAAAACAACCAAAGGACTTTAATGTCTCCCACTGTGCAGGTGAACCACTTGTTTCCTGGCACTGTAGGCTGCCACTCCACTGAGAATGGGGATTGGCAGGACCATGGCAAGAGACAAGTGAGAAGCACTAAGCTCCTCCAGCTTGCTGGGATGAGGAGCTCTTCTCCTGTGAGGTGACCTCCTCTGGCTTTGCCTCCCTTGTCTTTTTCAGGACCAGAACCTCATACCTGTCATTCTCTCCTGTCACAGGTGTGAGATTCTGGAGGTTGCCCAAGGAAGCTGTGACTGCCCCATCGCTGGCAGTGTTGAAGGCCAGGTTGGATGGGACCCTGAGTAACCTGATCAAGTGAGGGTGTCCCTGCCTGTGCAGGGGGGTTGGAACTGGATGATCTTTAGGGTCTCTTCCAACCCTGGCCATTCTATAGTTCAGGTACTAAAAAGCTCATGAGTTTCTTTCAAAAAGGCCTGAAGGAGTTCAAAGGGTTTGCTGAGACAAAGAAACCAAAGGAACCCAATGCTCTTGTGTTGCTTTAAGTACTGTCCTACTGCACTTCTCCTTCTTGCTGCTGAGGCCACTGGTTGGTTTGTGTGGCTCCCCCAGACACCATAGTCCTTGCTTTTGCTGGGTCAGGATGTTCCTGTCACATTAGCTAACACATGCCCTCAACTTCCTCACGGGGAAAATCCCAGAGGATTTACTTAGGTAGTGAAAAGGACTCTCTTCCTTCATTAAAAATGAGTAGATAGCAGGGTTCAAGATGACAATTTCTGTAGTGAGGTTTTTGAAAAACAGATGTTATTCCCCTTTTTCATAGACATTAAGTGAGAAAAGGCTGGAAGGGACAGGAAGGGAGATTTACTTCAATTCTTGTGCCTCTGTGCTGTGTGGTCCCACTGAAAGGATTATTATGACTGCCATGACTTTCCCACGGTTGGCAGTGAGGGGATCCAGCCTGTTCCCCTGCCTCATGTAAGTGAAATACAACACCATCTCCCCAAAATAATCAACCCCCCTGACGGTTAAAAAAGTCAAATCCAGTCCTGCACCTGGTGAAGGCAGTTTACAAATTCCTGTTCCCTAGGCTCTGTCACACAGAACTGATCCCGAACTGTTTGGTCTGCTAGTAAAATAAGTCATGATATTTCATAGAGAGGAAACTAGGCAGAGACGAAGAAACCACTGTTCAGAGCTGAGCAGCGTGGAGATGAGGGCTGGTGGGGAATGGAACTTTCAAACCTAGCCAAAGGCTCCTCAATCACAGCCTGCGTTAGATTTCAGGGGCTTCCCAAGTGCCGTCAGGAAGAACTAGAGGAGGGACCTGGGGAGAAATCTGCTACGGAAGTTGCCTGTATTTTGTCCAGCTCTGAACAGCTGTTTTGGGTCCTGCTTTTACTGCCTTTGTGAAAGGTTAACAAAAATGAAATGTAAAAAAAAGTGAAAGTGAGAGCATGAAAAAAGAAAAAGTCCCAGACAGTCGTGGTTTTGATCGAAGCAGTGTCTTTTTGAGCCCTGGTGCTGTTGGGCCTTTCAGGTTGTCAGTGGTGCCTTGTGTGCTGAGCACAGAGGACAGTGCGGTGGAAACACCTACGAAGCAGCGTTAGCCTTATCAAGGCGCTGTACCAGGAAACGCACCGCTTTCTTGGCCGCTCCAGGCACGGTGCTCTGGTTAAACCCAATGGCATGCCTCATCATAACATGTGCCTTATCGACCTCACTATCTGATGACAACAGCAGCCCTCAGGAGACCAGACTGACATCATCCCAAACCTCAGGAGCTGAGTGCAAAGGCTGAGGTATGTAGCCAGGCTACAAGCTGTGCTTGTCTCTCTCAATCTGTTTGTACTGAACTCTTTGCTAGAGAATGAGGAATAGTAAAAATCAAGCCCAAACAACTTTTGAGAACATTTCTCACAGGCTGTCTTGCCATTTATCAAACAAATGCAGCAAGCAGAGATTTTTGTTCTCAGCAACAGGTACAAGTCTCCTCCACAGCTTTGATGGGGGTGAAAAAAAAGCGCCAACCCAAAACGCTGTCTGATTGAGGGAGAGAAATGATGCCACTGCTGCTGTGGTACAGAGTCCTGCTCTCAGACAACCCCAGCAGAGCTTTATGTGGTTGTGATTTTTGTGTTCATCCTGTACCAGAGACAGGGGACAGCTGTTGATCCAGCTGCAGCTCTGAACCTCCAGTTCCTAAGTTTCAGAGTGGCTGGTTCATGAAACCATCACGTTGCCCATCTTGTTAGCTGGTTCACCATGGCAAAACATGCTGGCTGTGGCCTCGTTGCCTCCTTCTGCTCGCTGAAGGAGAAGGGAACTGCTGCAGTCCCAAAAACCAGGCACAGAAAACGGGGTAGGCTATTCTTGTGTAATGCTCACCAGACTGCTCTGGTTTTAATTTGCTCTCCCTGTCCTGGGTTCTTCAAAACACCTTCTCTCATTGACGTCAGCATAGATTTACCACACCCCACTTAATTCAGACCTGGATAGCACCATGGAAAAAGATTACCAGCCGTTCGGATGTCTTTCGGACAAAAGACGTGAGGCCATACTCGTTTGNGTAATGCAAGCTTTCAGAGGGAAATGAAGCCGGATTTAAAGGCTGAGTGCATGCATAGTGACAAGAGGAGGCCATCCAGCACATGGATGCTAAGTGTTCTTTTACAGCCCTTATTCAGACCCAGCCCTCCCCTCCCCCGGGGATGCTTGGCTTGGCTGCTGTGCTCTGACCCCCAGGAGCTGGGGACCGACACACCTTCCCCACTCCACACTGTGCTCAGGAGTATTTTGAGGTGTCCTTGTGGATTTGAGGAACAAGAGAGGTTGGACTGTGGAAGGAGTCAGGAACTTGCAAAGGTCAAGCTCTCAGATGGTGCCTCGTGTCCTCTCCCAGCAGGGAAAGCAACGGGTATCTGCCACAGCACAGTGAAACCCTGGAAAGAGCAGCCGCGAAGCCTGGTTCTATGCGTGGCAGACATTCATTTGCCATCCTGTCTTCCTGCCCCAGGCGCTCAGGACAAAGTGCAGGAGGCAGAGCTGGTGCTGGTTGAAGAGCTTCAGGCCAGCCACTGTGTGGAAATTCCATGGGAACTGCCTTCCAGGACAGTTAACTCGCCCTCATCCTTAGCGCTCTTTGTGCTCACCCTTACTACTCTTAGCCCTCAATCATAACCTGCTAGTCTCTCATCCTCCCACCATGTCTACAGAAGTGAGGACCATGGAACTAACCTGACAGGTTACCAGTGTGAGCTACTCCAGCCACGAGGAGAGGTTTTGTGAGCACAGCCTTCAGTGTGCTGAGGGTACTTGTGTGGGCAGTGTCTGGGGTTTGTGTGCTCTTGAATACAAGACAAGTGAGACGCTGAACCAAGAGCAGGTTGTCGAAGGAAGAGCTGGATGCTCTTCCTTCTGTATGTTCAAGGCCAGGTTGGGTGGGGCCTTGAACAACCTGGTCTGGTGGAAGATGACCTTGCCAATTGCAGAAGGGTTGGAACTAGATGGTCATGGAATCATGAAGGTTGGAAGAGACCTTCAAGATCATAAAGTCCAACATCAGCCCAATGTCACCATGATCTTTAAGGTCCCTCCCAACTCAAACCATTCTATGAAGTCTAAGTTTGCTAAAAACTTACCCAAGACATCTCCAACCCTCCCAGAAAGAAAAGCTGGAGCTTCAAGGAAGAGATGCTCTGAATATTCTACCCTCTACATTGCTATAAACCTTTGCTGCTGCCAAAGCATTGAAAGGAAGAAAAAAGAGAATGTCTTTTTACTGAGTGAAGGCCTGGCACAAGGGAAGGGCTGGGTAAGAGGTCTGGTGGAATAAATCCTGCTCTTTTAGATGGAGTGTTTGATAACTCCAGAGATGTTGGGGGGTTTTGGGAAGGCTCCCAGAACAAGTGTAGGGAGCTTGAAGTGTTTTTTGAGGCATACTGTTATTATCTAATGAAACGCATTGCTTGGCCTTTATGAACTGTAAGGAGCACCGAGAGCACGATGTGCAGTAGGGGGTGGCTTACAGAAAGACCCCATTACAAGATGGAATAACTTTGAAATGTCTTCTCCGACAACGTGCACTGGAATATTTCTCTGAAGCACTCTTGGTTTCGCTCTGCCTGATGTTTCCATCCCTGACACCTACCTGGCCCTGCTCTGTTACTTAGTGGTTGGTTGATTTACTCTCATGATCACTAAAAATATTATAAAGAAAAAAAAACATTTAAATAACCACAGGGTAGAAGGTGGCTGAGAGAGGAGTTTGGTAAGAAATACAGGTGGAGGTTTTTTCAGGTTTAAAGACAGTTTCAGCTTCCCTGAAGAGGAAGGAAGATTCTTAAGTGGCTCTTGTGAAATATGCGGATGGTCTGAGCACCCACATAACCCACTCCCCATGACAATCGCCCGTGATTGACCACTTGCCGGCTGTCTCCGGGAATGGGTGAGTCATGGAGAGCACCCTGCCAGCCCCTGAGGAGGAGCCGCACTGACCCCAGGAGAGGAGACTCATAGAGCTAGGCACGTTATTCTGTGTAGTGTGTGGTATCTGCAAAGGCTTTAGCAGAAAGTGCTTAAAACCACTGCCCTGCTTAGGTACAGCATGAGCTAGGTGCTGGTTTTCATCGTGGAATGAGTTTTGGAAATCGAGGTTGGTTGCCTTTCAATAATTTATAAACGAAGCAACCCTTGAGCAAAAATTAAAAAGAAACACAAGAGAAAGAAATGAACACATGAAGCACTGGGATCTTCCCTGGATAGAGAACTAGTATTTTGGGCTAAAAAAGCAGCTTCCATTCTGTAAGAAAGCTCAATTATATTTATCTGAGATCTGACTGGAACTTTAATCAGTTATTCACACAGCTTTGCTGTTGCTCCTCGAGCACAAACACCACAACGAACCTGAACAGGAGGGTGCTCAGAATTTCTCACGAGATACTCTCAGAAAATGAAATTAAATGAAATATAAAAGTGTGATTTTGAAAAGGAAAGTATTTTCTCAACACTAGTTGCATACTGGGAGATGAGTGTAGGTCCTGCCTGAATGCCAGCCCTTCCCATTGGAAGGAGCTTTCCTGTTTCCATTAGCCTTGTGCCTAGTGCTCTGGAACAGCCCTGCTGCCACATGAGATCTGCACAGGTGCATCATGGCACCAGCAGCACCTGCCTTCTTCCCTCCTGTGATGTCCTTCCTCTCACAGTGGGAACCATCCTCCCCTCTGCAGTCTCACCATGGTGTTTCTACATTACTGGGAGATGCAGTTGCAGTGGGTAGACATGGCTGCAGCAACTGCATGCAGTGCTTTGGTAGAGGAGTTTGTCCTGCCTTGTGCTGTGCCAGGGTCCAAGGTGCTGGGGTACTGCTGAGCTGCTCTCCGTGACTCAGCAACACTCAGGGGTTTTTGGCTCACTTGCCTAGGATGTAGAGTTGCAGTGATGCACTAAACCAAAGAGAAATAGGAACAAGGTTTGTACTAGTACCTGTACTTTGTGCCTGGTGACAAAGCAGCGAACAGAGATGATAGAGAGCTCTCACTACAGGTAGGCCATTCCATCCTGGTCTGCTCCTGCCTTCTGCTTTTAAAATAGGAGGGGAAATGTCATGGACCCTGCAGTTTTCCCTTGTGGGATGCACCTTCCTGATGTATTCTGTAGGGGACCCTGCTCTAGCAGGGAAATTGGACTAGATGATCTTCAGAGGTCCCTTGCAACCCCCTCCAGTCTGTGATTCTTCAGCTAGCATGCTGCAGATCTTTAGCTGCAGACAAGTATCACTATGGTATTGCTGAACCTGCTCCTATCTGTAGTGGGAGGGACTGGGGACACCTCAGTCCTTGCCATGTTTCTTCCTGTGTTGGTTGTTTTGGGATCAATGTTTCGCCATGCTTCTGATCACAAAGCAGTGCCCTTGGAGCTCCAACTCACCTGGCCACTCGCTAGTGGCTGGAGGCCACCCTGGGCAGTGGCAGCCCTCAGGACAGCAAGGAGCAAAGGCAGAAAAGGATAGGGATGTGTTGAGCTGATCGTCCTCCAACTGTGGGTGGGAGGAGTTGGCTGTGGCTGCCAGGGATGCTGGGTCTTGTGTCAGTGCCCGGCACGGGACAGCCCCTCACCATCACCACCCCCTCTTCCCACAGCCTGCATTTGCCATCCTCCCGTCGGCACTGGCCAAGCTGTAGAGAACGGGGTGTCCTCGGTCTCTGTGACCACGCTTCCTCCCACCGCCCACGTTGTGTCTCTGTGGTTGCTGGGATGGGAGGTGTTACAGCACCGCCGGGGACACAGTGTCTTTTGGCAGGGCAGGCAGCCTGTGCTGCCTCAGCAATCACACTCGTTCTGCCTGTTGTTTCCATTTCAGGCTGATAGTATCTGAGAGGAAAGTGGGGCTTCTGCTGCCGGCAGAGCCCAGGGTGTGCTGGCTGAGACCAACTCGGGAATCCTCACTTGTCAGCGACCAAACCCAGGTGCTTCCCAAGAACACTTTAAGCCTTCCCTGGAGTTGTGCAACACCGTCTCATGGAGTGTGCTGGGAAAACAGTGACTTAAGCTGGGAGAGTGCAAGGAAAAGTGATGCAAAAGGATAGCTAACGATGCTCTGGTGGGAAGACCCACATGACGCCACAGTTTTGCAACAGGATGCTATCCACATTTCTAGTCCTGGCAGATTTAGGCTGCTGCAACGCTCCATCCCGAGGTCATGTCCCAAACCCTCTCACAGATGGCAGCTACTGCAGAAGCACAGTTCTGCATTTGTTCAAGGCATCTTCTTCAAACCACACGATGCCTGTGTCTCTCCAGGATTTATTTGATGGCTCACAGGTTTCTCAGTGCAGTTTTGAGTGTTGGCTGCTTCCTATAAAGAACGTAAAGGTCCCACACTTTGCTTCAATGAGCCTCTGACTCCCTCTCCATACTGTCACAGCAGCTTGCAGCGGGAACTTCTGTACTGAAGTGCCCTTGCTGGAAAAGAAAAGGTCTCTTTTGAGGCTCAGAGACTTACTGGGATGTTGGAAACCCCTGCCACTACTAGGTTTGGTCTGAATTTGCTGGTTTTCAATGGTTAAACTCAAATTTTGGAGAGACTTAATTTTTCAGGTGGAAATAAACCTGTTCCCTGGGATGAGGGAAGCACTAGAAGGGATTCCTGGCAGTGCCATCTACTTCAGTCCTACTGAACCCAGTGTTTTTCTATTGTAGGAGTGAAATGGAGTTATTAATTGCATTTTGGGTGATAAAGAGCCTTCAGTAAGTTTTTCTTTACTCAAGAAAAAGTAAATAAATGCAGCTTCTCCACCACTGACTAGCTACACTCAGCTGAGAGGAGTTCTTGTGAATGGTGCTGTGGGCTGGTGGTTACGGTGAGGGAAATGGCATTTCAGCCAGTCCTGACTCTGTGCAGCTGTGGGGACCAGTCTGAGAAGTAGATCACACAATACCCTCCTCCCCCACCTCATTTTGCAAGAATGTTGTGGTTTTGAATGGGTTGGTAACACCCCGTGCAAGCCAAATTCACAGATAAACTGAGAAACTGAGGGAATTTCTTTGGGTGCTGGAAGAAAACATTTTAGTACAAAAAGAGCACTTGAGTTCAAATCAGCTCAAAGTCTCGTTTCATTCTAGGAGTCTCTGAATTTATGGAAGAAAAAACACAACAAAGAAAAGCTCAGTGATAGCACTTCACAAAAGCCCAGAAGTAACAGAAATTACCCAATAATATATGATGAAAAAAAGCTCAATTGTCTTTTCCAGATAACTAGATAAGGTGATCTGAACACAGCTACTAACTTGTGGGTAGATCTGCAACCCTCTGCTGACAAGAACTGCATTGACTGCACGTAGAGCGCCAGAGCAGAGGCGATGTGTTTACACCCTAGCTGTGTTTTTTTCCAGCACAAGGGCTCCTGCCTTGGTCCTGGGTTGGCCTCAGAGCTCTCACTGCAGAGCTGCTCACTGCACTGCTTGGCTTTCAGCAGTTTGGGGGGCGCTGTGGTTGGTTCCAGTTGCCTGGCTTGATGCGTGCCAGTCGCATGTCTGGTTGAGATAGGCGAAAACTGAAAGCATGTGAGGAAAACAAGCGTAAGAGGGTTCCTGGCAGTGGTTCTGCTGCAACTCGGCTCTTTGAATCAGCAGCTTGTGATGCTGAATGTAAACAAATTGCAAAATGGTCTTGAGAAACATCATTGCTTTAAGAATTGAACAGGATACCTCAGGTAGAAAGAAATGCCCAAGAACTTTGGATGTTGCACTGGTTTTCAGAAGCAGCAGAGCCATGACTGCTTATCACAGGATGACTGAGGCGGCCAGGACAGAACAGGATCAAGTTCTGCACTGACAGAGTGGTCAAGTATTGGAACGGGCTGCCTGGGGCAGTGGTAGAGTTGCCATCCCTGAAGGTGTTCAAAAAACATGTAGATGTGGCCCTAGGGAACAGGGTTTAGCGGTCAGGGTGGGGTTGCATTGATAGTTGGACTGGGCGATCTCTTCTAACCATAATACTTCTATGATTCTATTTCTATCTCTGCTGCAGAGAGCGTGTGCAGACTGTTCTTTGTGGGGCACCTGCCATGACCATGTGGCCTCTCAGACCCACGGCATCTCCTGTAATGCTGATCTTTGCTCCCCTTGTCTCCACACCAGGAGAGGTCTCTTTCCCCTGAGTGCCCTCCTCTCCTTAAAGCAGCAGCACTGGTGGTGGGAATCCAACACCACCCTTGCAGGTCCAAGGTGTTCCTGTCCTGGCTCATTCCCATGCAGAGACTGTTAATCATCTTGAACTACTTACTGCTTTTGTGATCTTAAACAGAGCTTGAACTCAGCTTTCTAGAGGTGAAAGCACAGTCTCTTACTGTAACACAATCCTATCCTGAACCTAACAATATTTTAATCATAAAATCCAACCTCAAAACCCACAGCATTTTCAGTTACTGTATTTCATCACCACACAGCTCAAAACAACTTTTTTTTCAACCACCCTGGTTTTTTTAAAGTGAATCACAAACCATGGAACTTAACAGACGGAAAAGACCCAGCAACAAAGTCTGTCGCTGACCCTGCTGTCTATAAGAAATAGCGTAACCAGGGTAAAAAGCCCTTCTCTGCAATCAGAGTTGCAGGAGTCAACTTCCCCTTCAAGACGCCAGGCAGCCCATTGTAAACAAGCCAAAAACTGTTGTTGGTGGTGTCTATCAGCCCTTTTTTAACTGGCCCAAGGGACTCCACAGAAAAAAATTTTCACCGTGAGAGGAGCAATTAGACACTGGAACGGTTTTCCCAGGGAAGTGATGGATTCTGCAACTTTATCAGTTTTAAGGTTCAGCTTGACAAGGTGTTGGTCCATCGCATTTAAACTGTATTTCTTTAACTTAAAGGATTGAATTAGATGGTCCTCAAGGTCCCTTCCAGCCTGGTCTGCTGCGATACTGTGAAGCTGTCTCTTGCTCACTTTGCTGCTATTCCTGGCTGTGGCCCTTGCATCACACTAAGGGATAATTAACAGCAAGGTAATTGGGTCTCGGTGGGTTTGTCCACCAGAAAAATGTCAATTATCTTCAAGAGTGCTTTGCCCTGGCACCCAGGAATGGTGTTCACCTCCTCCTGGGAAGACTGGCTCAATGGTGAGAAAACTGGGCCATCCGAATTCAAACTCCCATAGGGAATAGCCAAGGGAGAAAGCCTGATCTTCAGGCTGTCACTCCCAACTTGTAGCCACCTCTCTTCCCATGGTGTTTGTGCTCTGGGAGAATGGATGGGCATTTCACAATCCTGCAGGGTGTTTACAGCTCCCAGCTTCTGCCTACAGATAATGCTAGGATAATGGCTCCTGGTATGTGTTTGGTGCTTGCACTGATGAGGGTGCTGGAGGGAAGCCCTCAGGCTTGGTCTCACTGGCACTGTGTATCTGAATTACTCCAGATTTCATGTTGTGTATGTGATTGCAGAAGGCTGGCCCTCAACACCAGCTCAGGTAAAACAGAGTGTAAGCACTCTGCATAAAAACTTGGTCAGGGGAGTGTCAGGAAACACCCCAGGCATCAGCAGTGCCCAAGGTGAGGCCGGGCACAGGTTGGCCCTTGCATTGCTTGAGGCAGGTACCAGAGGTGGTGGTGGCTACCCCTGAGGCTGTCCTGGTGGGGCTGACCCAGAGCTTTCCCACAGCCTCTCCAGGGGTCCCTGGAGAGGTCAGCAGATGCAGCAGAGGGCAAGTGGTGCAATCAGGCTCTCAGGCTCTCAATGGCAGCTGATTACCCTCGGTCATGTCTGGGAGGGAGGGAGGGACACACTTTGTTCCTTGATCAACTTCATGCCTCTTCTTATATGGGGGTTTGCAAAAGTAGAGTTTGTACAACCTCCCCCAGCCCCTTCCCTGAAAGCTACACCCACATTTTTCTCATGGGTGATTCACTGTTAAAAGAAAACGTTTCTCCAACTAGAGTTTTTCTGTGCTATGTATTAGAAACAGCTGAACACCTGCCTTAATACCAGGCTCCTGGGGCGGTGGGGAGAGTGTGCCTGAGCTGGGGCACATCCACTGCCACATGTGTGTCCCTGCTTTCAACTTGAGCTTCTCTTTTGCCCTTTCCACTTCTTTTCCTTTCAGTTTCTTGTATTTGTTTTTTTTTTTTGCGTTTATCCTCCTGTCTTCTGGTGCAAAATGCAGCTCCACAGACTCTCACATTCATGTTCCAAAACGACCATATGAAGAGTCACACGTAAAGTGATCTCATGATCCTTCACAGACAAACAGAAAACGATGGAGTACTCTCATATGACGCAAGAAAAGAGTTAAAACAGATCAGTTCAAATCAAACAAAGGAAAACTTCAGATGAAACAACAGGAAAAGCATCTACGCTCTGTCCAGTTGGAGAATGATTTGTTTCTCCAGGGCAGTGTCTGACCTGGGCTCTGTTTGCACGTGATTTTTTGGGGAGTGATAGTGCTGCTCTGTCCCCAGAGTAAGGTGTGTCTTCACCGCTTTGATGTGTGCAGCTCTGAAATCAGCAGCACGGGAAGCCACAGGGGCAGAGATGTCAAGAACGGTAAGAGGTTTCCTGAGGTGATAAAAAGGCCATCTCTGAGGGTGTTGTTAAGGAAAATTCCAGTGACGGTGTGCAGTGGTTGGAAGAACAAGCAAGAAGGTTGAAGTCTGACATGTTCACGTGAGGAGGCTTCTTGCCTCTCAGGTTTTCTTCCACTGGAAGGTTCTCTGATGTGAGACATGCAGCCCCATTTCAAACATTATACTCAGGGGTTCAAACAAGTGGTCCATAAGTGGAAGGAAAGCTCAAGTGTTTGGGGAAGTGTGCTGTCTGGCCAAGAGAGCCAGATACGATAGGGAAGTGATAAAGGGCGCTAGGGAGATCAGAGCGCAGCAGCCGTTGAGCCTGAAGCAGCATAGCACTGGTCTTGTGACATGGCCCCGGAGAGGGACTTTTCTAAAGGGGATCTAGTGGTAGGACAAGGGGAAATGGTTTGAAACGGAAAGAGAGAAGGTTAACACTAGATCTTAGGAAGAAGTTCTTCAGTTCAAGGGTGGAGAGACTCTGGAATCGATTGCCTTGGAGAGGCTGTGGCTACCGCCTCCCTGGAGGTGTTCAAGACCAGGTTAGATGGGGCCTTGAGCAACCAAGACTGGTTGAGTAGCATCATTGCACCTGGCAGGGGCTTCGAGTAGATGATCTCTGAGGTCCCTTCCAACCTGAGATGGTCTATGGTTCTGTGATGCTGAGACAATGACGGTCTCAGTTCAAATCCTCATCTGTCAGCCCCAGCTGTGCTGTGGAGGCACAGCTTGGTGGGTGCAGGGAAGGGTGTACTTCTAAGCCCAGTGCCCAGACACCCCTGCCGTCCTCTCATATGTGCACCAGGGTAGGAAAAGAGACTTAATCAGTTCACTGTGGTCAACAGAGCTTCAGCCACAGGCTGCAATGGCAGTAGCAGCCCCTGTTCTGCCTCCTGCTCCGCTGTGATCAGCTGCTGAATGCAACAAACTACTCAACAGGCTGAACTGGTAGGGTGAGCGTGGCAGCAGAGCGAGTTTCCCTCACACTCCACCACCCACAGCACCTGGGCCGATGTCTCTACTTGAATGAAAGTGTAAATGGAAGGTGTGGTGTATGACTGATGCATGAAAGGTTTGATGTGTTCAGGGTACAGTCTCAACCAGAAGCTACCAGCAACGGATGAGCCTTGGGGCAAGCCCAAGCCTCTTCCACTCAGACTGACGAAGGTATGGTTGAGTTTTTTGTCATCAGTTAGAACAGGAGGAGGTCCTTCATAGCCAGCCAAGGAGAGATTAGGCTAATGATGTCATGGTGCTTGTAACGGCCTGTTCAGCCGTAACTCAGCTCTGAGCATGGCGCAGGCTCTAATTACATGATCACATACTCCTTGCGCTGCAAAACACCCTCCTCAATTGAAGGACAGGGTGGGTGCTAAGGGCTCCTGGCTCTCTCCAGCCCTACAGCCCTGCCCCACGTCTTGGCACCTTTCTGCAACAGCCTTCCTGTGGGGTCTTGGGCAAGAAAGTGCTGTAATGCATGGCAGGGAGTGCATTACGCTTTCACCAGTAACTCTAGCCTGGCTTTTTCTAAATACAGGAGCTTGGTTTTGCAATCTTACTGAACTCCAAGCCCTATGTGAGGGGTAGTCAACAGCAATGAAGGCTTTAAGTTTAGCATGCCAGTACAGCCCGTGGGGCTGCTCGCTGCAGGAGGTATGCACAGCCCTGCTGAGGCACGGTGGCACGCCTAGCTCTGGCAGCAGCACCCCGGATTGCTGTTGGCAGCAGTACCAGTTACAACAAAAGGGTTTATCTCCCTGATCTGACACTCGCTCTGCTTCTGGCCATCTTTTCAATCTCACCTTCTGCCTCTTTTAATGCGCTCCAGAGGCTCTGCAAGCTTGGCTTCCTGCATCCCCTGTGCTGGCAGCTAAAAGACTGACTGAATACATTGACAAACGGGAAACCTGAGTGGAGGAAGAGTAGGGAGGGACATTCTGAAGCAGTGGGGAATGGAAGACAGGGAAACTGAGAGAACTTCAGAGGAAAGGGTGCTAATGACCTTGGTAGAGCCAGGAAGCACAGGGAAAGATGCAGGGAAGTATAGGACCAGTGAAAGATCTATAGGGTCAGAAGAAAAGAGAATATCCAGAGCAGGGTGAGAGAGCAGCAAGCAGGAAAAACAGACAAAAGAAAAGAACACATTTTACAAAACCCCAGCAAGCTCAATTTGGAAGCAAAAGCAGGAAAGATGGTACAACCCGGCACCAAGAAAGGCTTCAGGCGTGTTCCTGCATGCTCTGTCTCCTGGGACCTACATTCTACTGCATCTCTGCATCCCAGAGTGTTGGCAGTGCTCAGCATTGCCCTGTGGGACTGACCAGGAAAGGATAAGTCTCCAGGGCTGCACAGCCACTGTCCCTGCTCCCAGCACACTCCAGCAGCTCTTAGCCCCATGTGCTTGCACTGGTGTGTGTCACTTTGGTACAGCAGCCACCACAACTCAGTCACTCTGTGACTGGCACCTCGCAGTAGAAGAGGCAGTATGCCTGCACACCGAGGAGTGGTGTCCTGGCTCCGCTGAGGTGTAAAATGAATAAACCCACAGCAAAAACTAAGTGCCCTGGGTCTCCGGCAAGGGCAGCTGGGCTAGGAAATACGTGACAAGAACAACATCCTCTTCAGCGAATCTTCTTTGGGCTTGACTTCTATCTAATGCAGAGATGGAGTAATCCCACTGACGTCACTGGTTGTGACGCCCGCATAGAACTGGTGTGTGTGGCTGCTGAAATAGGTCAGAGCTGTGCACGTGGAGCTGCAGCGAGAAAAAGGAACATTTACAGCTCTTTTCTTCCCTGAGCCTTGCAGGTCTCCCCAGCTCACAGAGGGTGAGCTGCACCCTGCTCTGGGCACAGCTCGGAGCAAGGGACTGACTGGTTTCCTTTAACATCTTCTCCACCCAGGCAGGCAGTTTCCATGGGTCTTGGACAGAAAATGCTCTTTTGTTGATGTTTCACGTTTCCTGTGGGGAAAAAGCAAGACAAAGCTCTACGTTCCTGGTGTTGCACCCAAATATTGTCATTTGTTGAATGGAGTAAAGCAGCTGGGGACTAGGTGTGGGAATGGTTGTGACCATGGGTCAGCCACTTGATTTCACACCCTAAAGTGGAAGAGGTCACTGCTATTACTCTAAACCCCTGTGGGTACTTGGTTTTTTGCAAAGGTTTTCCACTGGAGATGTGGAATGAAGAGTTATCCTCAGCCATGTGAAATGTCCAAAGCTAGGTCTGCTCTGCCACTGTGCAGAGGGTAACACTGCACAGTCCTCATGCTGTTGGTGTTGGAGAATGCGTACACAGAGCCAGAGTGTTGTTTGTTAAATATCTATAAAACCTAAATTACTTCAACTTGTCTTCACTGTTTGACATTGATTCTATTTGCTAATGAGGTCTATTTGCTAACGAGGTTCCCTACCACCAGTCGCTGGTGCTGTCAAATGTGAAGTAACTGCTACAGCTGATCCAATTACTCTTCAGCTCCACTGACCCAAGTGTCTGCTGCAATAAATTCATTTCTGACCTTCCTGCTTGAAAGGCCACTCTCTTCCAGAGGAGGATCAGAGAGAAAAGGAGAAAGAGAAACTGGGATTTCTGGAGTCATGCAAACTGCTAACAATCAGCCCACATCTTTCCTAAGGATGGATCCCTTTACACAGCAGCAGTGGTGTAATCCAACCCCACCACACTGTAATCCCTGCTCAGACACAAATATTGAAGGAGAAGAAAAAGCCCTGACACAACCTAACAAATGGAATGAAGAAGAAAGAAAAGTAATACCCAAGGAGTTTGGCTGAACATCACACCCCCGCATGAAGAAAAGAGCAGCTGACATGCAGCATCCCAGGTGATGTGATGTGGGGGTAAGGCCTTTCCACAGCCTTGGGTGCTGCACGGAGCAGGCAGGGGCAGGATGCTGCTCAGGCAGCTATGGAAGCTGCCTTTGAGAACTGCACTTCAATGTGTGTGAAGTGATGGCCACATGCTCTCTGCTCCCCTTTGATGCTGGGAAGGAATGCTTTGCATTGGGAACCAGTGCTCCCCTCTGCCTGTGGGCTACATGGAAACAGGAGAGGGGGGAGGGAGGCAAGAAGAAACTTGTTCAGTCAAGGAGGAAAAGCAATCTGAGGTCTGTAGCTGTTCTGCTGCTGAGTACAGCTTATGAACCAGGGGAACCTGAGCACTTGCAATGGTTAAACCCAATGTTCTCACAGAATCACAGAGAGTTAGGGGTTGGAAGGGCCCTCTAAAGATCATCTAGTCCAAGGCCCCTGCTAGAGCAGGATCACCTACGGTAGGTCACATTGGAATGCAGCAGCACTGATGGTTGCCCTGGTGTGCTGCCTGTGAGCACTTGGCCTGTGCCCTCACCCACTGATAGAAGATTATTGGGTTTTGTCTTAAGTCCCCCTGTGGTTTCTTTCATTCTTCCAGGCTGTTTCTCTCTAGAGGCATGACTCCGTTCTTTAGCAGGAGGGGGGCTGAACACTGGAACAAGTTGCCCAGGGAGGCAGTTGAGGCCCCATCCCTGGAGGCATTCAAGGGGAGGCTGGGCAAGGCTCTGCGGAGCCTGATCTGGTTGAGGATGTCCCTGCTGTCTGCAGGGGGGTTGGATCGATGACCTTTGGAGGCCCCTTCCAACCCATCACGTTCTGGGATCACATTCTGTGATGCTATGTTCCTGTTTGTGTGTCTGCAGTGAACACAGCAGCCACTTTTACTACATGTGAGGTGTGTGGTGTTTGCTCAGTCTTTCTCCGACACTTTCTGGGTAATGTTTTCCTCCTCGGTCTCAGCCCACAGCCCTTTTCTCAGAAAACTGAACAGCATCACCCCAGTGCGTTTCCGTGGGGGTGTGTGTGTGTTTATGTGTGTTAAAAATATACTGCTTAATTCAGGTGCTGTTAGAATATTCCATTACCCGGGTGTTGGTTAAGACCCATTTTAAACTGCTACTTGGTTTAACCGTCGGTCACGTGCTGTGTGGAAGTTTACTACTTCTGTCCATGTCCAGCTGGTGGATCCCTGTAGTTTGAGGGAACCAGTCTAAACCAGTGTAGGAAGTCCATGGAGGTGCTGGAGAGGGGGCAGAGAAGGGCAACTGGGATGATCAAGGGTCTGGAGAACAGGTCTGATGGGGAGAGGCTGAGGGAGCTGGGGCTGGTCAGCCTAGAGGAGACTGAGGAGAGACCTCATTATGTCTACAATTACCTGAAGGCAGGTTGTAGTGAGGTAGGGGTGGTCCTCTTCTCCCTAACGACTAGGGATAGGACAGGAGGAAAGGTGGTCAAATTGTGCCAGGGGAGATTCCGATTGGATCTTAGGAAAAACTTCTTCCCAGCAAAAGAGGGGAGGCCTTGGAACAGGCTGCCCAGGGAGGGCATGGAGACACGATCTCTGGAGGGGGTCAATGAATGGGCAGACAGGGTATTTTGGGAGACAGGTTAGAGGTCAGGGCAGATACTTGGGCTTGATGATCTTGGAGGTCTTTTCCAACCTTGATGAGTCTATGATTCTAAAGAGGTCCCTCAAGAGAACCATGACGAGATGGCTGCTTCTCCCCATCTGGTCTCTCTGGGCTTCTCCTCCAGCTGCGGAGCTGCTGCTGCCTGCGAGTGGAAGAGATGCTGCAGTGAATAGCCCTGAGCCAGAGAGGACACTGGCAGTAGATTACTGCTGCTGCAGACAGATTTAAATATAAAAGCCAAACGTGAGTGATAAGGAACAGATCAGCTTGCCCATCTCACAGGTGCTGGGGAGCCTGACTGCCTTCTTTACACAAACACAGGTTTAAGTAGTGTTCACCTCACCTCGGGGGTGTGGATGAGTTTATCTTGGTTGGGAATCCATGGAAATTACCTTTAACCCTCAGCACTGTACGGGTTGCCCAACGCACCCATGTAAACACGATGCGTATTTATGGTGTGATGATCCTCGGGGTTCATTAAATCCCATAACCCGGACTTGCAGAGAGCAGCCAGCTCACCGGCTCCTCTGAGCGATGTGAAGAAAAGCCAAGCTGTTAGAGCAAAGTATTTTCACGTTAGGGGTTTGATTTTTTCAACCAGCCGTGAATTGCTTAGAGTTTTCTCTAAAATACTGTTTCATGTCCCTTCTCAGCGTTTGAGATCTGAAAAGCCCTGTGAAATAGTCCCTGCAGCCAGGTAACCCCTTGGTCTGCAGCTCTGGGGGGTCCTCTCTTCCCAGGGGTACTGCAGGCGCTAGAGGGTTTCAAGCCCAGGTCTGCGGTGACAAACGATTATGGCAAGGTGCCACAGAAGTTAAGAGCATGAAACGAGCAGCAGGTCGCACCGATGTCACTGAAGTCTGTAGAGATGACCTCTGGGAAGCAGGGCACCTGAACAAAATGAGAAGGCGAGCTTTATAAAGCGACAGAGCGCTCTGCAGCTTACGGGGCATTAGCAAAGTCAGGGTTCAACCCGGGTACAGCGAAAAACCCCACTTATTCTGGTGCTCAAGGAAGAACACAAAGGGTTCTGCCGTTCATTGCGGGGGCTGGTCTGTGTCGGTGCTGTAGGGCTAGAAGAAGTAAAAAGTAATAAAATCTGACTTTGCCCTAATACCAGCAGATCCAAAGCTAAATACGCAGGGGCTGTTTTGTAAGATCAAACTGCTTTTCCACAGCCTTTTCTCTGAAAAACCCCCAAACAACCCGCCTTCTGAGCGAGGCAGGGGATTTCACAGTTCCCTTTTCAGCAGCATTTTATTTTGGAAATGTTTTCAGCGACCACAGTAGATTCGGGGAGGCGGATTTATCGCTAAGCACCGGTGGGAAAGAGCTAATTAGTCACCCGACCCTTTCCCAGGCCAGTAACCTCCTGCACCCTGCACTGCATCTCCCGCTGCTTGACAAGGGATGAGGATGTCCCAGGAGAGTGCTGGAGACCCTCAACCCGCATGGCTGCCCCATCCTCCTTGCCTGTCACTCCACCCCACCAGCTTTGGACACCATGTGCTGGAAAGGAAGCCCAGGCGGGTGCCTGCAGCCCCACAGCAGGGGGAATGGGAATCATCCTGAGCAGTGGGCTGGCAGTTGGTGTGTTATACTGGGAAATAAAGTTCCTGTGCTCCAGATCTGCCTTCCTCAGGGGTTCTGGGAAGGTGCTCTTTGCAGAAAGGCACACAGGATTAGCTGTGTGTAATGGGGAACTGGGTGGCACTAGGGACTGACTTGGCGGTCCTGCCACAGTGCAGTGGGACATCCCCAGTGGCCAGGCTTCCTCTTTGCTGCTTGAGCGGGGCCCCATCCCAACCACCTTACTGGAGCACAGGCAGGGAGATGCCCATTTGTTTTGCCTAAACCACCCAGCTGCCAAGGGCTTTAGTCTGGAGAAGATAAAATTGATGGGAGATCTTGCTGTTGTTCATGACTACCTGAAGGGAGGTTGCAGAAAGGTGGGGTCAGTCTCTTCTGCCAAATCACTAGCAGTAGGACAAGAGGAAAGTTGTGCTGGGGAGGTTTAGACTGGATATGGGGAAAATTTTCTTCATGATAGAGTGGTCAGGGGTTGGAACAGGCTGCTCAGGGAAGGGATGGAGTCTCCGTCCCTGGAGGTGTTCAAAAAACAAGTACCATGTGGCATTTTGGGCTGTGGTGTAGTGGCCATGGTACGGTTGGGTCAACAGTTGGACTCAGTGCTCTTGGAGGTCTCTTCCAATCTTAATGATTCTATGAAACACCTGGCTTGTCTAAGCATTTATGGATTAGTGAAAGAGGCTGGAGAGCTAGCAGAAGCCGCTGCCTCTCGCGTCTGGCTGCCCTGCCCCAGCAGCAGGAATTTCAGCAGTTTCACTTCCACACCCAGCCGGGGGCTAAATGGTCGTGAGCAGCAGGAACAAAAATAACGGTTTTAAAAAAATAAGCTGGGGAGAGACACGTCACCAGTACTGGTTAACTCAGACAAGATTCGCCTGCAGAGGCTAAGGCTGACTGAGAAAGGAACAGACTCGCAGCAGGATCTGGTGTGAAAGGGACTCATGTCCTGCTGATCCCGAGTGGGGTTAGTGCAGGTGGTTTGCAGGGGCAGGAACATTCTCTGTGTTTCACTATAAACCCATGGAAGGTCCAGCCCCTCTCCCCGTCTGGAATTCTTGCCAACCTGTTGGACTTGGAATTGCCCAGGGAGGTGGTGGACTTGGTGTCCCTGGAGGTGTTCAAAAAACCACGTAGCTGTGGTGCTGGGAACAGGGTTCCACGGGCAGCGTGGGGTTGGGTTGATGGCTGGACTTGATGATCTTAGAGGTCTCTTCCAACCTTAATGATTCTGTGATTCTATGACCTGTCCGACCACCTTGCTGCCCTTTACTCCCTCACAGCCCTGTCCTGAGAGTCACAGCTTAGAGCCTGCTGCTGCCACCATCACCCAAACCCAGCGGTGCCAGAGAGACAGCCTGGAGCTGCATGTGGGGTCCAGCACCTGGGTCCCAACCATGGGAGAGCCAGACAAGAGGTGGGCTCAACTGTGGTTTGACTTGGGTCCCACCTCCTGCGTGAGGCCTGGCTGCTGTCAGCCTTTTCCCATCCAACAGACCCTGGATGTCCCCAGAGCCTTACTAAGGAAGGATCGGTCTGAGTGCTGCCACATGTTTCGGGGGAGGGAAGCCTTCTTTCAGCTGAACTCCTTTCCTCACCTCTAGTGCCTCCTCTGCCCCAAAGAAAAGGCTGTTCTCATTAATTTCTTTCCCTGCAGTTAATTAGTAAGTCCAAGCCAGCCCGTCCTTGGGAGCTGGTAGTTTCTTAATCTCTCTGTTGCTAGGGTATGCCGACATGCTCCATTGGTACCAGTTCCAGCGTGATGTGGGGGATTGTGGAGAGAAAGGGGAAAGGGCTGATCAAACACAGCCTGGTTTTAAAAACAAGAAAAGAAGAAACCCAAGAAAAAAGCTATTTCTGATGAGGCTGAGAAGCTCACAATGGGGAGAGCACGGTGTGAATGATAAGGACTAAAGGAGCTCATTAAATTAGGGCAAGCTGAGAAGAGTTATCTCATTTCACTCTAGTCCTTCTGCCTCTAAGTGTGGGGCGGTACGGACGGCAAGATCACTGCAAAATGCTTGGCACAAGTAAACGTGTAGTGGTTTTCCTGACAGCTTTCCTAAACCAGTCCCTTAAACATGTGTATAGCTGGCTGGAGCGTCAGTGAAGGGCGCTGCTGGACACAAGTGCAGAGTTCAGGCACCTGTTGCCTTTTCTCCCTTACAGGTCTTCCAGCCTCCTAGGAAATAGCAAGGTAGAGGTTAAGTCAGACAGGGGGACCTCAGGAATGATGGAGGTCAAACATAGATGCAAACACAAACTGTTGACCTTGGAAACAGCACCTTTGCTTACTTTACTGGGTCTGCACCAGCAGTGAGGACACAATTCAGAAAGACTCGGGTGGAAGTGAAGTGTTGCCTAGCAAACCCTCACCCTGTCCTTTCCTTGGGATCCCTGGCAAGTGCCTTTCCTCTGGCTGCAGCCAGCATTTGCTGCCTTGGGAGAATGGGGATCCCACCACAGCCTGTCTCAGTAAATGCAGGACTTCTGATGAGCCAAAGAGCACAGGAGCCTGCAGGCTGATAGAGGAGGCTCCTTAGAAGGTCTGTTCAGCAGAAGAAACCAGGGTAGGTCTTAATTCCTCTCTAGCCACCAGGTCAAGGTAAGAGCACAGTAGGTGACAGCACGGTTAGCCAGACTGCAGGTCAGAGCTGTGCTTTGCGAGTGCACAAGATGACAAAACAGAGGGGAGTACCTGCCACAAGCACCCTCTCACTCACAGAGAGTCATGAGATGAGCACTCGCAGTGATGTAAGGCTTCCTTCTTGGAGGACAGCAGAGAGTGACCTGACTGTGCTCTGCACATGTGCTCTGCAGGCTCTGCCAGCCTTAGCTCAGTATGGCCACAGACTCTTGCTGGTTTCACGTGGTCGTTTCCTCCTTGATCCCTTTGAAGGTTGTTTGTTTAAGGCCACCTCATAGCTCCTATTATTGTAGATAACATTACCCTCCCTTGCCTGGAGATCCTTCTCCGTACCTAGATGCCTCCCTCTGGCCAAGAATTCCCCTCTTGCTGTGCAGGTAAGGCACATGGACTGCTTGTTTCTACTGCAAGGGATAAAGGGAGCTATTTGGCACGGTGAGGTCAGCATTTCAATGTGCAAAGAGCGTTTTATTAATCTCTCCTCCTATGTGTAATGGTTTCCCTCTCACTCCTGGAGTACGCAGGGACCCTGGCTGCATGGAGAGTGCAGAGTTTTTCACATGGCAGCTCAGCCTCAGCACTGCTTTGCTGTTTTGAGGCATCAGCCCATCCTTGCACAGGCTGTTGTAAGGCAACCTCTTCTTTTGCCAAGGGATTCCCTCTGAAGAGGGATCCGGTGTTTGGCATCTTGCACATCCTCCCTTCTCATCTCTCCATCCCCTAGTCTTTCTCTTGCAGGTTTTGCCAGAAGGACTGTAGCCAAAAGCAGGGTGAGATGTGGGGGGCAGATGTCACAGTACCCCT
Organism: Upupa epops; assembly: GCA_013397515.1. Classification (NCBI taxonomy): domain Eukaryota; kingdom Metazoa; phylum Chordata; class Aves; order Bucerotiformes; family Upupidae; genus Upupa; species Upupa epops. Next base: position 54,134 of record VZRI01002434.1, on the reverse strand, counting down.
CGCTCGCCTGGCAGAGCTGTTGCAGCAAACAGGCTGGTTTTGCTAATCTGACTCGGCGAGTGCCTTCCTCACGTAACAAAAGCTGGTAGGGAGGAATTTTGTTCACAGCGACCTGTCAGTAATCCCGTCAGTAGTGTTGGTCATCATCTGTTCGTGTGTCACAGTCACACAGATGACTGCGTACTGCTCCTTCAGGACTTCAGCAGAGATGAAGAGATCAGCCTCTCTGGTCTCTTGACAGGAGAGATCTCATCACCCCACAACACTATTAGGTGAACGCAATTTTACACTCATTTGGTGTCTGGTGTTAACAGTGCAGGGCAGTGGAGAACTTATCTGGCTTTTGGGGCATTTTATGCCTTCCCCACACCTCCCTCGAGCTTCACAATACACCCCTCTTTCCAAGCACAGTGGGTTTGCCCTTGTTTCCGGACATGTAGTCTCCAGTGATTCTGTATAAAATCTGGAAGTGTCTCTTGCTGTTTAGAGCAGGTGCCTCTATGCAACAGCCACTTCACACACAGCTCACAGGATCTGTGCCTGTTGACACAAAGAAGGGGCCAAGACTAAAACAAGGTCTGGTGGCTGAGAACACAATCTCTCACCAGAAGGTACACGAAGGGTGGTAGAATAGGGGGGTACTGTGCTACTGGCACCATTTGCTCTGGCTGAGAAGGTGAGGTAGCTTAGAAAACTGTTCTGCTGAGGTTGGATAACAGCTCTATTAGAGGAGGCCGACACAGCCGTTATGGTTTGCTCCTTCCAGTGTTAACTAGAAGGAGCAGTTAATGAATACTGTGTGAGTTTCCCTGCTCCACAGTTTATCAGCAGAGTATTATCTTATGTGCTTTATGATCTAGATAACTGCCTTGGTTTAACAGCAGTGAGCCGTAGTGAACATGTCCTAATCCAGGGTCTAGGGGTCTCAGGCTGAACTAAAACCCATGCCAGGTGGCCTTCTCCTCTGTGGCAACTGGCTGACACTGCAAAACACACAGGAACCCTAAAAACAAAAGCGGCAGAATGGGAAGGAAGGCGACTCACTGCTGGGCAAAGGGCCAGTCTTCTCGGCTTTTTCCTTTGAGCCTCTGCTTGTGGCAGCCCCTGCTCGCACAGCCTTACTGCCAACTGATTTTTTTAGCCGTTCAGTTACGGTGAATCACAACCAGGGGAACCAAAGCACTATCTGAAATTCACTTCCTTGTGGGCACCAGAAATATTGCCTGAACTCCTTCCCCTTTCGGTTACTCTGTTGAAAGAACCCCATTAAACCCCAGTGACCCTGCCGCAGTTACTGTGCTGCTGCCACAGCACTAGCTTCCTCAGGCAGCCAGATCTGGAGTGTCTTTACTGGTGAGACATATACATGACAATGGAAGCTAAACTAGAGAGAGGTTCAGTGTCAGGACCTGGGTTACTTGCACGTCACTTACAGTAAGGACAGGAGGTTAAACAAAGACTGCTCAGCGGAGACTGAGTGTTCCCAGGTGGAGCCTAACAGTTGGTAAGAGGTGGAAACAAAGGTCAGCCTTCTGATCTTTCCTAGACCAAGATAAACCTGTGGTGATTCCACTGAAGCCACTTACCCAGTAATTAAAGGCACATCAGTTTGGACCTCAGGCAAGTGAGAGGTTTTAACAATGTACTATGCATACTGGAGAGAGGAGCAATGAGCATCAACTACCCAAAAACTAGAGAGGTCACAGGAGATGTCAAGTACATTGACTCAGAGTAATCACCAGCTCCTGTTCAGCTCAGGCTAGAGAAAAAAGCCTGTAGAAGCTGGGCTGGATATGTGAGGACATAAGGTCAGGCAGCAAAACAGGATTCAATTAGCAAGTAATTTCTCTATCACTACTTTAGCAGGAAGAGGAAGACCCAAGTGACTCTCTGGGCAGTGATGGGCAGCTTCACAATACAAGGGCAGGTTCATGGCCACAGTTCCAGAGTGCTTCATACCTCTTTTGCCTTTGTTATCACTTCTGACCACTCACCTCCTTGTTTTCCATCTGCCTCAGCTCAGTTTCTGGGAGGACCTGCTCCATGATCCTGCCAGGCACAGAGGTGAGACAGACTGGCCTGGAGTTCCCTGGGTCAGCTTTTTAAAAAGGGGAGTTATCTTTCCCCTTTAGCAGCTGGGGAGCAGCTCACAGCACTGCCACAATTTCTCCAATGTGATGGATAATGCTCTAGCAACTGCATCCACCAGTTCCCTCAGAACCCCTGGGTTTGTCCAGGAGCTCCTGCTCATCCACAGAGGCCTCCTGGCATTTTTGCCTGACTGTTTGTTTGTAGGGATGAGTGTTCTTGGGTTTAGAAGAGGTGGTCTTTGAATACTAACCGGCTTTTTGCACTCCCAGTCCCTCTAGGACTCAATCCCACTGTGCTCTACAGAAACAGGTCCCTGAAGAGGCTAAAGTCTGCTTTTCTGAAGTCCAGGGTGACAAACTTGGTGGACACCCTCCTTGCTGCCCTAAGACTATGAACTCTACTGTCTCACAATCACTGCAGCCCAGGCTGTTGCTGAATTTTACATTCCCCACCAGCCTCTCCTTGTTGGTGAAAACAAGGTCCAGCATAGCTCCTGCACTCATCAGCTCCTAGAATCACAGAAACATTACAGTTGGAAACAACCGGGAATCTCCTGGATTGTTTATGCCCTGCTGTATCGTCTTTCCAACAGATATTGCAGTGGTCAAAGTCCCCCATGAGGACCAGTGCTTGTGAACGTGAAGCTAACCCTATCCGCCTATAAAGGGCCTCTCCGCCTGTTCTCTTTCTGAGGTGATTGCTCCAGCCAGTTATTTAACCACAACAGCTCTAGGTGTAACCTTGCCCAGCTTCTGGGCAGTTCCGGAGCCTGGAGATCAGACTTGGAAGCTTGGAAAAGTGCCGATGTAGTTCCTGTCTTTAAAAGGGAAAAAAGGAGGAGCCAGGGATTACAGATTGTTCAGTTTAGCTTCAATTCCCGGAAAAATGCTGGAACAAACAATCAAAAGCACCTAAAACAAAACAAAGGGATGAATAATGGCCAGCAGAGGTTTGTCACAAACCAATTGTGTAAAACGGACTGATTTCCCCTCAGGACAGAGTGAAAAAGCCCCACTGATAAGGGAGAAGCCCCAGCAGCCCTGTATTTTGGTGGTGATGCTGCTTTCGTCACAGTGTCAAGCAATGCTGCTCAGCAAATAAAGGGAACCTGTGGCCTGGGAGCTCCTTTGGGATGATGCAATATTGATTGGAAACCACGATGAGAACAGTTACTGGTTCTACTGTAACCAAGGAAAGGTGGATCAAGAAGGGGCGACTGCAAGGGGTGACTGCAAGGCCAGTCTGATTTAAGGGGATTATGAAGCGCTTGGACACCAGGATAGTGAACAGCTTTGTCTGGAAGGGCACTGGGGCTCCACTGAAATCAAGTTAGAGCTAAAAACATTTGAGACAAATGGTCTTAAAAGTCAGATTTATTTCAGTCAGGACGGTTCTACCCCTGGGTATCAGCAGGAATAATGAACTTGGTGATTCTGTTTGCATAGGGTGGTAATTTTTGTGCCTGTGTGACAGCTCTGGGTAAAAAGATCTGAAAGCTGTTCTGTGTCAGAACTCGGATCTGAGTTAACTGCTAATGCACGAGGGGCAAATGCCCTGCTAGGCTCTGTGCACAGGCAGGTACCCTACGGATAATCCTTCTGCTCAGTTCTTCGCAAGGCTGCGCTTGGAGTGTGATGTCCAGTCATGGATGCTGTGCTCAAGACGAAATCAGCTGAGGGGTAATCGGAGGTCTTGAAAAACAGAGTTAGGAGGGAAGAATGAACAAACTGACTTTCTTTAGTCTAGAGGAGACTGAGGGAGATAAAGTTACTGCTGTCAAATATGTGAACCGTGGCTGGGAAGAAAAGGGGAATAAATTGTTCTCCATACCCACGATGGATAAGACAAGTAATGGGCTTAAATTGCAGAAAAGGAGACTGAGACTGGATGTTAGAGTAAGTCAAGCAGTAAGATAATGACACACAGGAGTATCTGCGGAGGGTGTGGAATCGCCATTCCGCAGTCAGGAAGAGGTTAGACAAGCTTTTGCCAAGAGTGACCTAAGTATAACGATCCTGCCTTGGGACCTGTGTCTGGACTAAGTGATCTTTTGAGATCCAGCCATATAAATCTCTGGCTCTCTCCCGGCTGCTGGAGGCAGCGAGGCTGACAAGGGGGAGCACTGCAAGCATTTTGTATGTGTGGTTTGTAACACTCTCCTCAGTGAGTGAGGACCAAGAACACTCCTGCAGCAGCTGAATGTGCTGTTTTCCGCTTCAGAGGAAAAGGGCTGTGGTGGCGGATGGAGTCTCCAAAGACTGGGGCATCCCTGGATTATCACAATACGGTCCTGTGTGTTTTATCCTACGTTGAAATGGCTTTGGTCTTCCTGTGGTGATGACACGTGAACTAACTGTCAGAGCACTGGTCAGTATCTAGCACTCTGTTATGCTGAAACTCTGTCCTGACTCTTGCTCAGATTCCAGCCTCCAGAACCAGGCAGAGCTGGCCATCCTGATCTACAGACCTCAAGGCTGTTTGCTTCTATTTTGTTGGAAACCAGGGCTAAGTTCAGCCCCCAGCCCTGCCACAGGTGATGCAGGCTGGCACTAGACTGCAGTCTTAGTCAGTCACTGGGGAATGGAAACGTGAGCTCTTTATCTAGAGTCACCACGGGCCATTAGGGCAGAGCTTGCTAAAGATAATTTTCTGCAAGCACTCCTCAAAGTTCGTGTTTCTCTAGGAATTAAAGGGAAGATAAGTGGAAAAGGGTAAAAGCGGGAAGGACAGAAATACTCTTTTTTCCAGTTTCTAAAGACAGCTCTTACAAACATCAGTGTATAAATAGAATGGGGGAGCAAAGAGAAGGCTCATTTTAAAGAGGTGGCTCAGCCCATGTCCCTTGAAAAAAACCAGCATAGAGCAAACACTGCAGTCCTTTAACTTGGTGTCATAATCTATCACACGTTTCCAGTTGCGAAATCTCTCCGCAATGTGGAACAGATGTTGTGGCGAGGAAAACAGATAATGGGATGGGAAATGCAGAGAAGATGGATCTGTGTTGCAGTCCTTGTGGGAAATCTTGGTGCTGCTTTCCAAAGTTCGGTGCTGGTGAGCAATTGGGAGCTAGAGAAGCTCTACCAGCAGAGCCACTAGAAGTCTGTAACCCTGTCCCCAGTACTTGCTTTCCATAGTGAGCATCAGCCTCAAGGGCAGCTTTGGGCAGGGGACCAGTTCTGCCCACCATCTTCTACATGATCCCTTTAATATTGCCTCCAGAGCTTTTTGCGTAAGAAATGCACCTAAACAGAGGCTTTCCCAGTCCCCGTGGCAGTAGATCAAAGGCAATACCAATACAGAGTTAATTCAGGAGAAGGAATTCCCCCTTGCAGTGGTCTTACCCCAGCACTGGAGGGAAGGTGTCATTCACAAGGGCAAAGGTGCTGATACTGGCATGGGTTTGTAGGTTTGTTTGAGGCGTTTTTGTCTCCCACTAGAGGAATTCAGGAGGGGAGTGAAGCAGTAAATGTCACCTGAGCTTCAGCAGAAGAAGAGTTTATAGGTAAAACTACAATTTCTAAATGTCCATGAAGCGTTCAGCTGCAAGAATCCTGGACAAAACCTAGGGCTACAGCCCTGTCAAGTGAAACCTCTTTCCAAGGGAGCAGTGTTTCCTTTCCCTGTCCAGGTCAAGTGTGCAGAACATCCCCCTCACGCTTATCCAGAGTGCCTATCCTCACATTAACCAGCTGTGTCCTCAAAAGCAGCAAACCCTGCCAAAGGGAAGGTGAGGGAGGATGTCATCTCCACTTGCTTTGTGTAAATGACAGGAGCAGAGGGCACAGAGTGATTGGGAAGAACAGAAGATGCCTGATTCATACACAGAGGGATGAGGGCAAAACCCCCTGGACAAACCAATGAAGAAATGTCTCCTTTTGGGAGACAGAGCAAAGGGTTGGCCACAAGCACTGCGGCCTTCTAGGATGTCTTGAGGATCATAAGGTGAGAAAACAGATGTTTATTGATTTTATTTGCACTAGAAATGACCATCATAGTAGCTTGACGCAAGGGAGACCTTGAAGAGCTTAGGTGAGAATGAAAAAGTTGCTACTTGCCCGTCAAAAACATCACTGTCTGTGGGTGGTAACAGTACAGGAGAAAGAACCACGTGTGACGCAAAACATCATGGAATTCTGCTGGTGTGAAGTGAACCAATTTCTTCTGTTAAAGCTTTCAAAATGCTGCTTTTTCCTCAAACAAATGTTCTAAAATGCTGTTTCTTTTGAATCACTGGCAAACTCCTGTTGGCTTCTTCCTCACTGACTGCAGAATAGAAAAGGCGAGCTCAGTTTCAGAACCTGTTATCCTCCTGTCCTGTATGCCCTTAGTTTCCTCCTTGCATGCTGCTCACCAAAGAGTCCCACGTTTCTTTCCCAACACAGGAGGGAAACACCCACACAAAGGTCCGTGTGATTTCACAGAATCACTGAGGCTGGAAAAGCTCTCTGAGCTCCTCCAGCCCAGCCTATGACCCAACATCACATTGGCCAGACCGGGTCACTAAGTGCCGCATCCAGTCTGTCCTTAAACATCTCCAGGGATGGGGACTCCACCACTGCCCTGGGCAGTCTGTTCCAATGTCTGATCCCCCTTTCCCTGAGGAAGGGCTTCCTAACATCCAACCTAACCCTCCCCTGGCAGCTTCAGGCCCTGCCCTCTTGTCTTGGTGCTGGTTGCCTGGGAGAAGAGTCCAACCACTACCTAGCTGCAACCTCCTGATAAGGCTCCCCGTGTGCCTTCTCTTTTCTAGGCTAAACCCACCAGCTCCTTCAGCCTCTCCTCTTCAGGCTTTCTCTCTACTCCCTTCCTCAGCCTCATTGCTCCTCTGGACCCACTCCAGCCCCTCAATCTCTTTCTTGAGGTGAGTGGCCCAGAACTGCCTCCCCAGCACCCAGGACAGGGGGAGAATAACATCCCTAATTTCTGTAGAGGGACTCCTAACAGGCGGCACTGGTACAACAGAGCTCTGCTGAAGCTAGGTTTATGGAAAACACGTTGAACCTATAGGTAGTTTGGTGTGAGATGGCAAACGCTTCCAGGGTTGTTCTGAAACTCAGGAGACATGTTGCCCTGGGCAGGGACTTGGGGCTTATGGAACTCTGTAAAATAGGCATTAATTAGAAAAATCAGATCAAAAAAGGACCCACTCAGGCCTGATGGCCTCATCTGCTGCAGGCATCTTAATCACATTTGCAGAAATCCGTTGCACACATTGACTCAGGAAAGGTTTCCTCCCTGCAGCCGCTCTCACTTTTGAACTCCAGCTGACACCATCCCAGCTCTAGGGCTCTGACATATCAGAAGGGTTCTTCACATGATGACATCTTACAGCAAATACTGGGGGGGTTAGCCTGGATTGTGTGTCCCCTTCCCAGCACCACACGTGGTCAATGCTCGCACCTACACAGAGCCCTCAGTGTGTCCATTCCCCGAGCCACACCACACTGTCTGTGGCCACACTGGGGCTCACGCCAGCCCACGCTATGTGCATGTGGTTTCCCATCATGTCTGTTTTCACTGAAAGAGGAAGGTGAGGAAGAATGGACCTTTTCATTTCCAGGAATGCCCTGAACCATGGCGTTGTGTACAGGTCTGGAAAAAGGAAGCGTGGCCATTCGGAGGTGAGTTTAGGGGCTCTGAAGAGCTTGGTCCCTCCATGCTGGCATAATTGAATTGCTCTGTTTACTGGCTATTGCCCCACCAAACCACATGCAGTGCGGCCAAGGACAGGCTGCGTAAGGTTTAACTGCACTTCCTTAGAAATCTCAGTAGAAAAACTCTTGACAGCTTCAGCCTTAGCTCTCTGGGGACAAGGACATGCTGAACGAGGAGCTCTGTGAGACACACGGTGTTCTTGCAGGATTTTGTAAATGTCAGAGTTAAGACACTCAACCACACTTCTGGACATCACAGTGCAGCACAGTGCTGCAGCAGCCCATGAAAGGGAACAAGCTCTGTTGAAAGAAGAATCAGAGTCATCTGGCTCAAGCTAGGTACTGCTGCTGCTGGCAGCTGCTCAATCCTACAGCCCAGGAGAGGCCAGGTAGTCATGGCTCCCAGTCACCGACCTGCAGCATAGGTACCATATGCTGGTACAAAATCTTACCCGAGCTTTCTCTTGTCAGGCCCCACAACTGGACAGCACAAAAGATGTTGGTAGGGGCCAGATGTTTTAGCAGGAGAAATGGGTTAACTCAACCCCAAGGTACTTCCAGCAGGAGGGGAGGTGATGCCTACTAGTGACATTGCTTTTGAGATAGAAACGCTCAAAATTCACTATTTAAGGAGCATTATTTTTGGTATCTCATAGCCAACAGGTCCTTTTGGCACACATACCCCTCATCATTGCACTTCATGCATGATCAGAGATTGCCAGTGCAGTTCTGGGAGAGTCTTCGGGCTATTTGCTTCTTAGCTGGAGCTTAGAGCCAAAACACTTAAGGCAACCTGAGCCTTACAGTTTTGTGCATGTTATTAAGGCAGCAAGCTGCAGCATGCCCTCTTCCCTCTCCTTTCTTGGCAGTCACTCGAGAACTGAATACCTGACACGTGCACGATACCTCTGAGCTGGATTCACGTATCTAAAATAGCGTCATTTTTACTTTAACGACACAGGTGAAAAGGATGTGTGCGGCCTAAGGAAGGGAACACAGAGCCACCACAGTTCTGCACTGACGATGCTGAGAGCTGATGCTACTACAACACGCTGTGGCGCACTGGCTTATGGCTCCTGGTGTTGCAAGCCAGCCTTCAGAAGGGCTGAAGAGCACTTGCCTCCTGTGTGCTGTCTGTCTTGTCAGGAATGTTCTAAGGACATGCTGCACAGCCATAGTGATGGCTGGAGTTGGCCCAGTCACCGTGTGAGCAAGGTTAAGGAATTCTGCTCTTGTGACCCCGGGTAACTGGCTGTTACAGATGGCTTGGACTATTCTCAGAAGCATCATTGGGAAGGTGGGGCTGATACCTACACTGTGGACTTCCCTGTCTTAAACATCGGGAAATTTATTTTACCTTACATCTGAGTTTTCTGGAGAGGGAAAGGGATAGAATTTGAATTTAAATGTGTATGTGCAGTGTTCCAAGAAGTATTTTTCCTTGTAAGATAGAGACTGACGCTCTCAGGTAGATCTTCAACTTAGAACATCTATTTTTGAAATCAGTGCTTTTCTCCTGCCCTTCCCATCCTCCTTCCCGTCCCCAGAGACTGTGGGGTGGTACCTTCTGGCAGGCTGCTCTAATATAATCATCCAGCCATGACCAACTTTTACCTCAGCTGCATTAACCAACCCCTTTCAATGACGAGTGCAATGCAGTCAGTGTTTACATGCGCAATGCTCTGCCACATGTCTCTGCTCCAGGTACTGTCTTGGCTGTGAAGCAGACCAGTCTCTAAACCCTGGGATAGCATTCCTGTTTGCACTTTCTCATGCTGGGCATCTCAAGCAGTTGTTAGAGAGATGGTAATCAGGTGCTCCAGGAGAGCTTTTGCTCCCTCCTTTCCCTCACCACGCTCTGGACATGTCTTCTGATGAGGAAAACACTATTAGAGCCTGAGGTCATCTCAGTCCTTCCATGAAGTCCCCTTCTCTTGACCAATCCTCCTGCAGCTTGCCACGCCAGTTCCCTGCATGCAGTTACGGCTAAGTGTACAAAGCAAAGGCAGGGAAATGAGTGTCTGCATCAGGAAGGTGGATTCTTCTGACGGGACACTGTTTCATAAGGCCGATGAGACAATCTGAGTCATCACGCTCCTCCCACACAGAAATCCCCTCCTGCCGTAGCTATGCCTTGCATACCCAACAGCTTAGTAACCAGCATAAAGCTGGGGAAAACCCTATATTAGCAGAGTGTGGTGGCCAAATGCCACCTTCTTCAGCTTTGGCCCCACATGACATCTTGGCTATTGCCACTGTGATAGTGGTTACGAGCCGTGCCTGTGGAAAATGACTGGATGCAAAAAGCACAGTTACCTCTCCCTTAGCCAGCGAAGAATAACTGGAATGTCCTGTTAATGTTTTGGTTGCTCCACATGCTTTTATACCAACCTTGCTGGGAGACTGGCAGCGGTGTAACAAAAGCAGAAAGGTGATGAAATCATTCCAACCCACCTGCTGCTCCTTACGAGAGAGATGGATCCACTTTCATTTCTACTGTAGCTTGTGCCTGACATTCACATCCACGTCAGCAGGTGAATGGAGGCTTGCTGAGCAGCCTGGACTCGGTGTCCTCGTGTCCCCACAGTGGGTTTAAGACAGCCAAAACAAGCTCCTGATGGAGCCTTCTCAGTACTCACATACCACAGTCAGATGTGAAACTCAACTGAGGGTCACTGCTTGGTGAAGGAGTGAGGGCAGGAGAAGATGAGAACTTGGTGGCATCTGATGGGTAAGTGGCCAGGAGTTGCCAGAGCAGGTAATGACCTGTGATGTGCATGCGCTGCAGAATGCAGCAGAGGTCTCAGACGCTGATCCGATGTGCAATATGGGACAAATAAGAAAATATTGTTGGAAAGACTATAGAAAATACAGGAGATATTCGGGCTGCGCGGAAGCAGAAAGAGCTGCCTCGAGAAGATCTTTTGTGTGAAAGCTACTACTGTGGGAAACTGCCATCCTTTCTTCTGGATGTCTGGGAATACAGGGGTTGCAAGTCCTGTAGTTCAAGATTTCAGGTTTAAATCACTGAATTCTGTACATTTTCATAGGGCAGGTCTAGTCCAGCAGCTTCTGAAGAGATTTAACTGTGACTGAAACACTCCTGCAGAATAGGACTATTTACAACATCTCCTTGAAGGCAAGTAACCAAGTGAGGGTGGTGTGACCACAGCCTCAAGTACTGGCTGCACTGGGGCTGTGCACAGACTGGTGAAAAGGCTGGCTGGTGAGGACGCACGTCTTTTTAGGCTCTGCAGATTTGCCTTCCCTTTCACCAGATCTTCTCCATCACCACCATCCTGGCCTGGACAGGCAGCCAGTGTCCCTGCTGCCAGCCTGTCCTCATCCCACCACAAGACCACCCGCCAGACACTCAGCTCCCCAGCACCCACCACTCCCAACAGCAGCTGCCAGCCAGATAATTAATTTTGGAGGCCCCCGCTAATCCACTCCACCCTCACCCCACCATTTACAGCATCACAGCAGCTCCCAGCTTGTGATAGCGCAGTGGCCGGCGGGTGACCCTGGCTTAGTGTAAATATTTTGCTTTCTCTGGAGGAAACGTGACATACATTTGGGATGGAAGTTATCCAGAGGCTGCAGTCAAGCCGCTGGGAAGCCCCTGCTGTGGAGGTCTCCAGGTACAGTGCCATCAGTCATGATGGACTTGCCCCCTCTGCCCTGGAAGAGGGTCAAGCATTCACCTCCCAGTGACAGAGCGAGCGGATGGGGGTCAGTTTGGGGTGTTACCCGTGTGCCCCAGCAGTAAGGAGTGACGGTATGGCAAGGCAAGGCTATCTTGCCCTGACACACACCAGCACTAGCACAAAGTGGGTCATGGTGGAGAGAGTGGAGCAGAGGTGCTACCTATCCCCCCCCCCCCCATGCTGGTTAGAGGCAGAGATGCCATCAGACAAAATCCGTATGTGATCACTCCTGTTTCTTAAACTGCACAGCCGGGTATGGCAGCTATCCCTGACCTGCTGACAGGCTCTGCCTCTCACTGTGGATGGGCCAGCTGTATGTCCAGATGGACCTTGCAAGCTGGTCTCCAGCTGAGGGGTGCAGTCACCTGCATCTGTCTGCCTGGAAAAGAAGTGGTACTGTGATGCTTCCAGGCTCACTGCAGCTAGCACTGGTAAATGTTAATTAATTTACACCTGGTAAATGTTAATTAATGATGTTTCTGAGGACAGAAGGGGCTGTGATCTCATGCATTGGCTGGAGAGAAAGGTATCTCCCAGACTTAACTATGATTCTGCCGAATTATAGCACAGGGGGGTTCCCCTGGGTTGGTGTCTGTTTGCTGGGCATTCCTGCACTCAGTCCCAACAGCCTTACATGGCAACTCTGTGAGCCACATCACCCCAAATGGGCAAGCTGCACCAAGTCAAAGCTCTGGGGTTGGTAGGTACCCAGAAATCAAGGCACTAACTTGGTTTAGTTTTAGGCCATGCCAAGGCCCTGTCCTGATAAACTGCTGCGAGTTTCATTATCCACCTCTGTCTCTGCAGACAGTCAAAGCTGTTAGGAGAAAACGGATGCGTAGTGGGTTGGTCTGTGTAGGGCTCCACAGCAGACAATTTAAAATCAAATGACAGTGGCACACTCTGCAGTTCAACCACACCCAGAAGGCTCCCTTTCACAGGACAGTGCTCCTCATGAACTGGAAGAGAAGCTGAACCAAGGGCAGGGTGAGGTTCAGTCGGTGCACTGAGCCGTCCGGGCACATTGACTTTTTAGGAAGATTCCCAGTGAATGTTAAACAAACTCTGACGTTCCCAGCACCGCTGCCTGGAGTCAGCGCTTCACCCCCTGCTCTGTGCGCAGACATTGAAAACAGCTCTTGTGGCAGCTGCTGGCTGAATCCTGCCTGAGAGACTGCACAAATGAGTCACTGCGACGGGACCTACCCCATGCTAGCACCCACGTGCTGTCAGCATGCTGAGGTGAAACGCAGTGGAGAAGGAAGGCAGTGACATAATAGTTTATGGGATTGGAAATGAAGATGTCCTTTAAAAAAGTTAGAACACACGCAAACCTGTGTGTACCCACATACACACACATCATACAAGCACACCCTCTGTTGCCAAGGAAAGCATGTGCCACAGAGTTCTAAGGATGCTACGCTCATAGTAGAACAGAGTGTAGAAAAAAAGATTAGCTGAGAGACTTAAAAAACCCCACCACTCTGAGCATGCTGTGGGCTCTGTGCTGTGAACCTGCCCTGCTGTCACTAGTGTCCACAGCTGGTTCAGAGAAAGAGGAATGACTCTTGCAGGAGCTCCGTGTCGAGGCCCTCTGCGGTGCCCACAGCTCACTGTGCAGTGTGTTGTTCCTCATGGTTTGTCTTTGTTCAAACCAGTGCGACTGCGTTTTGCCAAATGAAGCCACTCCAACATCTCCTACAACCCAAAGACTCGCTTTTACTGTTAACCCCTCAGCCCATCACAGCAAGTTCTGATGGTGTGGTATCTTGGCTGGTGGGGATAGGGGCTACTCAGACTTGACCGGGGTCACACTGAAGTCCTTGCTTCAGGACTCACTGCAGCTACAGGCTGGGAAAGGGTGAAGGAGTTTGCAGCCATAATAGACAGACTCAGTCCTCTGCCCCGAGATGATAGACCTGTCTCCCACCACAGACTCTTTCTAACAACAGATTAACTGAATTCTTTTCAGCTTTTTTTTCTTGTACTGAGAGGACATGGCCCAAAGCAGCTGAAAGGACAGCCCACCTACCCAATACCAGCAGCTCTTTCTGATCTGCTTTTCCTCTGACATTGTCTGGGGTACCCTCCTCCCCCACCCCCATGTAAATTCACCCCTTTTTAATGCAGCTGGTTGGGGTTTGGGAGGAGTGGACAGTGCCAGCCACCCGAAAGGCGAGCCAGAAGAGCTGCCATCTAAACACCAGCTGCCAGAGAGGTGAATTTTAACTGACAAGAAAAGGTGTTGAGAGTTGCTGCATTGTTTTGGGGGGCTTGGAGGTGTTCACACAAACACAGAGCTCTGGACTCAGCAGACACAGCTAATTCAGCTGAGCACCACAGGCGGAGCCAGCTCTAGGTAAACTTTGCCGCTCTCTTGCAGATTTCAGCCAGGCTTGTCCCAGTCAGCACCATGAACCGCTGCCAGGGGCACCTCATAAATAAAAGCAGGCTAGGAGAGACTCGGGATGTGTTTCCTGTGTATTTGCTTCGAACAAGGTCGTATCTCACAGCCAGGGCCCAACTTTTCAAAACGTTGCCAGTTCAAAAAGTCAGCCTGGTGTTTACACTGTCCTAAAGGAGACCTGGGGCAACCATCAGCCTGAGCAGCGGGAGGAAACCTCCCCCTTGTTCAGAAGGGTTTGTGTCTGGGTTTGGTCTCCAAAAATTACAGATGTGGGAGTGAGGAGGGTGTCTGTGAACTGCGACTCAAGTCGCAGCATTCGGTGATCAGAGCCCTCTGTATTAACAGCAGTCACGAAGCACAGGATTACCTTTCAGAGTGCAAAGCTTTGCATTTCAAGGAGAGAGATGCCCGTGGCATGTGCTTCTCCTGGAACACAGCACCAGTTAGGAACGACAAGGAAGCATGGCACACATGGCTGAGAGGTAGCCAGAGGAATCTCTCCTTTCAATCCATCAGCAGAAGAGATGCTCGGAGATTGCACCCATCCTGAAAGCCTCATTCTCTTCTGCAGAATAATAAGCAAATAGGTCTGAGCCTGTTGCCTGCAGGAAAATGCTTTTGTAAGGGAAGGAGCACCCTGCACTGAATCAACAAACAGGAGAATGGCTGTGTTTGTTTTTCCTGTACTGGAGGTGAAGGTGCAACCCAGCTGGGGTTTCTTTCACATTGTCTCTGCTTGACACACATCAGGGATAGGCACAGACACAGGCAGAGCTGCACATATCTGTGGAGGGAGTGTGTAAGAGGAGCAACACAAGCTTTGGGCTCTGCCTTTGCCCAGGAATGTACCCTGCCATTCCCGTCTGTGGTGGGAGATGCCTGGCAGTAGTTGCCCACCAGGCTCTACTTCCAAGAGTGCTCCAAGCCAGCAGGTGCCACCAAAGGGAGCTGCCTTGGTGTCCTTCTGTCCCTGGCCATTTGCTTCCGCCCCTCGTCTCCTGTGTGATAGCACCAAAGGGCACTGGCAGATACAGCCAGAGTACAACCAATGAGCCAAGGAGGAACACAAAATGGAAGCTTTTTCAATCCCGGCTCTGCTGTCCAGTCCAGTCCCAGATCACTGGGAGTGATCCTCAAGTGCTGCTTTTGGCAGCAAAACTGGCTCATGCACAGTGTCCATGGCCCTCTGGCCTGAAGCCAGCGATGACCTGGCCGTGGAGGTGAGGGCTGCCATTCAGGGCATCCCTGACTCCCTGGGTGGGTGGCAGGACAGGAGCAAGCACAGCAGAATTAACTGAGCAGAAGCAGTGATGCTGATGACACTTTCCATGCATTTTCATACTTGCAGCAATGCGCAGAACACACCTAACTCCACATGGGCTGCATCTTTTCACTTACTGATCACAGCTACAGAACTACCAGTGTAGCTGCTGTCCATGCTATGCGCGTGTTGTCGGTACCTCTGAAGGAATGCGCCTGGCACAGGCACAGACTCAGCACCGATTTGGAAAAACAGAGTTATCTAGGCAGACAGAGGTATTTTCTTCCTCCCTTGCATTCCAGAGCCAATTATCTGGAAGTATCCTGGGTGCTTAGTCAGGGCACAGGGAGCGTTTGCAAAGGCAAGGGCAGCAGCGAGTTTATGGTCTGTGCCCCGTATCCATCTGTTCCCAGCGTTTGAACCACTAGCTCAGAAGCAGCCCCATGGCAGGAATAAACACTTCAAGAAGAGCATATGCTCCAGATCGCTATGTCTGGGACACGCGCTGCACACATATGGGTTTATATTTTTCGTCTGCATTTCCTTTTGCCCTCTTTGCTCCTGGCAGACGGTAAGAGGACTGTGTGTGTGTGTGTGCGTGCGTATGTGCCCCTCTCTGTGCTCACACATGTATTGGGACAGGTACTCCTCAGCCTGTGCAAGTGCTTGTAGATGCACGCAGATCCGTATGTGCTCGTACAGACCCATGGTACTCGTCACGTTCACATCTGTCTGTGGAGATGCCTCTCCTGCCATGCAATCCACATACACACAGATTTGCTGCAACAAGTCAATTGTGTTTTCTCTCTCTCCTGGATTGCCAAACGCTGGAAGCCGCAGGCTAGCTATTGTGGTTACTCTGATTCCCAGGTCCCTCCTGCAGTTGGAGAGTAAGCGGCGCTGCGAGTTTCCTAACGGCTGGGATGCAGTTTTGTGTAAAACACCTTCTAGGCATTAGACTTTTCCCAGCAAAGCAGGGGGGTGGGGTGGGTATTTAAAGGAAGGAGAGTTGTGCTCTTTGATGTGGGGATTAGTTCACATGTCAGTGTTATCCCCCTTTTTTTAATACCCTGTGATTTATAGGAGGGCAGCAATGAGAGACAGCCAAGGGGACACCCACATGAAGAGGACTGTGTGACACCTCCTTCTCAAAGACACCTACAACTGAAGTACCTGGCAGCAACAGAAAGACTGCAATTGCAAAAAATGAGAAAGCTTTGTAAAAGGGAACCTGTTTTGCCTAGCAAATGCTTTCTAAAAATCAGAGGTACTTGAATGCTATGGAGCAGGAACTGTTCTTTCCCAGCAGCCAAGCGAGGAGGCTTTCTGCACATCCACAATAAAGACACAACAACAGCCTTTTTACTTTCCTTCAGAAAAAACGTTTGGTTTGTATTCTCCCCCTAGAGCATGCATCACCAGCGAGAATGAGTGTGGCTCCAAAAGTGATGATGCTTGCTTAAAGTATATTTAGCACCGGGACTGCTCCAGTCAGAGTTTCCATGCTCTCTGGCAGGAGGCCTTTATCAGTGCTTTAGAAAAACTTCACGTTTTGGTCAAAAGTTACGTGGTGGTTCTGCGAGCCAATCTCACGTCAGTCCGTGTCGGAGGAAACTTTCCTGATGCTTTTCATGGGAACTGGATAAGGCTCTGACTTATTAGGCTAGAAGCCACATTCAGAGTAGCTTTGCTGAGCATATCTGAATTGTTGAGACTTACTGCTCAGTGGAGTGGGTGGCTGAGGGGCTGGCAGAGAAGACACTGATGGGGACAGTATGAGTGATTGAGCTAGCTATGATTGTAAGACAGTAGGCATTAGCAATTTTTCAAGTGTCTGTTTTGTCCCCTTTCAATTCCAAGTGCTTTATTAGTCCATTTGTCTCTGAACAAAACTGAGACATTCTAATAGAACAAACTCTTGTTTTTAAATAATAACACCCCAGACCAGCTCTTTGAGTTGATTCCCTGCACTGGTTTTGAGGGCAGTGTGGGAGTCAAGACTGTGGCAGCCCAGACTTCAGAGCAAGCTGCTGTAAAGCGCTACCTTCACAGAGTGAGATTCCTAGAAGGGTTCAGGTTGGAAGGGACCTTAAAGATCATCTGGTTCCAAGCCCCCTGCCATGAGCAGGGACACCC
>VZRI01002434.1:18723-33307 GCA_013397515.1 Upupa epops | reverse complement strand
TGGTGGGGGGTGTCCCTGCTCATGGCAGGGGGGTTGGAACTGGATGATCTTTAAGGTCCCTTCCAACCTGAACCATTTTAGCAATCTATGGAAGACTGACACTGCCTATACATTAGAGCTGCTTCTGAACAGTTCTGCTTTTCCTCTCTGTTTAACAGAAATGTTGCTTCCCTGGGAGGTTCTCCAAGAGCACGTGTTCCCTCAGACGTCTCATGGGCAGAAGGGATGCTAAAGAAAAAACTGTCACTTCCATAGGCTTTGTGATGGATTGGATACCTGCACTATCACCTGGGATTTGAGCATGGAATACTTTAGGGAAAGGACCGTATTCTCTTGTTGATTCCCTACTAACAATCATCAGTGTCCCATGGAGGTTAAGGTTATGCTGCTAACTGTACACAGGTTGGAAGAAGTGATCTCCTCACCCGCTGGAACAAGTAACCATTGGTAGGGCTGTTGGGCTGAAGAAAGTGGGGCACCAGCAGTATTGGTTTGGCTGAAAAGTAACAGGTTTTCACCTTCAGGTCTAAATTGCAGCCATGTCAGACAGTCACCAGGCTCCACCACTTGAACTTACAGCTTAGGGGAGAGCTCACAGACCCTGGAAATGCTGCAGCTCAACAGCCCTGTTCTTAGCACAGTGGCCTGTGCAAAGCTTCCCTGGCACCTGATTAAAAAGCACTGCAGGGGGTTCACGGGGAGCTGGGCTGGGGTCAGGAGCGCATTAAACCTTTGCATGTAAGTTTTCATGTGACTGGGCTGGCTGTCCAGTGACTGTGGACTCCACTGGAGTGACTTGCAGAGACTTGGGAATTGTTATATGGGATTGCTAGAGAATGCCAGCAATGTACACAGGGCTCGGGGGGAGGATGAAAGGCAAATGCCACTCGATGAATGAATTCAGAAATATGCCTGCGATTTGTGAACGACTCCCTTCCCTTTGCTGAACCTGCACACGAGTCTCTACAGCTGCTGCTGAAAGCCTTGCAACACTGTCCCACAGCTGAGACGGTCCACACTGACCCCCTCAGCTCTGCCAGCCCATCCACCTCTGCCTAGTGCCTGCCACTGTGCACGCACAGGCCACGCAGCTCTTCACCGGCAGCAAGAAAAGCCCAGCTCCAGCATGCTGTGCACAGTCCTTCTTGCCAAGGCAACAGCCAACCTCCTAAGCCCTGGGTACAGCAGGGTGCAGCTCTCCTGCATGCGGCAGCTCCCACTGGTGGTGGCAGCGCTGTGGGGCCATGGATAAGCATGGGTGGGTAAAAATGAAGGTTGCTGATGTGGCCATCTGGACCAAGCAGCACCAGAACAGCCCATCAGCTGAGGAGCAGAGCTGGGGACTCACCTGCTTTGTGGCTGGGCTCAGACAGGGTGCACAGGCACATGCTGTGAATGCACAAACAGGAGAGAAACTTCTGCCTTCCCACAGCATCTAATAATTTGTGAAAGACGGGAGCAGGGCACTGGCCATCTAGAAACAGTGTTCCTGCAGCTCCTCACTTGGCACAGTAGAACCATCTTTTATTGCCCTTTGGGGCTACGGCTGCGAATAAAAAATGCTTTCATTTTGCTCTGGCAGCAGATCGGGCTGTGTGTGCTTGGCTGCTTCTTTAATTACCGTGGTTGTTGACAACTTCTTCTGATAGAGACCCTCTCTTTGAGCAGTCTGTCCACTCCCTCACTTTTTTCTGCAGTCTGAACACACAACAACCGGGGACAATGAACTGTAGAAATGAGCTGACTGTAGTGCAGTGATTTCTAGCCACAGTTACGCTGTGTTCCTCCTCTCTGCTGTCCTCCCGGTCTGTGCTGCTGCTGTTTATTTCCTCTTTCTGGCTTTACGATGTTTTATTTATTAACACTGGATTTCCTGTAGCCTGCAGCTGCCCCTTCCTGCTCTGCTCTTTTGAGCTCGACACTGTCTGTGGGTTTAGTAACCCCCTGACTCAGGTGATCTCTGCAAATTTGGTTGTGGGGGGTATTAAGCAGCACCTGACAAAGAGGGGGACCCCAGTGGCAACCTGTACATGCAAAACACCCAAACACCCCCAAAGTTGACACAGGGAATCCTCACAGGCACAGGAATCCCCTTGTTGATGACTTACTGATGCGGAGGTCACACTCTTTCGGACGGCAGGAACACCTCCCGTGTTGCTGGCACTGCAGGGAGGAAATCAGCTCTTCAAACCTGATGTGGTCTGCAGGTCTGACAGACCAGGGGTTAAAGGTTTTCAACTGTTTATCTTTCAGACCGTGAGCCACATTGTGGTAGAGATGCTGTGTGGCTCACGGATGACTCTCCTGCCTTTTTGTGGATGTTCAACATCCCTGTAGTAAACACAACAGCTGCTTATACAGAAGGTGAGGTCACCAAGGGGAAAAAGGGTTTTGCTGCTCTGAATGTTATTTCTCTGCTGGGAGGAAGAAGGAGGCACAAGCCCTTGATGCTCTGTGTGTAACCAGCAAGGCTCACTCACCTGCCCTGAGAAGAAGCACACAATCTCATTCTCTGTTATCCCATACAAATTTTGTGCAAGTTCAAGTGGAAAAAGATAAGGCTGAAGCAGTACCTCATGCTGATATTTGCTCTCTTGTATTTTTCAAGTGAGTGGCTGCCCTGATTATATCTTCTTTCTGTTTGGTGGGTATTTGGGGCTTGATAAGGGAGTACTGAGAGTTAAGCTTGGGGTGAAGCCTGGAGGCTTCTGTGGTAGGTGGCCCTGTAAGGATGGGATGCTTTCACTGCACAGCTCTGTGAGGTTGGGACGCTTTCAGTGCATAGCCCTGTGAGGATGGGATGCTTTCACTGCTGCTCGCAGCGGGCAGCTGCTGGCAGAGAAGCACTGCAGGTGCAGCACCATTAGACACTTTTTCCTTTGTGTCAGACATTCAGGAGCTGCCCAGGAACACTAAATAGGCAATGCCATTCTGACATCTTCCAGGTAAGATGGAAATGGGAGATCCTGAATTATGAAAGATTCCAGTGTGTTACCTACAAGCCAGTATTTGAACCCCAGTGTCCTGGATGAATTCCATCTCTGCTAATGACATCCTGCCTGTGTGAGAATTCTCCTGCAGTTGTACACCCCTTCAGCTCTGCCTGCGTCCGGCAGCTGCCCAGGGTTGCCTGCCATGTTCCACCTCAGGCCTGGCTGCCTTTCAGCAGGGAATGAAATGAGCTCTGTGCATGGCATTTGCAGTGCGTATGGAGATCCTGCCAGCAAGGGGGATGCAGAGGAAGCACCAGTACCAAAGCACCAGTGCTGGGACCCTGTCACAGAAAGTGACGGTGTGAAAAGGCCAGAGGTACTGGTGGCAGGGTATACTGCAGCATCACAGACAGGAGGAGGCTGCTGCACCATGATCTGATTCTCAGCACCTCTTGCCTACAAAGGCTGGAATAGCTGGTACACACTGATCTGGTTTTGGGGGTTCACTGACTTCAGGTTTGTTTGCACAGTGAGAGAAGCTCTCGGTCCCACTTAAGCCAGTCACCACCAATCCTTTTCCAGCTTCTGCATGTGCAGTTATTGATCGGTGTGGGCAGAAGAAGCTAAGGGATAACAATAATTCAAACCCTTTAAACCTATAGATTTGTTTCCTTCTCTTCCACTTCATGACTCATGTGCACATTGCTTTTTGCTCAGCCTTGTTGAGAACTGCTCTCTTCAACTGACCATTAATCCCCCTGGTAAAAACCTCATTCATAGCATTGGAGAGGAATTGATTATCCCTGTCTGCTGAAGAGGTGAAAGAGATGGCTGCAATAGCATCTGAAGCACTCTGATAATAAGGAGCAGTAAATGCAGGTCACATACAGAAGGATAATGAAATCACCATGTATTCAGTATGGGAGTGCCTTATTGGATCATCTGTCCAGTTGTCTTGACAGCCAAGTTCTCTCTTTGATTGTGCCAGTCTGACCACACAGTCCTGCCTAGGAGAGCACAGAAAAATGCTTGAGGTTGCTCCCAACAAGGCACCGATTCCGCTGCCAGCAGTGGAGGCAGAACATGCCCAAGGCAGGCAGAGCAGTGCCTTGCTTTTTTTAGTTAACCCCCTCAGATCTTCCATTTTCATTCCCATGGGACAAGAGCTGTGAGTGGGCTCTCTGTTCCAAGAGGGGAAAAAAAGAGTGTGAAAATCAAGGTGTGATGCCAGCATGTTTTCACAACAAGCCAGAAGGGGAAGTACAGCAAGGCTGGAAAAGAGAGGGGCTGTGTGTTGTCTGTAGTGTAAGGTAGAAAGCTGGGACCCCAGACCCAAGCCCTCTTGCCCTGTTATGTGTGTGACTCTGGAACCCCACGACCTTTTCAGTCTCATTAGCCTGCCTTTAAACTGTAGTTAGTATTTGCTTCACGGGGCTGAGAAGAAGGGGATTAAGCTTTAGTTCATTAATGTTTGTAAAACATTTTAGAACTCGGATGGGAATTCCCAAGGTGCTGCAGAGAGCATTAAAAAGCTTATCTCGCTCTCAACCACACACAGTCCTGCAGGGTGAGAGAAATGAGCAAGGCACTGCCTGCATGCTGGTGTTTGTGATGATAAAATGCCCCTACCCTCCAGCCTCCCATCTCTATCCTTCCACATCTTTTCAAATAAAAGGTAGAGGCAGCAAAGAGAAATTTTAGTCTACAGGGAGTGCAGTTGCTCCCTGGAAACTCAAATGCATCTCAGTGGAATTTTCCTTGCCTTCAGCCTTTTGTGCTTCTGAAAGGTCTGGAAGCAGGCATGTGACTGGAGGAGCTAAAGAACACTTCTGTGTCTGAGTGCTCTACCAAATATTTACAAGATACCCAGATAAAATGGCTACAAGCGAGTTGGGCAGGGTCTGAGTGAGCAGCCAGCAGTACTGCACCATCAGAGAGAAAATCCAAACTTTAAACAACATGAAAAGTCATTTTTACAAAGCACCGAACTGGTAACACTGCAACTGGAGAACTGCTCTTCCCCAAGGTGAAACCTATTAGCTTTTAAAAGCAGCTTACTGAAACAGAGCGGGTTCTTTGCTGTGATGGAAACCTCCTGTTTCAAGCAGAGCCCAAGCGAGCAGGCATGTGTGTAGAGAGCTGCAGAGTAGTCTTTTCAGTGCTGTCTTGATGCTAATGACATGACATCAGATTCCACCTCCCATCAGCACCCCAGTCTTGTGTACTGTCACGGCAAGGGTATGCAGCAGTTTTTAATAGGGACCGTGTGTCCTCCTGGAACATTCTGGTCTCCCAAACACTGCCTGGCAAACAGCAGGTGAACCTGCTCACCTCACAACCACTCGTGGTCCCACAGCAGCTGGGTTCCTTGCTGCATACAGCCACTTCAGCGGTACCCCAGACCTCCTGTATTTCTGACCAGGTTTCTTTTATTTTCAAGAGCAGAGAGGCTTTTCCTGCAGCTTCAGAGGCCAGAACCAGCCTCTCAGGTCAGTGGTGACACATTTGGCATTAAATGAACCAAGGGCTTTCCCTTAGGGTTGTGAGGCTTGAGAACCTGGAACAACCTGATCCTGCTCACAGCTCAGCCAGCAATGCCTTCAGCAACCTTGAGCAAGTCATATCTTCTTTAGGTCTGTAGGGTGAGTAAATAGTTCTGAGGTTTGCATCGGGCTGTAAATACTTCAGGAGTGCTTTGAAGACAAAAGGAAGCAAAGCAGCTGTAGCATACCCTGATTTTCCCACCTTTTGGATTGCTCCCTGTTCTGCTTCCATCCTGAATGGACAGAACTCAGTCATTATCAGCTCTTACTTCATCTCCCAAGAATTTCAAGTGAGTTACAGGGTAAGAGCTCACTGAACTATTGCTTCTTAATCAAGCCACTGAGTAGGTTTAACATTTCTCTCGAGAAGCAGAAGTGATCATTTCATTGTACTACAGGCTGAGTGTTGGTTCCTCCAGACTGGAGAAGAGACAGGGTGAGTTAGGAAGGCAGACTGGCATATGCTTCTTCAGAGGCACGTGTGATGTTCAGGGGCTTTTACTGCTGTGTCCCTTCAATTAATGTAAGACACAGGATTGTCCTAAATTAAGAGCTCGGTATAGCCCTGCGCATACAAAGAACTGCACCTGGCTCAGTTTCTGCTTCACCAGACTTTTGAAAACCAATGTTGTCATTCATTCATTTCTTAGTGGAAGTGTCATTTGTCCTTTCTACTGATGGGATGTATTGGTCAGAGTCTCCCCAGTACTGCTGGATGAAGTAGCATCAAGGAAACTATCTTTCAAGGCAGTATTCCTCACTCTTATGGTCTGCAGGACACGATTTGTTCCTTCCCAGGAAAAATCTGCTTCATTCCTTCCATCTGAAACACACAATAAAGACAGACACCTCAATGCCAATGGGTCACAATGAGATCACAAAGTCACGATTTCCTCCAGCCAGCAACCAGTTGGAATCCTGTTGAATCTACAAAACTTAATTCAGTATGAAGGGAGACTGGCCAAACATTTATTGACTCTTCGTGCTGCCTGCCTGGCTGCCCTGTTAACCACACTCTCCTCACTCTGACTACTCTTCTGCTGTGCAGCCAAACCAGGACCCTCTACCATCCTGTGCCAGAGCTCACCAGTTCATACTTGCTGAGGACCTTCTCATCACCTTTATTTTCCAATAAAACAGGTTTTTATGCCTTTGTCTCTATCAACAGGGAATGGGATGTGCAAGAGGGCTGCCATTCTCTACCACATCTTATTTTCTACAGTTCTAACACTTTTTCCTTGAGTTAAACAGCACACAGCTTATATCAATATATTCTCCAACTATTTCTGAATTGTCTTGCATCCAGAGAAGATCTTGTGGCTGAGCCATAATATTGAGAGCAGAGCTGCTCTACCTTAATCCCAAGTCAGTGCCAGGTTGTAAAGTGATTTGGGATGATGTTTTTAAAGCATAAATACAGAGTGTGATATTCCTGAGATTAGGCACCTTATCAGAACCCAAATACCCAGGGTCCTAATAAATCATTACTCAAGTCATGTCGAGTCCTAACGATTGCTGCTATTAACTGCATTCAGAGATGCCCCAGGCTTACTCAAGTACATCATCTCCTTCAAACTCCACAGCTGCCTCATTGAGACAAGCTCTGTGGTGCTTGAAGAACTCCATAGAACAGCCCATCCATACCTGGGCTGATTCCTATTGTTCTCTATCAAAGCTTTAAAGAAAGTCAATAAAGCTGAGAGGAGAGGATGAAAGGGAAGGTATTGCCCTGCAACAGGCCATGGCATCACTGATATTAACATAAAGCTTCCACAGGTTGTCAAGGGAAGCTGTCTCCATTTTCTTCTTCCTCTCCAGTCCTGTTTGCTAACTATATTAAAAGCAACTGGGTTGGAAAAGAGTTGCTGATATATACCAGTCCTCTTTAGACTGATCTAAACCAGCTTCGGTTTTTACTGCAAGGTTTACAATTCTATCCCTACCTACACTTCATTTTCATGTAGAACTGGCTTGACGACCCAGAAAATGCACAGTGGGTTTACTGGGGGAGCCTAAAGAATGACGACAGCAGTCTATACTCTAGTATAGACTCTAGTCTAGTTTGAGCGATGGCTGCCAGTGAATTTGTTTCAGCTAGGAAAGGGACTAGATGAGCAAATATTTTTCCAAAGAAACAACTCTTAGCAAGACTTCAGGAACTTTATATTCTCATCCTATCAGACCAACCAACCCAACCAACCCCCGAAACCCCAAAAGCCTCTTCACAAGGGGACAGACAATACCTTTTGTCTTCAAGAAAAATGTAGGTATTCCATAGTCATGAGGACTAGGACTGTAAGCTCCGGGCTTAGAAACACCGTCATTCTTAGCGCACCAAAGAATACTGTAGAAGATTTTTGGAGTGTCTTACAAGCCAACTAAGTTTTGGAGGCAGCACAGGAAATATGCATTCTCAACGTGCTATCTCTTTGCTCTTCACTTGCTTGTTTCTGTTAAATCATGAGGTTTAAAAAAACCCCCAGGAATTGTGGAAGTCTGTCTGACACCCCTGCTTTTTGAATAGCGTTGCTCAGGAATTTCAGACCTCAGGAGTTTCAGACTGTCCAGCAGCAGCCCATAGGTCTCTGCTGCAGGACAGTATAGCTTGTTTCTGGTTTTCAGTAAGTTCCATTTTCCAACGAACAGAGTTTGTATCGGAAGCTTAGTTGCAAATGCAACAGAAGAATGGTATCACCCACCCAGAACCACCAACTGGAAAGCTTAACAGAGCTCTTTTGCACTGTTCTCCTGGCAGAACTGCTAGTTCCTAATGGTGTTGAAAACAGAAGAGGGCAACAAATCTTGTGAAGGGTCCAGAGCACAGGATCTGAGGAGCAGCTGGGAAAGCTGAGATTGTTTAGTTTGGAGAAGAGGAGGCTGAGGGGAGATCCTATCACTCTGCAACTACCTGAAAGGATGTTGGAGCAAGGAGAGGGACTGCCTCTTCTCGCTAGTAGCAAGTGATAGAACCAGAGAAAGTGGCTGCAAGCTGTGCCAGGGAGGGTTAGGCTGGATGACAGGGAGAATTTTAACACTGAAAGGGTTTTCAAACACTGCAACAGGCTGCCCAGGACAGTGGTGGAGTCACCGTCCCTGGAGGTATTTAAAGTAGGTGTGGACCTGGTGCTTAGGGACAGGATTTAGTGGTGACCTGACAGTGCTGGGTTGAAGGTTCACCTGGATGGTCTTAAAGATCTCTTCCAACCAAAGCTATCCTGTGATTCTGTGTGATTTCCCTCTGCTTTTGTGTGGATTAGCACTATGCAGTTGTATCCTATCTGAAATAGGCTGACTTCAGTTCCTATACAGAAACACAACGCCACTTCAGTTCCTGTAGAGATGTGGATTCAGTATCTTTTTATTTTCTGAGTGATTCAACTAGTGGAACTGGCCTAAACTCTTGTAGGTAACCCCTTCCTGGGTCTGGAAGCCATGGCAGGGTTATTTGCAGTGTATGTATGCAAATCCACTTCAGTTTGTGATAGTCAGGAGAAGTTTGAGGGGAATTTCCCTGCTTTATGTAACCTACTATTGCTTCTTAGCTTCCTCTATTCACATGGCCAGAGGCATAAGCATGACACCGCTGGTAATTTCTCATCCGGAATCTGGAAGCAAAGCCGATGTGCTCAGTGACATACAGCAGTCTCAACACTTTCTGTAAATCCTCCCAGGCTGACTCAGTGATACCTGGAATAAAGGGGGCCTGAAGGAGCAGTGGGGTTGTAACTCTGATGGTAAAGGCTTCCCTTACTGGCATACTTCGAAAGTGGGCAGCTTGCACACATCAGGACAGATCCATGTGCTAAACTCTGGCCTACCCACAGCTCTAATTTTACATTTCTCAATCCATATGGAGCTGCACTGCACTCTTGGTGGGTCAGTCTGGTGTCCCATCAGTGTATGCTCCTCACTGATCAGACAGCAAGTGCATGGCTGTGGCTGCCTTCCCTAGCCATTCCCATGGCAGGGGAGGAACAAAACTTGTCTTATCCTGAGCTCAGGCAGACCTAGTCCCAGTAAAGATGAAATGACAGGCTGAACTGACAGAAGTTTTAAGGTATTAAGTAGGAGAAACTCCTTGCCTGCTAGAAGCCCACAGATTGCTCTGTGCTGCCCAGGCCAGGCTGCTTCTGCTCCCAGGTGAGCTTGTTCGGAGCGGAGCTGGACACTGCTCTCTATAGACTGTGGTGTCTCTGTTCCAAATGGGAGGATTTAGAATGTAGCCGCTATCCACGTTCTAAGAAACAGTGGTTTAACCACAGTTAAGGGGAACAGGACAGGTAAAAAGAGCGTGGTGGTGGTGGTACTGAGAAGGAAGGAAATCTCCCTGCAGCGCACTGATAAGAGTGTCCTTGGTGCTTACTAGGGTCCATCTGGACAATCTGCAGCTGGGAAAACTGAAGGAAATTCAGCTCTGAGGCCACGGCGACTGAATCAGTCTGGTAAAATGCTTTGTTGGTTGTATTTATCACTACTTAGGATGCTTAACCAACATACTGGAAAGGCAGTAACTGTTAAACAGTCATCGAGTTAACAGTTAGAGGATGGCACTTTTGAATGAAGTTCATGGAAAGCTCCCTTCCCAGGTACCTCAACAAGGGCAAAGGCATCTGGACTGGGCAAACGTTTATCCATTTAGAAAAGTAGGGCATGATTGTGGAGACCTGGTTAAAAACCCAGGTCTTGCCACCAGCTCATGGAATGACCCTAGGTGAGTTAGTAGATCCTAGGTAAGACCATTGTAGAGAGACTAGTGCTGGTCAATTCTCACAGGTCATTAGCGACAGAACCAGAGGGAAGGGCTTCGAGCTGCAACAGGGGAGGTTTAGACTGGATGTCCGGAGAAAGTTCTTCATGGAAAGAGTGGTGGAACACTGGAATAGGCTGTCTAGGGAGGGGGTTGAGTCATCATCCCTGGATGTGTTCCAGAGCCACTTAGATGTGAGATAGAGTTTAGGGGTAGAGTAGGGTTAATGGTTGGACTCAATGATCCAAAGGGGCTTTTCCAATCTGAATGATTCTGGGATTCTGTGAGGTTGTTTCCTGCCCTGTGCTTCAGTTTTTCCCATCTGTACAAAAATGTATGACAGTACCAGCCTTCCTTGTAAACCAAAGAATGGCTGGAAAAGGAGTAAGAGAACATTAATTACTGATCATTATTTCTGAGGAAGAAAAAGCAAAGAGAAGAAGCCGACAATCATTGAGGGTCTTCTTCATTCTCATAAAACACACAAACAT
This sequence comes from Upupa epops, assembly GCA_013397515.1. Classification (NCBI taxonomy): domain Eukaryota; kingdom Metazoa; phylum Chordata; class Aves; order Bucerotiformes; family Upupidae; genus Upupa; species Upupa epops. The sequence goes on along the minus strand of VZRI01002434.1, from coordinate 22,593 downwards.
CACCACACAACTTGAGTTTTACACAGCAGAACCTTAAGGCCAGCCACTTCGAAGAAGAAATAGTAGGTGCACAATTAAAAGAAAGTTTAAAGCAGGCAGACACTCAGGAAAACACTCCAGATGGGGAAACAAGTTAGGCTGCAGAGCAGGCTCCCACAGGAAGTGGTGAAACCCCCATTGTTTGAGACATTTGAAACTGAATACTTCAAAGTGCTCAAATATATAATAGAAGGAACTGTTCTGGGCTGCCTCAAAAGCTAGCGGTGCTGCGACCATCAGCAACAGCTACAGCTGCCATGTCTACAGTTCTGAGAGGATTCATGCCACTCTGACTATGAAGAGCTGTAGACTCCCTTTCTACCACTAACAGTGCCTGAGGAACATCTCCTGGAGAGTAACTGATAGACAGAATCACAGAATCATAGAATCATCAAGGTTGGAAAGGACCTTCAAGATCATCGAGTCCAACTGTCTGCCCTACAAACCCCAACCATTAAACCGTCTCCCAAAACACCATGTCTGCCCATTTGTTGAACCCTCCAGAGATGGTGCCTCCACCCCCATCCTGGGCAGCCTGTTCCAAGGCCTCCCCACTCTTCCTGGAATGAAGTTTTTACTGATGTCTGATCCAAACCTCTCCAGGCACAACCTGACCCCATTTCCTTTGGTCCTATCGCTAGTCCCTAGGGAGAAAAGGCTAACCCTCACCCCACTACAACCTCCCTTCAGGTAGTTGTAAAAAGCAATGAGATCTCGCCTAAGCCTCCTCTGAACAGCCCCAGCCCCCTCAGCCTCTCCCCATCAGACCTGTTCTCCAGACCCCTAACCAGCCCAGTTGCCCTCTGTGCCCTCCAGCACCTCCATGCCCTTCCTATACTGCAGTGCCCAAAACTGCCCCCAGTACTCAAAGTAAGGCCTCACCAGGGCTGAGTATAGGAGCAGGATCACTTCCTTGGTCCTACTGGTCACACTATTTCTGATGCAGGCCAGGATGCCATTGGCCTTCTTGGCCACCTGGACATACTACTGGCTCATGTCCAACCACTGTCAATCAACTCCCCCAGGTCCCTCTCTGCTGGGCAGCTCTCCATTCAGCAAGCTTTTCCAGATTTTTCATATTCCTGTATGTCCAAGAACAGAAGAAAAAGCCCCCTACTCTCTGTCTGAGAATCACCGTGCGCATCCTACAGACAGCCAATTTCCCACACTATGACCTAACAAAGAACTGGGTGGCTTGAGTTTTACAAGCCATGGTTTGCAGAAGAAATACCATGATTTTAATGGGAACCAAATGAGTGATCCTTACGTAAATGGCATTATGAGACACAGAACTAATGCTGAGATGTTAAATGCTCTGGGTTAAACCCACCAAAACGAGAACTGGCATCAACGTGCTGGAACATTGGGTTTCTCCATGCTCAGATACTATTGCAAACATTTCCCGCTGTTGCTAATGCTGGATCCGTTTCTCTGGAGGTAGCTGTGGAGGGAGTTTGACTGCTTCTGTTGTTACTGGCACTTAAAATCTCAAGACCTTCTCTGAAATCCGAATTCAGAGCTCTGGACCAATTTTACTGATACAACTTGGTTAGCTAGTTGGAGCAGGTAGAGGAAGAAAAAGGATTCTAGAACGAGAGATTTAATATCTTCATTTTTTAATCTTGATCTCATACCTGCTGGTCTACTAAAAGCAGACCAGTTGATTCAGGTAGCCTGTGTGTGCTAGTGACCCTGCCTTGCTTTGTTCACTTAGGCAGGACAGTGATGGAGTGCTCCTACTCCCCTCTCAGCACCGCAGGAGCTCTGAGGCCTGGAGCACCCGGAGCTGTGCACCCCAGCATGTCCTACCTGCTGCCTCTGCACCCAGGGGCTGGCACTGCCCGCCTGCTGCCCCCATTCCTGGCCCGAGCCACAGCAATTTCCTCAAGAATGAATCACAAACGAAAAAACAAACAAAAGCTATTTAAGACGTTTTCTCCTCCCCACACAACTGTCCTGTCCAGTATCATATTCCTGACAGTTTATTCTTCAAGAATTTAGTCATCTAAAGTTTCAGTGACTCATGTAATGAACCTTCTACCCATTTCCTGGAAAGAGTCTCACTCAGCCCTCCACACCTCCCTGCCATTTTCCTAGAGAGTTTCATTCTCGCTGCATTCTCACATAGTTCAGCTTTCCTTCTTTCTTGAGGTGCAGGAGGGAGGCAAAAGTATCTTGAGTGCACCCAAATCTGCTGTGGAACCAGAAAGCAGCTTGGGGAGAGAAACATCTGGAAAGCAAAGAACAGGCACTGAACCAAAGGCTCTTCTGGAAGTAGCTGCCTCTTGGGCTAAAAGCTGGTTAGAAGAAAAGGAGCTGTCGCAGGAAGAGCTGTGTGGTACAACACAGTCATGAACTTAGCAGGGCTCTGCTGTAAAATGAAGATGAAAAAGATTTGAAGGCTCTCTCAGATCATTGCTGCGGTGGGTGTGACTCACCCTGGGCAAATGCCACCAATGACAAGTACCCTGACACAAACTACTGAATTAATTGGCCTGGATGGGAACCAAAGGAACCCTTTTACATCCTTGGGCCAATCTGAAAGGCACTTCTGTGCAGAAAACAACCGCTTCCTTTTCCTGGTTAAAAAGAAAGTCCAAAAGCTGCTCCTAAACAGCTTGAAGGATACTTGAGCGCATGCTGATCTAAGTGGGGTTGTGCTGTGCCCACAGCAGACAGCAGCAATGCCCATCCCACAGCTCCCAAGTGCTACTTGAGAATGTTTACAGTTAAACAGAGGGATCCAGTATTCCTCTTAAAAATACTCAGAAACCTGCATGAGTGTGAGCCCATCAACATCTCAGAAGCTAAGGCAGCCCAGTGACAGAGCTGGCAGTTGCTGACAAACCCACTCCTTTGATGGCAAAGTCAGAAGACAGAGCATCTTGGTTGACCCTAAGTTGCAGTAGTTAAAGACCGTGTAGATCTGTCTAATGGAGACAGCGCCAACATGTCCAGGGCTATTAGAGTATGACACCAGTATAACTGGCATGTATACAGGTGAGTGTGTCACACACACACGCACATGTGTCAGTATACAGACATGCACCACAAGCCTGTTCCCTTTAAAGGGATATGGTGTGAGATCAAAGCTGGCCTGACATTCTTCTTATTAAAAACAAATACCCCAAACAACAAAGTTCTACAAGCCCTGATACCACCAGAAATGTTTCCATGATTTATTTTAAGCAGGGAACATTCCCCTGCAGTGTTCACCGCAACCCAAACATTGCAGCACTGTGTAAGAGCCTGAGAATCAGACAAGGAAATGAAGAATCTATTTTCACTGCTCCAGAAAAGAAATAAAAAGTCAACAAACATCAGAAGCAGTGGCAATGAGGTTTGATTTCAGCAGTGGCTGCACTGTTCTCTATAACATGCCTAAGGAGCTACACGCATGCTTTCCTAGTGATTTCTACAAGACATTACTAAATGTGAGGTGGACACTCATGGAGACCCTCTACACTGAATGAAAGAGATTTATTTGTCTTTGGTATCTCCTTCCTGCTCCTCACACCGTGCCTTTCACATCCAAGAAACTGCTGAGAACAAATTGCCTCTCTGTTTTCAAAGCGAGAAAATAATCTGAAGCTTTGGAAAGCTATTTAGGGAATAAATCCCTCATTTGGGGAGGGATGCTTCAAAGTAATGGCATGAGTCTTGTCTCTAAATAGCTGCAGTTCTTCACAGGCACACATACAGGCTGGGTGGGGAACAGATTGAGAGCAGCCCTGAGGAGAAGGACTTTTAGGTGTTGGTCGATGAAAAACTCAACAGGAGCTGGCAATGTTCAGTTGTGGCCCAGAAAGCCAACTGCATCCTGGGCTGCAT
>VZRI01002434.1:0-18605 GCA_013397515.1 Upupa epops | reverse complement strand
TTTAGACTAGAAGTCAGGAGGAAGTTCTTCATGATGAGGATGCTGAGACACTGGCACAGGTTGCCTAGGGAGGTTGTGGCTGCCCCCTCCCTGGACGTGTTCAAGGCCAGACTGGATGGGGCCTTGAGCATGCTGGTCTGGTGGGGGGTGTCCCTGTTCATGGCAGGGGGGTTGATGGCAGGGGGGTTGGAACTGGATGATCTTTAAGATCCCTTCCAATATGAACCACTCTATGAATCTATGAGTTCTACAGAAAGGGGAACCTCCTTTTTGTGCCACTGCTTGTGTCTTTGCTCAAGCTGGCAAACAGCAGCAAGCACTAAGAGAATCAAAAGCAGAGCATATACAGCCAGAAAGAACTACTGAGCAACACAGTATCTCTGGATATAAGTACTGACTGCACACACAGCATGCAGCAACTTTGGCTGAAGGGACTGCCTACCCAGGAGAGAGGAAAAACTTAAGTGAGGCCTCCCCAAAAGAGTGATCAGTAAAGACACATCTTCTGGCAGAGGAGTGATTTCACCAGAAAGTTTGGAAGCTGTAAACAGGAAATGGTTAAGTAAAAGCAGGTGGAGCATACTGACTGCAGGAACAGTGCAGGAAATAGCTGCATAGGCTAAATGGATGCAAAAAATCCCCTCTCTTCTGCTCAGTCCTTGGCAGTGGAAATACTCCTGCTCCCAGTACTCCTTCCTAGCCCTTATCTCCCCAAATGAGACTCTTGCTTGATTATATTATGTTCTCCTTGAATTTAGGAACCAGCGCAGGAGAGTTGGGAGGTCCTAACTGGAAGGCAAAAGAGAAGAGGGACTGACTCTCTGCACGAAGATGAGTCAGAAGCACCCAGCAGTACCTAATACCTGTGAGGAGCTTCAGGTGTGAGCAGCAGAAAAGCATCTCTAGCTACTGCCCCAGGTGTTGCAGTCCCAAGGGTACTTAGAATAACAGTCAATCAGAGAAATATCATCCATATTCCCCCTTTCATTCTAGGGGCTTCCTGAAATGCTTAGCTGTAGGAATCATTCTCCATCTTTACCACTTCACAGTCCCTTGTGGAGCACAGCACTGCAGCTGTTTAATAGCTCACAGCACCATCACACAAGCAGATGGAAAAGCAAGTGAAATGTGTGAGAAGAGTTCTTTCCACTTTCCTTCTAACCCTTCCTTTCTCTTCTCTTTGTCCACAGCAATTTCTGCCAATTCCAGACAACTCCAGATGTGTGTCTCTCCCACCAGTATCTGCAGAGTCTTGGCTCTGGAGCTGGTTATCTGTTTGCCAAAGTGCTGTCTGCCACCACTTTCAGCAACAAGGGTTGGATCCCTGCTGCCACAAACATCCCTGTCTGTGTTGCCAGATGTCGGGAGCAGGCACACTGGTAAGGAGCAGTTCTGCTTCCTTCTAGATGAGCACAGCATGGCTGTAAAATTGTTTAGCATAGACAAGATGCTCTCGCCTTCCAGTGTGCTAAACACAGTCAAGCATTGAGGAAAGTTGAGAAAGGGTCACACGTATGAGTTAGAATAACTTTCACCCTGTCCACACTTACAGTATTGGATGGTAAAGTGATGTTGATAAACCCCACTTTTAGAAACTTCTCCTCCTAGATACAGATTGAAATGACATATCCTCCTAGATATAGACTGAAATTATCTCCTAGACATAAATTGAAAAAAATCTCTTGCTTCTTATGTTCTGAGCAAACAAAACATTAGTGGCAAACAGGCTCCCATGGGGTTACAACTGCATAAACAGAAAGGTTCTTTTTCTGGGAGGGAAATACCACGAAGAAATGCTGCTCTTTTCCAAGATTTGGCAAAACTTACTGGGTGTTACCTGGAGTTCAAACTTCTGCTGCCTTCTCACATCTTCTAAATCACAGAGTTATTCTACACAACCTACCACGCTAAGTGCAGACTCTTAAATTCTACTCTAGGCAGGGCCTTCAGAAGTAAGGTTCCAACTCAGCCTGCCCAATCTTCGATACCCCACGCTTCTGCTCAGGCCATACCTTCACGGATGTCCTGAGAGCAGATCAGAGTGCAGCACCCCACACTGCTGCTCCCATGGGACGAGGGAAGGGTCATTGCCAGGGCAAAGGTTGGGATGGCACCTTCTGCAAGTTGCCACCAAACTCATCTGAGATGCCCCAAGTGCCTGGACAGGATGTGGCCCATCAGCTTCAGGTAGACAACGGAACAGCTCAAGGGAGTAGAACCTGGGCACCGACCTCTGGGAAAACACACTCTGTGATTCATACGAATGCAAGAAATCGAGAGAAATTGGAATGAACAGAACAGAGATAAACAGGTGTTTCTTTCCTGCTCCTTCTGCAGTTTCTGCTTTCCTGCACCCTCACCCACCTTTCTTTTTTTGGTTTTTGAACTGAAGTTGTTGAGAAAACCAGCTGGAATGAGGTTCCTGCTGTAATTACAGTTTGCTGAGAAAATCGCAGCCTGCAGCAGTAATTCCTTTAGTGCTCACTACAAATGCTGTTGAGGTCTAATCACAGTGTTCCCACTAACCAGGCCCTGAGTCTAATCTGTCATCGGCTGAGGGGCCGCAGGATCCCACTGTGCGTGGAAGCTGAGTGGGGCAGCGAGCTCCGTTCCCCTTGCCAGGACCAGGCAGCGCCAGTGGGACTGCAGGTTTCCATCTGCTCCCTGCCCTCAGCTCCAGTGTTACAACACCTTCAATGTGCTGCTTATCTCCCCTTCATGCCTAGTATCAGGACCTCTCAAAGCCTCTCTGGAAAGGGCTCAAGTGGTTGTTTTCAACTTCCAATGCCGCATAGTGACTGCAGTTCAAAAACACAACTGAAGCTGAGATAAGTTGAAGGAGAAGCTTAATGAGAATGGCCTGTAGCTAGCTCCTCTTTCCAAAATGTATGGCATTTTCTGCTTATTATGAGGACAAGGCTGCACTCAGGGACGGATCACTTAACCTCCATATGTTAGCAACAACAACAAACCCCAAAAGTGTGTGAGGGCAATGAACACATAAATAGGAGGAAGAGAGAAAAGCAGAACTGGGCACAAGGGAAGAAGAGCCAGGAGAGAGCACTCGTGTAAGGGGACACTGAACAAGTCTTCCCTACATGTTGCACAAAGCTGCTGTTGCCATCCAATGGTTTGTATCTGACATTCAAAAAGCATAGGGCACTTCTTTGACCTGCTTTGGGCTGATGAGAGAAGCTTGAAAAACAACAGACCTGACTAACTCAGGGGTGTCCCTGCACAGGCAAAAAATCACCACAACACTGGATTAGCATCCTCAGATTGTGTTTTGATCACAGAAGAAAACAGACTGAAGAAGTCTACTTCCAAGGCATGTTACTGTAGCATGAGTGAACCAGTAAGAGCTGGTTCATACCTTACAGCATCTGCACAGCTAACAGGTGCCCTGAAATAGCAGGGAAAAGGCTCTGTTTGGAAGACACAGCCTGAACAGTGTTTTGCATGCGTAGCTCTTAAGAAAGTCGTAAGGGAACAGAGTAGGTTTTAATTTCTGGTCAGAGGCAAAACCATTTCAACATAGATCACTTTCTGGAGCAAACTGTGGCCAACTCAGTTTTTTCCTATTCAGCTGTTTCCGAATGAGCACACGGTAGCTGGGCACACGCGACGATACCAGACCTCTGCAGCAAGGACGTGCACAGGAGCTTCTCAGTCGCTGATCAACCAAGGGGAACAGAAAGTATTGCATGACGTCTCAGAGAGGGGGAAGGAGTGACTCATACAGGAAGAAAAACAAAGCCCAGATGAACTTAGAGCATTAGAGAAGAGGCAGCCTGTTGGCTATAAATCAGTTTTCTTACACGCAGAAGGGTGGACACTATGGTGAGAGTGACTTGACAGTAATGGAAGGCCAAGGAAGTCTGATGAAGATTAAATGGCAGTCTCAGGCCAACACAGACAAGAGGCTTCAAGGCAAAAATCAAAGACAGGAAGTGACTAAGTAGGTCAGAGGCTGTGGGTAGTAAACTGGATAGATTAAGTGGGACTTGGAGTGACCAAGTTAGCTCTGCTCATGACAAGTGATAATGTGATGCTACCAAGTTTAAGAAATCTGACTCTGAAAACACCTTCAAGGGCTTGATAGCAAATCAGAGATTGCTGAGCTCAGATATGATTTACATCGGAATAGATACTGTATGTGTTTTAACAAGAGATCAGTTTTACAGCCACTTTTTGACCCTGCTAAGCTTCCTGTTGATAGTGTGCAGTTTTGTGAACAGGACTTCTTCTGAAGGAGCTAGGAAAAATGAACTAACAGAAACTCTGAAAATGAGAAGGGCTGCTACTGCAAGCTGAAAAGACAGATGCAATGGAGAAACCTCTTCCCACTTCTGCATCCACTAAGTCTTTGATTTAACAGCTTTGTTCACATCCAGGGCAGCCGGAAGAGAACAGTCACCTTGCATTTTTGTACCTGATGAGAAACCCCCAGATTGTGTGTGTGCACTGGGACAGTTCAATATGTGTCTATCCCAGCTTCAAAGAGGCTTTTAATGCTCTTTCAGATGGAGGGTGTGAGGAAGGGTGAGAACTGCAAAAGCTAGCCCCATCCTCATTAAATCTTTGCCCTCTCTGAAGCAAGCATGCAAGAGGAGAGAATAGAAGATATGCATGAGCAACTGAGCATCTGTGATCTCCTGACCTTTGACTGCTGTATGATGGGAAATGTATTCTCTGGTTGCTATGCTGTTCTAATTCATTTGTATTTTCCTTCAGTGACTCCCTTGTATTTTCTCTGGTGCTCCTATGTGATGGTTTCAAGGAAGCACAGCTATCTCCAAGCTAAGCATGCATACAATAGCTTTAATTAAATGTTTGCAAGTATCCCACAGTACTGCCAGGGAAAGCAAACAGTTTTGTACTCCCTTGTACCTATGCCTTCTGATCCCTGGCTTGGGTGGAGGCATCTCCACCGCTGCCCTTTAAGTTCATTTCTAAGCTATTGTGAAATGAAGGCCGTTGGGTCTCACTGCTCTGCACGTCAGCCCTTCGGGCATTTGGTGTCCATTTAAAACAGCTACACATCACCTGTGAGACGTCCAACAGGCACTTTAGGCCCGGCTAGAACAAATGAGAAATAAATGAGGGCAGACATTCTTTACTCGGCTTGTAAGCATCAGAGAAGAAGGTTAATGATACCTGGGCGCTATTTCTTAAAATACAGAGGGGCTACAGGCAGAGCAGCAGACATGCAAAGGTTTTTGTCTTCTTCAAACCTGTGAAATTAACCTTTTCTGTTCTCTGTGTCACTGGCACAATCTCAGTCTTGTGCCCACCCCTGCAATGAGTTACCTGTTTACTAGTCTTTTAGGTGAGGATCTCTGCTTCTTTTAGAAGGAGGTGGTGTATTTTTGTACACACAGCAGAAAGCCACAAAGGAGTTTTGTTTTCATTTCAGGCATTCAAAATAAACACACGACAGCAATGAGAGCTGGAAGGGGAACTTCCATCGTGCAAAGATGGAGGAATAAGAAACGGGATGCAAAGGCTATGAGTCATTTGTTTAAGTTAAACATAAGACAGTTTTACAGCATGGACAGTAGTGAGTTTGTTTAGAGGAATAATTTTTCTCTCTCCTAGGATACAGAAGTGTTAACAGTCTCTGTAAGGACAGCCACGAGGCTTAACACTACTGATTACTGCTAGTACTAGTAGAAAGTACTTGTCTTCAGTTTTTTAGTAACTGACATCACTATTATTTCCAAGTTGACACCAGCTAATTTGAAAAGGCTTTGTCCTGGCTGCACATTATTTTATTGCAAATCCATTTGCTTCTTCTCGTTGTGGTGCACCCTACGTTCTTCCGGACATAGTGTACATCAGAAAAAATATTGTAAGTCTGGAAGGAAGAAATAAAGGCCAGTTTGGTGAGACAATAAAGGAACCACACCGTTAACTCTGATGGTGACCATTTCCCTGAGACCAGTTTTGCAGTCTGACACACTGGTTGCACTGTGCAGGGGCTGGTGTAGCTCAGCTTAAGCTTGAGTCACAGTGACTTCCCAAAAGGGAACAGAAAGCACGGGTCACTTCCTTCATGGAGTGAGGCAGAAAGGACAGCAAGGTTGTCTGAGAAGATTGAGAACTGCTGACACTAGCAACAGGAACTGGCAGCTGCAAAGGAGAGTAGGAGTGGGATGAAAAGCAGCCTCACAACATGAAGGCAAAAAGGAGAAGGCTAGGGAAGATCTAAAATTGGAAGCAGCTAACAAATGCTGACAGAGATGACTTCTTTCCTGATCCTGGGCACATTCAGGCCAACACAAAGATTCCTGCAGGAGTTGTGAGATACCATTAATGAGGTTTTGTACCCTTTGCCTCTCTCTCAATCTGCAGCTGGCTTTTCTATTGCATCTTCACAATATGCTTCTGAACGATACTCCTGGGTTTGATGGTGGCTGTGAGTCAAGGTTTAGTCTCAGAGATGTGTAATGAAGAGGTTGGATCTACCCTTCATTCTCCCCCTTTATCTCCTCCATGTCTGCGTGGTGCCTGTAGTCCAACCTGCCAGTTCAATGGCCCACTCAAGTGACTGCACAAGGGTGCTGCTCAGTGTCACATGAAGACACAGAGCCCGGGCTTTCTGGGCTTTTCTGCTCTCACTGTAAAAGACTTTTATTTTCTTTCTTCGGTTTTCTGAATTATTCACTCAAGCTGCCCTGAAAGTTTGTTCCATATAAACCACAGGTAAGGATCAATAGCTCTAGGAGTTTAATTTCCCCCCACTTTCTTAAGACTTTTCTGAACATCAGTTGTATTTTTTTGCTTAGTACTGAGCCTAGCTCACCCATCTGTCTTCTGAATTAAATGACTGGCAGATGGACCATCCTCACTCTTGCCTCTGTCTCCTACTGAATTGCAGTTGTGAAGCTCTTACATCAATACCCAGTTATTCTTTTCCTTCCCACCCTACCAGGTGCTCCATGAACTATTTCTGTCCTTCTCCTGTAGTAGTGACAGGTGATTTATATCACCAAGACTAAATCCAAGGAAACCAATGACTGATTGCCTCCCAGGGAGATCAATTTTTATGGATGGCTGGTAGTTAACTATTTTCATGAATATAGGTATCAAAAATACCCAGCCTCTCTCCATGACACTATGTGAGGCTCCTAGGGATGACTATGCAGCAATCTTCGGCCTTGGGCCACCATAAGCATGTTTAGACTTCACTGGTTCTTCATGTTCTACTTCCTTTTAGTAAGTCATAACTACTTTCATCTCCAAATACATGAGGAAATTGAAACTAAAGCACAAAGTTCAGTGCTGTCCCTCAGCTCTGTGACCTGAGCAGTTCAATTTACTGAAAAATGCTCCCCCAAAATGTTCTGCTGACTTGGGATGAGAAGAGGAAGTGCAAAAGGAGAAAAGAGTGATTAGGGAGTTCTTTAAACTTCTTTTTACTAGTTATTTCAAATACTGGGTTTGGTTTTTTTAATAAGGAAGACATATCCCTGACAGAAAAGCATACCAGAGCTCACCCTGTTGAGTCCCTAAACAGACTAGGAAACAAGAAGACAGAAAGGTTGAAAAATGAGAGTATAACTGCTAAGACAGCAAAGCCAGCGATGGTGGAGAGGAGAATGTCAAAAGTTAATCCCAGGTGTAATACCTCAGAGGCCAGATGCACATTGTGAGAAGTGTCCTTCATCTCCTATTTATGTTTTATTTCCCCCCTGTGAACTTTAAGGTATGCCTGTGCCAGTGAATGCTGCATTCTCTGTCAATGCCTTGCACATAGTCTCGTTGCCTTTCCAAGCTCCTTGTTCCCCTCTTGTTTCCAAATGCTTCCTGGAGTATAAGAGGAGGAGGTTTTAACCCAACAGTAAACCACCTGCATTCTATTAAAACATAGGACTTAAATTTCACCTTCCCCCATTTGACCGAAGTGTTCATTAGTCAGATTAACCCTTTCATAGTTAGTTTTGCTCTGAAAGTGAAGTTATACATCTGCTATATTTAGCCCAGTTCCACAGTCCTACACTGCATTTGGAGCAAAGGAAAACCAGCCCTGAGACAGACCCGGAAGGTTATGTCCAGTGCTGATTGACAAAAGGTGGCATATCCCTAAATCACAGCTGCAAACTCTCCAACTGCCCAGCACAACAGCCCAGCATCAACTGTCCACTGGCAACATAAAACTTCAAATGTTCTTACTAGACACTCTCTTTTCAACAGTGAGATTTTTGAGTTGTATCATATTATTCTGGCTGTTCTTTCCTTTTTCTCTCTCATTCCGTTGCCTTAAATCAGAAGTAGAACACCTCTGTATCTGGACCTTCAAGTGTGTTATTATCCCTATATTAAACTAGATCAATGTCAGTATGTGGATAAGAAGTAATTACAGATTCACGTGGCGGTTTAATAAGAGCTGGTAAGTACAGCTGTTGAGGTACTAAGCAAATGCCCTGTTCCCCACTTCATTTAACTTTTGGTCAGCAGTGATTGATAAACAAGTCCCCTCTGCACACATTGCAGAAGGACTGCACTTGCAAAGAACAACTGCTAGTGATTTGACCAAATACAATCTGTTCACTGAAGACTGGAGAGAGTAACTTAATGCACCCAGTTAGGGACTGAGGATGGGTACACTGAGAGTTCTAACTCCATCTCAGTTGCTATCTGTGCACTTACGGGCACATAACATCAGTCCTTTATGACTCAGCTTCCCATCTATGCAAGAGAGAGAGTAATTCATCATAGCCAGCAGGTGAATCATGATGTCATAGACCTCTGAGGTTTTTCTGGGTTAGTCATTCACCTCAGGACTTCAGTGGCACACCTCTACAGGGATAATTGTACCCACCAGTCCTGCATGGGGAGAACAGGTACTTTAAAGGTTCAGAAGTCTGGACATACTCAGATTCTATGCCTACACAGTTATACAAATCCTTAAGATAACCAGATAGGTAAATACTGAAAAACCCAAATACCACCCAAATATTGGCCAAGAATACTCCATTCAGTAGATTGCTATTATTTATTATACAGCTTGATGTATTCGATACCAGAGTGATTTATACTAACACCCTCCTACAACACTAGTGTAGGAAATACCATCCCATACCGTGCCACTCATAAAGAAAATGCACAAAGACTATGTAAACATTCATTCACACTTGCCAGTATATGATTTCAAAACTGTGTAGCTATCAATAACCATTGGAAACGGCCTTAATAAACCCCATAAAGCTAGTTTTAGGGACATCGTTTAACTACCGCTGTTGCACAGAATGTCATAGGATGTGGGCATCCAGTCGACTGGGCTGCGCAGCAGTCAAAGTCATCTGGTGTGAGTGCTGCAAACAGCCCCTGTGAACCAGTGCTAGCTCTGCCCACTAAGCAGGCCGTAGCACAGCCTGCCTCACTTGCCCCTGGCAAAGACAGAAGACAAACGTGATTTATAAAGATAATCTGGAGTGGAATTTTTCGTATTTGAGTCATGACTCACAAGATTCTTACTTTAGCCAGCCAGTATAAATGTGCATAAACAATCCCTGTGAACTGCCTGCGTAAACAGCTTTTCAAAGCCACTCTTAAATTGAATTGGGGTAAATCTCACATTTGTTTGAGTTTACACCCTTCAACTATCTTTAGGAAGCTGTGATTTACATTGCAGTGTAAATCACATCTGCTCATAAGCTGTAGTTTGAAAACACTGCACATCTGTGGTATCAACTATGTGCAAATCAGAGAATGTCATGACAGCAGCAGTCACTCACATGCAAATGCAAGCATCATTTTTGGTGCACTATCTGAAATCATATTATTACGTAGTGTAAGCTGCAATCATCTGCTCTCTACTTAGATAGCAGTGCAAACAGGGACGTGCAACCCCTCTGCAGTCTTTTTCACTTAGCCATATAGTGAAGTACCCAAGTCAGGAATGTAAGTGACAAACTGCTACGCACCCTGCAGCCTGCTTATGGCAGCTCTTTATAGGTGGTCTGCTCACCACTCATTACTCTTGAGAAAATAAATGTGGGGCTTTGTATTTTGGAATGATGTTTGTTGCTAAAGGATGTATTTTCTTTGCAGCAATCTGAAAAAACAGGGTTCTTTTCAGCTTTACTTTTGTCATGTATCTGGCTTCTTTTTAGAGTTAGTACCAGACTGACCAGAGCCCAGACCTAGAAGCAGGGAGGTGATACAGTCCATCAATCTCATGGTCTCTTCCAACATAACGATAAGGGCTGTGCCCCATGACAAGTTTCCTGTATTTTAATTCCCTTGTGTATCTCCAGAGAGTGTCAGTGAGATTTTCTTCTTTTTTTCTTCTTCTATTTCTCCTGTTTTCACCTCTTTTTATCTAAAGAATATTCTATATTTTTATAAAATTATATAATGTAAAGAATACCCCATTCATAAGAATATTTTGCTTTAAATTACAACTGTATTTATTTACAGTCTTGACTGTATTTTCCTTGCGACAGCTTCTGCCAAGCTTTCAGCAGCAGACCCAGTACCTAAAAGCACCATTAATGACACCTGGCTGAACAATTATGCAGAAGCTGTTATAATCTTTACTTTTAATAATAAGTTAATAAGTGTCTTGATCAAGGTTGTACAGTGAATGAGTGGAAGCTGCTGGAAGCGTAGCGCAGGAACTCTGACACCCACACTAAAACTGCATGCCCTGAAAACACCAGGACCGCCTCAGCCCCACTCTGCGCTGTGAACATTCCTCTCGTATGACTGAAGTGTTTTTAGGCTATGAAAATTAAAGAAAAGGGAAAATAGGGTAAATTAATGTCTGATTCTACATTGTTTTCCCCTCTGAGGCAAAAAGACTTTTTCTTCTTGCTTCAGTTTTTTATTACAGTAGATATTGGCAGGCTGAAAGTTGAAATGGAATAGGAAAAAATAACAAGCATATTTGGAGTGATTACTCAACTGGGGTCCTTTGTGACAGGAAATGCAGCTGCGTGACTAATGGGCCTGACTTTCTCTTGGCTTCCTTCCCCCTTCAAAGATCTTGTTTACTGCCCCAGCCAATTCTTTTTTTTTTTAAATTGCTAGAAGCTAGCAATTTTCCAGGAAAAAAAAAAAGATCTCTGTAAGAGGCAAAGGCAGTAAATCTTACAAAGATCAAGGGCCGCAGAGCTCTCCCCCATCTACTCCTTTTTGCCTTCCAGCCTCTTGAGTCACGTCGTATCTTCCCCTGCTCTGCTCCGAACATGTGTCTAGCAGATCTTTCTGCTCTGGTTAGGGCAGGGAATATGCGAATCACATTTACAGCATCTAGCCCTGGAATTCATAAAGGAAGGTCTAATTCCATTAAGGAAACTGGGGGCCTCCTAAGCCTCTTGCATTTTGTCTTTTTTATTATTTTTCCTCACTCCCTTTTTGCCAGCAGCTCTGTGCCCGCGCTCCAGAGTGACAGGGCTTCAGTGTGCGCTACTGGGATCTGTCACAGCACAGTCCCATTAGTAGGAGTCATGGAGCTTGGAATGCTGTTTGCAGTTGGTCTGCTTTGTGACTGCTTTGTTGGGATTCCTCAGCAGCAGACCCTGCCCTGAAATGGAAAGGGAAGATGAACTGTATCTCCAAGCTTCATGGAGCTCCCTGGATCTCAATGCCATGGAACCCTGAGTTCCTCGGCAGTGACGGGGGTATTGGACACATGGGTGGACAGAGCAGCTAAACAAGCAGGGTGCCGTTATCCTTCGGAGGGTGTCAACAGGAGATGCTGGGGTACCCTGAAGGAATGTGAGGTGGTCCAGTGGACTAAAGGAGGTGTCTGAGCTGTGAAGGGTGCCCAAAACTAATCACCTGGTAATGTAAACATGGTATTTATTGGGCTGAATGTGGGCACTGGCACAGGAGCTTGTCTGTGGCCAGCAGCCCCACCAGCACCAGTCCTGCCACAGAGGAAACAGGGAAAACTCTACACTAACAGTGGTGGGGGCTATTCCTGCAACAGGCCTAGAAACTCACCCAGACAGGCAAACAATAGCCACACAAATAATACCTGGTGAGAAGCAGGAGCCATGCTTCAGCCTTCTCAGGAGGCCCTTCTCTTTGGAAAGCTAAGGGATGGAGTCATCAAACAAGAGTCTGAGGGGCAACTCTGCAGTGTGCAGTGCTGGCATGGCTGGCTGTGCCCTGTAGCAGCAGCTAAAAAAGGTGAATATATTTGTTACCATAAAGTGCACTGAGGAACCATCAGAATGGGTTTGCTAGAAAGAGAAATGAAACCTTTCCTTATGAATAGACCTAGAAGAATTGGATACATGTGTACAGAGGGATTGTTTTCCACTACCTACAAGAGGAAAAATCTCTGGGGAAGTGGCTGATGCCAAATATTTTCTTATGCTTCATGTGTCAGCAGGGTCTGGCAGAGGCCCTTAAAAAAACAGAGGGTGCGTTCTGTGCAAATCAAGAACCACAATTTCTGGTGATTTGGATTGCTTCACCAAACTTGAGACGTTTCTCCAAAAAAATACGGCAGATGTTTGATGCTGTACCAAGTGTTCAGCATTCACATAGATCAGATGATGTTAAGATCAGAAGAGAAAGCTTCACGACAGAATAACAGAGCAAAAAGCTTCACAGCTGTCCTGGAAAAAAAACTGAACTGGGCTAGACAGACAAAACCGCTCATTTCTCACAACAGTTACTGACTGCTGTGGACAGACAAGGTCACAGAGGAGATGGACTTAGGTGCAGACTCCCTAGGATGGGAGCTGTGAGTGACCTGGAACCCTAGGGTATTGCTAAATAAAATGACAGGCAGTAGACTTGGACTCCAAAGGTTAACAACTCCAGAGACTGAAGGAGGCTGTTTAAGCGGAGGTGGCCCCAATGTATCTCAACACCAGAGGTGAGGCAGAGCTGTCTCCACAAGAGGAGAAGACTAATTCTCTTGCAGTCTGAACTGGAAGTCACTAATGTCTGTGCAATGAATGCTAACAAAAGCTAAGAGCCGGTGCATTCAGATAGAGAGGAAGGGTTTGGGATCTGTCCACCAATGTAAAAACTTTCCTATCTTTTTTTTTTTTACATTAGATGCCTGTGTTAGAAAACTGTCCACAACCCACTTACCGTGATTGCCAAAAGGACCTGGCAAAGTCCCCTCTCCTCAGGAATACAAGAATTTATTTTATTATTTTTTTTCTGTTCTAAATTTATGATTTGCAGATTGGGAGGGATTTAGTGGGTTTCAACTTAATCCCCAGAACATTGGATGAAAAAGCAATGATGCAAAATCCAGAGCTAGATTTTTGCATGTGATGATTTGCTTAAAAATTTCGCTTATGATGGAGCTAAGACCCGGTGGAGAGGAACTGAGCCTGTCACTGCCAATATTCAGAGCCCCTCTGGGCCTTCAGGTGAAGTGTGAGCAGCCGTAACCTGGCTAGGAAATGTGATCTAATCTAGCTCGATTGTTATTTCTACTTCCCTGAGGTAAGCTTGCTATAGAGATAGGACAGGAGGAAATGGGGTCAGGTTGTGCCAGGGGAGGTTCAGATTGGATCTTAGGAAAACCTTCTCAAAGAGAGTGGGGAGGCCTTGGAACAGGCTGCTCAGGGAGGGGGTGGAGGCAACATCCCTGGAGGGGTTCAACAAACGGGCAGCCAGGGTGTTTGAGGAGATGGGTTAATGTGGTTAGGTTTGTAGGGTGGATGGTTGGACTTGATGATCTTGGTCTGTTCCAATCTTGATGATTCTGTAACTTTAAACTAGTACAACTAAGCAGGTGGCAGGGCACACCAAGTTTATAACTACCACACACCCTGTAGCTGCTCAGGTACATTGAGACTGGACACAGTAGTAGGAATAAATGTAAAATATCTTCAGTAAAATATAGATCTACCTCTACCACTCCAGTTCCATCCAAATCTCACATGTCCAGAAATTTAGCACTTGAGGTCCCTGCAAACTGCTTCTCTCTGACTTTCTCATTATCCTCAAAGAGGGAAGGTGAAAACAGCTGAACAGAGCCATGGTTTGCACACCCTGCAGCTTTGTGTGTTTTGAAGGCCAGACAAACCATATCTGCAGGCCTTCAAGAAGTCTTGTGAACACAACAGTGCCTCGGTTTCCCCAGCTGTAAAAGTGGGATTGTAGTACTTTACTATAACAGAGGGGTCCAAAAATCATTCTAGATGTTACGTTTCACTTGCTTCACTCTCACTCCATCACAAAGAAGTCCTGCAATTCTTCCATCCTTTCCTGTTAAAGTTCTTCTCTGGCAGTCTTTATAGTAATTCATTAAATTGTACAAGGTAGTCTCAGGAGATAAGTTCCACTGTGGCTTTTTGCAGTTACAGAGTTGAGGAAGATGGGCACTGAGATAAGCAAGAAGTACTCACTGGAAGTGAAAGTGAGGGAATGACTGACAAAAGGTTCACAGTTGTCACCCTACCCATCCCTGGTCTAGAAGCAGCTCTGCCAGTGATAGCTCCTCTTTCACATAGTGTCTAGGACACACCAACTCACATTCAAGAAGTGTCAGCATGTGTGAAAAGCCCATCCACGTAAGTGTTAGGTGCTCAAGCACATTCCCCTAGATCTTGACTATCCCACTCTGCAGCAATGACTCAGCTTGGTCACCTACTGTGAATGGATCAGGGAAAGACAGACAATAATATCAACAGAAAAGATCAATAGTGAGAACAGTAGGTAACACAAACCATGGCAAGAAGATGGCAGGTGTCTGGTCTGGGCAGTGCTTTCCCATAAGGATGTCTCTGTTAGAACAGCTCTCGTGCAGGGCAGAAATCAAAGGCAAGAAGATGGGGATATTCCCTGGGGAATGGGGACTCATAATAAGGGCAGCACACATCAGACAGGATGGACTGTGGGAGTTCCAGTAGAGGTGTGAACTTGCTACACCAGCTCTGACCCCTTTTTCTGTCCCTCAGAAGTCTTGCTTGGCTGATACATTAGAGTTGCTCAGGAGACTGGTTCCCTTCAGTACACATGGTCACAGGCAGCTAATGACACTGGGATTACTGAAGTGGTTTGGAAAAGAAGGAATAGATACATAGACAGATATAGGCTAGATAAAACGTTAAGACATTGCCAGCAGGATGCAGAGAGATCCTGTCAGATGGAGGATTTGCACCTAGAAACGCCCAGGGTAGAAGCCTGATGCTGGCGCATTTATGTTGCCATCAGCAGGGCAGCAGCTTGCCTGCACGTACTCAGACTCCCTGGAGGCCAGGGCTCCTTAAGGAGGTCAGTTTTTATATAGTAAAGCAAACAGTTTAGCTAATCAGGGATTTTTTTTTTCTTTTCTTTTCTGAGGCTCTTGGCATCCAGCCCTGTTACTTGCAATCCTTAATTTGTACTGTGGCTTCCTTTTCCCTGCTGCTTTCTCCCTCACTCCAATTTTCCCACACACTTACTTCCTAGCTGCACCTCTTACTGAGGTCTTCCTTTATTTTGGATCTACATTTATCTCAGTCCTACACAAAGCTGCTGTTACATCACCAACTATTCCTGTAAGTGACTGGCCTCTGAAATTCAGCAGCTTTAAAGTGTATTTTTAAAAAGTGCTTTAGTTAATTTTTGATGATAGCTTGCATTTCATATAGCAGTTTTACTCGTGTACTTAGAGAAATTAGTTGTACATCAGCTAAAACTTTCTTTTTGGTTATACACCTGCCTGAGTCTCAACATTGGGGTTTCAAGTGTATTTTTAAAAGGATCTGTGCATGGCCATAGTACGGGTGAGTTGCAAGCTACGTGCTACTACAAGCTGGCCATTCAAAAAAAAAAAACCAAACGCATATCATACAGCTTCCACTGTAAGGGAGCAGATTAACCAAAATCGTTTCTTGGCAGATTCTCTGCCAAGTGTCCAGAGGAGGGTCATGAGGATGACTAGAGAGCCAGAGCACCTCTCCTACAGTGACAGGCTGTTGGGGCTGTTCAGCCTGGAGGAGACTCTGGGGAGATCTTAGAGCAGCCTTCCAGTCCCTGAAGGGGGCTCCAGGAAAGCTGGGGAGGGGCTGTCTCCAAGGGCTTGGAGGGGTAGGAGCAGGGGGAATGGTTTCAACCTGGAAGACGGAAGGTTTAGACTGGAAGTCAGGAGGAAGTTCTTCACCATGAGGGTGCTGAGACACTGGCACAGGTTACCTAGGCAGGCTGTGGCTGTCCCCTCCCTGGAAGTGTTCAAGGCCAGATTGGATGGGGCCTTGTGCACCCTGGTCTGGTGGGGGATGTCCCTGCTCATGGCAGGGGGGTTGGAACTGGATGATTTTTAAGGTCCCTTTCTGCCTGAACCATTCTATGAATCTATGAATCCCTTCCTCTTCCATGCTGCTAAGAAAAAAATGGACGAGGTAAAGGCATTTTTTTCTTGTTAGCTCCAGTCCATAGCACTTCCTCCATGTAATTTGTGTAGAAAAACTGATGAAGACAATGTGCAAATAAACATCTTACCCGAAAACACAGCAAAACCCCAAGAAAAATATACAGCTGTCTGGTCCTTGCTTGTTAACACAGCAGAAGCTGGCTGGCTCAAGGGCTGATAAAAAGAGGCACAGGAACATGGATGGGAAGTGACCCAACTGATTACCAGAATCTGTCTTGTGAGATCACCTTTAAGGAGTCTGAAAAGTTGCACAGAACTCCAAGCTCTCCTTTGGCCCACAGACACTCAAGGAACCACAAACAGGAGCATCCTGGAAGAAATACTCAGCTCCCACCGCACACACAGAGCTATCTGACCTCATCTTATTTAAGGTAAATACTTCTTCCTGGTTATTTCCAAACCTGTTTCTACAGAACTCCTCTTCCTCTGAATGGAGCCCAAGTTGGCAGGGCAGCACTTTCCAGGCTGTGGAGCAAGCTGCAAGTAGCTAGCAAAGCCTGACACCATTCCAGGTATTTTCACTGGGACTGCTCCTCAGGCACTCACGTGCAGGCACAGAGGGTCTACATGAATTGCAGTGAGGAAGTTAAAAGCACCGTGAGACATGAAGCTGGCTGGCCTGGACGGGCTCGGTGCAAGTCTTCCATCAGGCAGCAGAGCACAGCCCAGATCCAGCAGACAGGACACAATGGGCTGCTGCTTTTTGGCAGCCCCTTAAGAAGTTCTTCAGACTGGACAGAGAGCCACATGTCAAGGAAACTGATGCTGCCAAGATGTGCACTGCAGTTGGTCCAATACCTCTCATTAATTGCAGAATCCACCTCTGAAGCAAACGTAGCTCTTTATAAATTGGGGTACATTTTAGAAAAGCAGTTGGTATAGATTCAACTGGCATAAAGCTTCACAGGTCCATGAAATACTTGTTGATTTATACCAGCTGAGAAGTTGGCCAATATTTTTCAGGAGCCCCCAACTCTCCTGTTTGTAATTGCCAGTAGAAATGCTGGGAAATGCAAGAAGAAATGAAAAATGAAGCACATTTATGTGAAAAAGCTTCAATGCAAAACAAATGTCTGCCTCCTGCACAAAAGCTGAAATAATACAGCCGTTATTGGAACTGTGCTACAATAAAACGAGCTGGATGAGTCAACCAACAGTGCATCACATCTCCACTGGCTGCCTTTCTGGTCCCCAAACTCCCCATCTATTTTTATCTCTTAGTTTTTTTAATATACTTTTTGGTTTACAAGCAATAACTCTGCAGCTCCTGGGTCCCCTGTGCGTACTCCTGCTAGCAGGCTGCTCCATATTTAGGATGTTACCCAGGCCATTTCAGCTGTTAGACCACAGAACTTGGCGGCTAGGATCCAAATTGAAGAGATGCTGGCCCAGCAGGCACCGTCAAGGCTACCAATAGCAAGGGCCATGGCAAAGTTTTCTGCAGTGAGGGCTAGTGGACAGCACACAGTGCAGTGTGGGACCTTCTTCAGCT
The DNA here is from genome assembly GCA_013397515.1 of Upupa epops. Taxonomy (NCBI): domain Eukaryota; kingdom Metazoa; phylum Chordata; class Aves; order Bucerotiformes; family Upupidae; genus Upupa; species Upupa epops. Next base: position 771 of record VZRI01002434.1, on the reverse strand, counting down.
GGCCTGAGCGCTCCCATGAAAGTCAGCAGCACTTTGCTCCCAGAAGTGCTGCCTGATGAAGTGGGACAAGGGCTGCAGATGTACAACTTGTGGGATAAATGAGGGAGCTCATCTATGCCATGGCTGTTTGTGGAAGTACAGCAGAATGTGCCTGAATGACAGTCCTTGAGGGGCCTGGGGATGGGCTTGCTTCCAAACTTTCAGGAACACAAAGCTTTGGGCCAGTGCTCTATCCAAGCTCCATGACACAGAGAGAATCATGTGTGATGTGTCCAATGGCTGGTCATGCAATGATCAGTAAAAGAGCTAACACTGCATGGCACTGGCAGTCAAGAGTCCACTGCTTGCACCTATATGAAAACACCACCATCCTCTTTTTTCCATAAGTGGGGAGATTTCTAGCTCAGATAAATGCACCTGGTCCACCTCAGGACCTCATATGTTACTCATTTCAGAGGCTAACATTTGGAAAACGAGACAAAGACACCCCTGATTTTGGAATCACTGCACTGGTGTCGGGAACTGCCTTTCTGAGGTTTTGCCCTTGTTTGTTGGCTGGGTGCAGTAGCACTCTCTTGAGAAAAGTGTGGGTGAAATGTTGGAATCACAATACTCCTGCTAAATTTTTCTCTGGCAACCAAATTAATATCCTAGCAATGGAGCCATTATTTGCCCAGTTTTTCTCTGTTCTCTTTAATTGTTTCACTGCAAACACATACAAGCAGTCACCTCAAGCTTGTACACGCCGGGAAACATCTTGTCCTGGGTTAT
>VZRI01002433.1:0-21205 GCA_013397515.1 Upupa epops | reverse complement strand
CCTTAACAGTGGTGGCCAGCCTTGTAGTAGACAAGCCTGCTACATGGCCTGCTTCAGGGCCTTCTCCAGGGCCTTCTCCTATCTTTTCTTCTCCCTTGTGGTCAAGGCACCAAGGGAGGGAGATGGTCAAGAGCTCACCACTGTCTGGTTTCTTCAAAGATGATCCAGCTGAGAGGTCTGTGTAGGAGCTGCCCCTCCCTTCAGCCTGCTGCCAGGAACCAGGATGAGCTGGCATTGGCTTTCTGCTTTTGAGCTCTCAGGCAGAAGAGGGCCATAGTTGCTCCTGCAGCAGAGCTGCAGCCAGGCTAGACTTCTCTGTTTTACCCTTCGGTGGCAGGTAGGCTGAAAGCCATTTTTTGCTCCCCTCCACCCCTCACCTGGGGATAGGGTGGCAGGGGAAGCTCTCTTGCAGAGGAGCTCTCTGTCTTACAAGATGCACTGGAGAAGAAGGGAAGAAAACAGAAAGTACATTTTTTTAATAAACTCTGTCTACCAATCACCTGTAGGGTCAGGACACTAACCTAGGGGGTCTGCTGGGAAAGCTATATCTAGCTTTCACATTGTCCAGAGCATCTTTCAGGTACTAAATAAGGAAGCTGAATTATCAAGCTCCAGAGACTTTATGAAGATGCTGGAGTATATCCAACAGAGGATTCAGAGGCCAAGTGAACACTGTACATGTACATAAACTCAAATTTTCATGACAACTCAAGTTCTGAGGGAACTGGACTCGTGTGAAAGAATACAATTAGAAATACATACTTGGTTTTAAATTCTTGAAGCATCTCTGTAGCTAGGAACAGCTGTTGTTATGATTATTTTAGAGGTCTAAGCACCTGAAAGGACAAGGGACCTCTATAAAATATATGACAATAATAAAAGTACAGGCTTAATGGGATTTTCTTCATTTTATTGTATGTAATTAGGGATGTGGGATTCAGAACCAAAACCATGTTAACATTTATTAATGGATAAATAAATTAGAATATGCTTTTATGTTTTCTCTTGGTCATTGCTCATGAAGAAAATTTAATACAGATGTTCAGTTTAAAAACACTTTATAGTTAGATCACAATCATATCACTAAATATAATTTATTTTAAAATCTTAGTTATGTTCCTGTCTTTTTAAATATGAGAATTGTATGTGACTATGGATGATAACCACAAGCTATTTCTTACTGAATGGGGTAAAAGAAGTCATTTCGGTTCACTAATTTTCCACAGATTTTTTTATTTACTTTTCTTAGTTTCATGAATTGTTAGTCTATGAATTAGCTAAATCCCTGATGGGTTAAGGTATTAAAATATAGGAGATACATGGGTGCAAGGATTTCCTACTGCTTCTTACTAGAACTGGAAACTGAATCCAAGATGATGAAATATTTCAGCACTATTATCTAACGCATAAAGCAGCAATAGTCTATTAGGTAGTAGCAATATGAAACAAAACAGGGATTGTTTGAGGACCAACTTAAATGATACGGCTAAAGTTACATACTTCAGCTTACCCTTGTTCCTTCTCGAAGACTGGAGTGATTGCATTAAAATTGCTTAAAGGGACACTTTTGTGCTTTTCCATAATTGCATACATTTTTTTTTCTAGCTGAGACTGGGCATTGTCTAGGAAGCTGTAAATTGCCCCAGGGGAATATGCCTGAAAAATTAAATTGTATGGGTGCCATTGCCATGGACTTGTTCACTAGCACAGATTTAGCTAAAGTTACCTAACACTGCCAAACAACTAGAATTGACAGTGTATTTATACCAGGAGCTTTTCTTGGTGAGTTTTCTTTTTGATATTTATAGGAAATCATACAGAAAAAGAGTTAAAAAATTCAGCTAGAAAAATATTCTAACTCAAAAGCTAGGTAGTACAAGACAGGGTTCGAGTTTAGAGGAAACATTAATTGCACAAATATAGACATTTATCTGTCCTATGTGTTATATGAGGCAGACATTCTTTGAAAAAAATCTTTATGGTGGATTTAGAGGCTACTGTAGTGCAAATATACAGATACATTAATTACAGTAGCACAGATAATCTTCCTGGTAGTGTTTCACATTAGTCATTATGGTTTTACAAATAAATAAATAATTTATAAACAAATATGCATACGAACAACTTTGAATTTTAATTAATAGTTAAAATATTGTATTGTCATATCAGATAAATTAAATAGTATTTATCATTAGAATATTTTGCTGCTGTCCGTATACAGGGTTCTGGAAGTCTCTGTATACTGAAATGGATGTTTCATTTGGGGGACTGATGGAAGTACTCTTTTCACTGCCGGTTTCAGAAATCAGGTTTTTGTGATAATTTGGAAAGAAGCAAATCTTAAATGCTATGTTTCCCCTTCAGAATATGAAGGTTGTTTGAAATGTTAAAATGCAGGTTCTAGACAGCTATATAACTGTTCATGTTGTGCCCTTGCTACTGTAGGTAAAGCAATGAGACAAGTGAGGGAAACCACATCAATATTGTTCTCTACTAATTGTCACTTCTTCCAGTTCTGAATTCAAAACAAATTATTTATCACAGTGGTGCAAAGAGAAAGGAAATGCAGAACAGTTTGAACTTAGGTTAGAAACAATAAAAACACATATATTTCCATCCACTTTCACATAACTCTATTGTTCATTCTACCCATACCTTTTAACTGAAATCATATACACCAGAATTGGATCTCATTTTGCATGACATTTTTCTAAAAGTGGTAGTCCGAAGTGCAGACCATTTTAATTAGCAGCTTCTAATATCAGTAAGATCTATTGTGTCAGACATGGAATAAATTGATCTTTTCACAGTGAAAGAAATGCAGAAAGAATTCCAGAATCCTTTTTCAGTCCATGTGACCTATGCAGAAATGTATTCATTGTGGACATATCTTTCATCATACCACAGGGAATTTCATAGTAGTACATTAATATTAAAAATACATCTCTTTATCCATGAAGCTTTTGGTGAGAATTTATATGCACTCTCACATACTACGGTATCTCAGTGTATGTTTCATGGCATGTAGAATAATGATAACATAAACCTGAGGTGCAACATAAATGTCAGCGCACTTCTTCAGCTATCCCATATAACCAGTTCAGCTTCTTAATGTGTCAGCTTAAAAGTAACTGCCTTACATCTATTGTATTCACCTACAATAGAGAGGTATTCACCTCTCCACTGCTGCTGTTAGAAAATAACTTACACTGACAACAGTTCTGTTTTCCTTTAATAAAATCCTTGAAACAAAACAGTCATATCTATTGCTTTCTTGTCTAAAATAAGTATCTGTCATTTATACTGTGCCAGACCCTTTGAAAGTGCTTTTCAAAAGCTAGTAACTATTTTTTGCAGCACTCAATGCATTAGGATTTACTCATTTGTCAGCTGGGTAACTGAAGATGTAAGGAGTATAAAAGACTCCTTCAAGGCTGCACACAAAGTTAGAGATAGCAATAGGTCTACAGTTTAAATCTTTTCTTTCCACTGCCCTGCTGAGTAATCTTCTACTTTGTGACTAAATGACCATGTTGTTCTGTTTTTCTCAGGAATCAGAAAATAATTCATTGGTGAGAAGATAAAAACTTTTCTTATATTTTATTTTTTTATATACAGAAATTTTCTCAAAGCTTAAAAATTCCTACACAGATATACTGCAATTCAGACTGTTTTGCTAGTTGCTTTAGAGATGGCTGGTCAACTACTTCATATTAGGTGACAGGCTTCAACACAATTTCATCCAAAGGTTTATCATGGAACATGACAAACTTTCCAAAGATGACAGCACTCCTTGCCAATAAATAATTCCTTGGTAATACATGATTTCTTGCTTCAGTCAGCAAATATCAGCCTTGTTTTTCAAAATCCATAAAAACCTGGAGTGGGATCTGATTATACTTATTATATACTTCCACAAAGTAGAACTAGTAATTTTATTTTCAATAGCAAGGCATAACTGCAGGTACATCTGGACATAGACATATGGTTTATAGCTGCTAATGACATATTGTTTATAGCTGCTAATACTCACATATTGGAACTGACCAGTTCAGATGTGCAATCAACACTGAGACATCTGTATTTACTGAGAAGATTGTTGCCAGTGCTGCGTTCTGTTATATCCAGAAATTTTGACCGCTTTTTCTTCTCAGCATAGCCAAAGTATGCACATTAGAAGATAGATTTTCCCTTGTCCTTCTCATGGGCATAAAGTGCAATATATGGAATTTCAATGGCTAACAGTTGGGGGGAAAATACAAAGACAAAAAAAAACCCCAAAACCTACCAAATAAAGCTATGTGCACTGGAACAGGTTGTACAGGCAGATGGTGGACTCTTCTTCTCTAGAAACATTAAAAAGTCAGCTGGATGTGTTCCTGTGTGACCTGCACTAGGTGATCCTGCTTTGGCAAGGGGTTTGGACTTAGTGAGCTCTAGAGGTCCCATCCAACCTCTGACACTGTGATTCTATGATTTTCCCACAATTGTCTTGATTATTGTGTGGAAAAGCATCAGTAAGCAGAGGTGAACCATGACTGAAAGCTTGTTCAAAATCAATATCATAGGTGTAACCTATCTGTGCCTCAGTTTTGTACTGTTTAATAGGGTAGACTTAGCCTAAAAGTCTAAATTCAGCTTTGTTGAATGCAATCTACACTGAAATCAAACCCAAGATTTTGATCAAACCAAATAGCCTAATGTCATTTGTAGGTTGCTGTTCTTTACATTATTTAGTTTCTACAACATTTCTATTTTTTACTTCTGTGTAATCCAAAAAGAAAATTCTATGTAATAGTACCAAAAAATGTTGAGCCCTTTCTTTAGATTAGAGAGTTGGGTTGATTTCTGGAAGTCATCTCTGTTTGGTTTTATTTTGTACTTTATATAAAATTTCTTCCTTTCTTCTCAGCTGCAATGACATATCCTATTTCTGGGTCGAGATTTTATATGTAATAGATTTCCTATTCTGTTCCAGCCAGAGTTTAGTATATCTGTATATATTTACAGTTCCACATATCACTATGCAAATGATGATTGCACAGCTCTATTGTGTAAGTGTGAATAGGTCATTGTGGCATATTTGTCAGCAATGTCTTTTTCTTGTGTCATTGCTATATTGTGTTAGAACTCAAAGATCATTTCATTACTTAAAATTTCTGACAAATATTTGATGGACAGTAGTAGAAAGGGCAAACTCATATGAATTTTATCTCAGTTAGCAAGTACCATTTTTTTAAAAAGCAGATAAAATGCACTGAGAAAATTCTTAACTTAAATTCTTGTGTTTGTTACTGAGAAGTGGATAGATTTCATTCAAAAAATAAAGGTTTTCCCTCACCAATTGATAGTTCTTTTACACAAATTTTAGTTTAAAAAAAAGTTTCTCCTGTCCCAAACCAATTCTAAGATGTGCATTTTCTAGAGTAAATTCTTCTAAGTAGTTAGTCCAAGTGTTAACTGCAGTTTAAAAATCACAGGCTGCCTAGGATAGTGGTGGGGTGTTACTACCGTTCCCAGAGGCATTTAAACTATGTGTGGGACAGGTATTTAGGGACATGATTTAGTGGTGACCTGGCAGTGCTAGGTCAAATGTTGGTTGTGAGGATCTTAAAGATAAATTCCAGTCAAAGAAATTCTGTGGTTCTGTGACTGAGACTCTTTTCAGTTGTCTGATGCAGGATTGTGGAGAATGAGGACTCACACTCTTCTTGGAGTTCCACAGTAAATGCACAAAAGCAAAGTGATGCTAGTAGCAAAAAAGGAAATTAAAATTGAATATAAAAATAAAGAAGAATCACAGTGATGGTGGTAAGACCCTGTAACTGGTTTCCAAGGGCCCCTCAGGGGCCTTGGAAAACTTCATTGAGAAAGATCTAGTGCAACATGATGTGATGCAAACGTGGTCATGTTTTGAGTGACGGGTTGAACCAGACAACCTACAAATTCACTGACAAAATTATCCTAAGTTTCTATGATTCATACCAGTTTTAATTTCTTCACGTAGTCTCCTCAAATCCTCCAGGATACTTTATTACTCTCTCTTCTGATATTACTCTCTCTTCTGAAATCATACCCACTGAGAATTGTAAGTTATGAGTAATGAAGGGATCTGCATCATGTTACATACAAATTGTTTCTGATTATAAAAAGCAAAACTTACTGATCTGCATTACTACAGCCTCTTGCTTTCCATCCTACAGTGCCTTACTTATTGCCAAAGACAGCTTCATATTTTCACAAGGTAATACAGAAGTGTCTGTAACTGGCAACCTAAATTTTTAATTGAGGTTTATATTAGGATTGATGCAGTCTCAGTGACATATTTAGTGGCAAATGTGAAAAAATGGGAGGATTTGTATTGATATAAGGGATGTCTTGTAGTATATCAAAGTTGTTTTCTCTTTCATACAAATCAGAAAACAGCAAGTGGCAGTTCATGAGGATTAATACATATTCCACAATGGGACATTTCCTCTTTCCTATGTTTTGACTAGATGTTTTCTTCAAATATTCTAAAATTGAATCCTCAGAGATAAAATAGAAGAAACAAGGGAGTACGGAAAACTACTCAGAAGCTTATATAGCTTCAGCTACCTGAACCTGTATCAGTACTACTGATGTTTCTATATCCTTATATTGTCTGTGTATCTTATAAATTGTTACTTAAGTAGCTCCCTTGTATAATCATAGAATCATAATGTCTGGAAAGTACCTCCAGGATCAACAAGTCCAGCCCTCATCCCAACATCTCCATAACACTTAGACCATGCCCTTAAGTGCTCTATCTACAGGTTTTTTAAACACCTCCAGAGATGGTGACTCCACTGCCTGCTTGAGCAACCTGTTCCAGTGCTCACCCGTTCTCTCATTAAAGAATTTCTTAATAATGTCTAATCTAAAGTTCTTCTGATGCAGCCTGAGGCCATTTCCCCTCATCCTAGCATTAGTAATTTGGGAGAAAAGACCAGCACCAGCCTAGCTACAATCTCCTTTGAAGCAGTTGTAGAGAGCAATAGTATCTCTATGCCTCTTCTCGACTAAATAACCCCAGTTCTATCAGATGCTTCTCACAGGGCCTGTTTTCCAGACCTCTCACCAGCCTCATTGCACTTTTCCAGACCCACTTCAGCACCTCAATGTCCTTCTTCTACTGCGGCACCCAAAGCTGGACACAGTACTCAAGGTGTGGTCTCATGAGTATAGAATACAAGGACATGATCAGCTCCCTATTCCTGCTGGTTACACAGTTCCTGATACAGGCCAGGATGCAGTTGGCCATCTTGACCACTTGGGAACACTGTTGGTTCATGTTCAGCTGGTTGTCACCCAACATCCCCCATGTCCTTCTCCACCAGAAAGCTCTCCAGCCACGCTTCCCCAAGCCTGTAGTGCTGCTGGGGGTTATGACCAAGATGCATGACCCGGCACTTGGCTTTGTTAAACCTTAACCCGTTTGCTCCAGCCCATCACTCCAGCCTGTCTGAATCCCTCTGTAGCACCTCCATACCCTCAAGCAGATTGACACTGCCACTTAATTTTCTGCTATCTGCAAATTTACTGAGGTTGCATTCAATCCCTTCATCCAGGACATTGATAAAGATGTTAAACAAGACTGGTCCCAAAACTGAGCCCTGAGGGACACCTCTTGTGACCAGTTGCCAACTGGATTTAACCCATTCACTACAAGTCTCTGGGCTGACCAACCAGTTTTAAACCCAGCAAAGAGTCAATCTATCTAAGCCAAATAATACCCATTTGCTGATTACCGATAAGACTTCATAATTCCTCGGACAAGACAGGCAGTCATCTTTTATTTGGGAAAGTTTTTCTGTAGTTCCCAGGCCACAATAAATTGTGGTTCATCACCTTTCTCCGATTCCTACATGTAGGATTCTAAAACAATGTTATGCCAGTTTTACTAGGTCAGGATGTTTCATCAGCAATCTCATTTTATGACAAAGAAAGAAAAAACAGTCAAAATTAATAAAAAGAAACAGAAAATGTAGTACAAAGGAAAAATAAGTGGAAAATGCATAGGAAGAAATTTTCTAGAAGCATTACGGAAAATACAGAAGTAGTTTAAAAAAAAGGTGAGAAGAGAACTTGCAGCTTGAGAAACCTGGAAGGGAGTCTGCTGTGACATACATGATAACCTGAAGATATATTGTTCTATTTTACAATGCAATGTCAAATGTCTCTTGGAAACCTAAATAGATTATGTCCACTGCTTCATCCCTATCTGCTCCCTGCATTCTCCTTATGATAAGACAGAGATTTATATTCTTATTCTTCTCAGATGGGTGCATCAATCTCTGCTGTCAGGTTGCCCGTCCAAATAACAAACCTGCATATCACAGAACTGTTTTAAATGTAATGTTGATAGATGTTGTTTGTGTGCACTTGGCATCAACTTACATTCACTTGCCTACAAATCGCTTTATTTTCAAGAAAGCCTTATTTTCTGTATTTTCCATGTTTTCACCATCAAGAATTAATTATGGTCATGGAGTAATTTTCTGGGACATTTCCAGGAGTTTTGATCTTCATTATCACAAGACTGCACTATGATGTTTACAGTACCCCCGTTACCATTCTTTTTCTGGGTGCAAAGTTTTTGCATTTTGGGCATAGACAAGTTACAAACATGGAATGAAGCTGAACAGACAGTAAAATACCTGTTCTGAAAAAGCACTGCAAAATGTTGTACTCCCTCTGTAACTGTCAGCAAACACGCATGTCCTCTGATAAGCAAATTGGGACCTTTTGTAGTGCTCTGCAGCTCCGGGCTGCAGCTTACTACAGCTCTCTTCTGCCCACAGCACGCACCTACTTCTAACATTCACCTACTTGCAGCTAAATTATTTGTCAAAATTCCATTTATTGACCCGCATTCCTAACCTTTTTAGCTCTTTGCCTTATCCCCCAAAAAGTGATTAGCAACTAGACCTGGACCTAGTAGCCAGTCTTGTCTTGTATCGTCAGTGGCAAAAGCCTGGATATTACATTGAGAAAATGCAAGCATTTCCCAGAATGACAAAGGCCAAGTTTTAATCTCTCTACTAGCTCCTTATGTAAACAGCACACAGAAATAAAGTCAAAACACACTTCATGCAATTAATGAACTATTTACTGAATAACTGTACCATTATTCAGCACCCATCTCCTTGTTGTCTCTCTTAGCTCCTTCTGTATTGAATATTGTACCATTATTAAAACTCTCATAGTATTTTTTTGGTATATTTAAAATTCCATTTTGAAAATATTGTTTTCCTATGTATTTTGCATTCCTAAGTTGCATTCCTCATAAATCACAGGGAAGTGATTTCACACACTGCTTAGTTCATTGCATAGGAATATGGTTATTTCTTGCATAAACTGCAGATGTCATCTATTTTTCAGGTTCAAACTTCTTTCAATATCCAGTTTGCAAAACTGGTATTTTACTAGTAATCTCTGTCATTGTAAACCCTACATTTTTTCCTTGCTGTTCCTAGCACTGGGTAGTCAGTAGGAGACATCACAGGTTCCAGTGGATCTTTAGACTAAACTTACGAAGCATTATCATTACAGTTAGTGCTTAATTTAACAATGACCTTTTCAGTATGAGGATGTTCTCAGTTCGTATGCAATTATACCACAGTAAATGCATCAAAACGATGAAAACACTATGCATAAGCTTCCTCTAAGAAATCTTGTTTCCTAGGAAATTAATATCTGCGTAACAATTCTTAGCAGAATGCTGTTTAGATTTCTGTGTAAGGCCATCTGATGGATAAGTTCTGCCTATTGTCACTTCTACAACCACTACGAGGAGTTGTGAAAATGGAACACACGTTGTATGTTACAATTATAAACATGACTGGGAAATTTCCAATTAAAAATATTTATTAATTATCTTATTCCAAACAATAAGTAAGAATTTCAAGAAAATTGCTCCTGACACAGATAAGAAATTAGATTTTTAAATTCTAGAGTTTAAACTCAATTTCTCCATGTCTTTCTATCTTACTCCTTTTCATTAAATTTCAAATTCATTAAATCAAGGGTTATATGCTTTGAAAAAACCCAGTTGATCAAAACTAGCCCTTTCCTAAATGCAGATGGTTTCAATTCATCATGGTCTTTCCAGCTGTACATTTCCAGTGAAGCAAACTGATACTATTTTACTGCATAGTGAATGCGTAATTTCATTGATGGATGACACTTTTTCAGTAATTGAAGTAATTAGCAGTCCTGTTAACATTTTACCTAGGGAGTTAAATATGTCACTACTTTTTGACAAAAAGAATCCTGAATTACTGAAAATAAGCAGTTTTTGATGAGAATTTTGGAGGTATATAAAATCTAAATGTCCAATCCCAATGAATTCAGAGTATTCTGTAACTTAATATTGTTCACTAAATTAGAAGTTAATTTAGCAACATAACATTAATGTATTAGAATATACAGAATTGCATTTTGCTACAGTGTTATGGATTGTGATATTGTATTTCTGAAAGTCTGTTCTTCAAATTTTTTTGGTTAATATTGCACATTTACTTTTTTCCTCCTTTTCTTTGATGTTTTTGCAACCTAAAAAATCAGGTAATTGATTCTTAAGATTAAATGCATTATTATTTCAACAATGACTATAGGAGCCAATGAAAAGAGATAGTCACAGCAATTTCTTTTGTGATGTGACAAATACTCTTAATCTATAGGAAAACAAATCAAACAAACTCCAATCAGGCAAGCAAGCAAACAAAAGCAGCATGAAGACTAAATGTGTCTGTGAATTTATGAATAAATATGGAAGTAAACAGCTATTTCATTACAACTGTTCATTGTTTGTTAAATGATTCAAGAAATATGCTTACACCAGATTCTGGTCTGATGTACATTGTTACAGATCTATTAACTTCTTGAGCTTTTTGGAAGGACCACATATCTGGTTATCTGGCAAATTTCACTGAGTGAGGATCTGCCTGCTGAGCAGGGCATATACATGTATTTTGAACTAGTTCATTGAGCCATTGACTTGATTAATCCTATTCCCAGTCTTCTAGTTTCATGTCTCTTTGATTCAGTTGTAAAGTGAAAGCTTATGCAAGGTGAACTACCTCTTATCAATCAAGAAGTTCACATCTTCAGTGACTAATCCTTTGAAGTGCTGGGAGAAGTAGAAATATTTATCATGTTCTCAAGGTGCTTTCTGAACATTTCAATCTTTTATCTAGATCACATCCCTTCTTCATTGGTCCTTTCTGTATACTGTGAAATCTGCATAGGAAGCCCAGGGAAACTGGAACACATAATCAATCTTCAGACTCTTGTGGAACCTGCTAACAGATTTTTATTTTGTAGTTATCCAAAGGATTAGACTGCTTGGTAAAACACTATCTATCTGCATCTCTCTGCGTGACTTACCCTTTTTTCCTCTCTCTGTGATACTGTTACATGTTGCCTATATTTTCCTTTTAATTCTTCTGTAAAACAAGTATTGCTTCCTTTTTACTCAGGCAAGCATATTCTGTAGTGACATCTCAGCTGCCTACACAAACTTGAAAGACACACTCAGCATGGAATACGGAATAAAAAAAAAGAAAACCAAAACATACTATAAGGTAATTTCTTTATTATTTTGAAAGTTCAAGCAGAAAGCAAATAGCAGCAGCCCACTCATATAGCTTTGATTATCTGCATGTGAAATGCTAGGATCATGATACCATAGCACTAAGTAAATTCATATTCTCTTCACAAGATAGTAGTGTATTCGTTATTGATAAGTAGTACTTACTCTGCTGTGTTTTAATTCTTCCTGACATCTTACTCACTCCTGAATTCATAATTTGTTTTACAAGTATTGTTCTACTTTCTTCTATGCTATACCGTGCTATCCCATTGGTTTTTGTTGCTTCCAGCTATTTTCCTTAGATCCGATGATAATAACCTTGATCTCCTTCATTCACTTTATTATCTCCCCTGGTAGCCATCCTCATAGTGAGCTCTTGACAACACTCATCAATTCTAGATGCTTCAATTAATTGCACCAGCACCCATCTCCTTGCTGTCTCTCTTAGCTCCTTCTGTCAGTACTTCAAAACCTTCAGCAAAGCTACATCATGAGATCCCAACAGCTTAGTGACTTCAACACAGCAAGAATGGACTGATAGTTTAAGCAGAAACTTTAGTCAGAAATATCCTGCCACATTCTCCTTCCCCAAATTTGATTTTCAGCCCTGTTTCTAGGGATTTTTAATAATACAGAAACCAAGAAAGATTGATGAGCCAATCTTTTTTTGATTCTTTTTTCCTTCTTCTGTTCTTTTTCTTCTTTTATTTCCTTCTTCTGTTCTTTTTCTTCTGTTGTTTCCTTCATTGATAGCTCATGAGGGAGTGAATTCAGAGGCCTTAGAGACAACTGTGTAGATCTTCCCAGTTGTCCTCTGTTCATGCCCTTGGGATCAATGTGCGTGTGCTTGTGTGTGTCTATGTATGTCTGGTGTGACCTCCAACTTCTAAATGCGGTGATTGAATTGTTCTACCCAGTTATTCAATTTTGAACTTACTATCTGTGTAATAATAACAAATATCATTTGCACATTCTTATGGAAATTTACCTGAACTGAGAAGGAAAAAAAAAGCTGCCTTAAGATCCTCTATTGGAGGATATACACACTAGTAAGTGCTTTTAAATGTATATTTGTGTATTTCCACATTATATTATTGTTTTTACACTTGTAAGTAATTTGAGGTCTGACTCAATAAAAATACAAATTAAATGTATGCTTCTCCTGCAGCTCATCAGTATTGATACACAGATGATTCTATGATTCTAAGTGAATATAGACAAACACTATTAGTCATCTAAAGTAATCTGTTACAGCTTTTGCTCATCTTGAACTTGCACACACATGTATATGGACATAAAGTACCATAACCACACTTTTCTTTCTATGTAGTTTGTAAAACCGAATTTGGTGGAAATACTCACCCTCAAGTTCAAAACTCAGATATGTAAGATTTGATTTTATTTTTGCTGTATGTTTCAAAGGTGTCTTTTACAGATGCTTTCTTACTTCGCTGTAAACTAAGTTAAATGTAAGTCTGAGCTAAATTTTACCCAATCTATGTATTACGTTTCAGATTCAAATAAGCCAATGGGAGCCATGTAAGTTTGTCCAGTGTTCTGTAAGTTTGTGCTGTTTCTCTAGAGGAACTGAAACCCAGTAAACAATGGACGTGAGTGCCTTTTATGTAGTTTATAACTTATTGACAGTGAAGAAATTAGCAAGTGATTAATCACAGGTTCCTGTGGGTCTCAGACTTTGTATTGAAAATTTATGGGGTAAAAGAATATTCATGCACATGTCTGGGAATGAGAACTGCTTTAAAAAAGAATGACATGAGCAGTAGTTCAAAGTACTAATTTTCTGATTAATTCTCATTGTCACTAAGAATCATACCTTTACCAGGCAATCATAATTATAACAACAGCATCTGTGTTTCTTTGTTAATTTTTTTTAAAAATAATTAATTTTTTTTGTCAACAAACACCAATGAAAATATTACTCTTAAACAAGTGCTTGTTGTTTCAACAACATAGGAAAGTCAAATTTGCTATACAGAATTTAGTTGTGAAATAGAAGACATAATAACTTGTGAAGCATTTCAGAGATTTAAAATGTTGAAATGCTAAGTTTTAGAGAAATGTAATGAACATGCAAAGTTACATATTTTTATTATGTAATAGAAAAAGTGGAATGATAAACCCATAGGTCTCCAAAGAAATTAGAAAATATTCAAATTTTATTTTGTGGGCAAGTCTAAGTGAATTGAGATACTGTAACATGAATTCCCATCCTTGCTTGTGGCATGCTATGAGGAGGCAGATGAAAAACAAGGAGGTGACTGGTGGCAGTCAACATGGCTTCAGTAAGGGTAGGTCATCCCTGACAAATCTAGTGGCCTTCTACAATGGGGTTACAGATTTGGTAGAGCTACTGATGTCATCTACCTGGACTTGTGCAAGGCATTTGACACTGTTCTGCATGACATCCTTGTATCTAAAGTAGAGAGAAATCATTTTGACAGATGAATCACTCAGTGAATAAGGAATTGGCTAGAGTTGTGATCAGTGGCTTGAAGTCCAAGTGGAGAATGTTTACAAGTGGTACTCCTCAGGGGACTGTTTTGGATTCAGTGTTGTTTAATATCTTTGTTGGTGACATGGATAGTGGCATTGAGTGCACACTTAGCAAATTTGCCAATGACATCAAGCTGTGTCATTGGGAAGTAAGGCAGTCCAGATTTTGACAAGTTTGAGAACTGGGTCCATACAAACTGCATGAGATTAGACAAGTCTAAGTGCAAGGTCATATATCTGGTTGGGTAATCCCAAACACAAATATTTGATGGGTGGTGAATAACTAGATTGAGAGCAGGATAAGCATTTTGGGGTGTTGGTGGAAAAGAAGCTCAGTAAAAACTGGTGTGAGTGCCAAACATATCCTGGGCTGTATCAAAAGAAATGTCACGAGCAAGACAAGAGAGGTGATTCTACCCCTCTCCTCTACTCTTGTGAGACCTCACCTGGAGTACTACATCCAGCTCTGGAGTTCATAATACAAAAAGGATGTTGAAATGATAAAGTGAGTCCAGAGGACAGCCCCAAGATCAGAGGGCTGGAGCCTCTCTCCTATGAAGAGGGACTGGGAGAATTAGAGCTATTTAGCCCAGAAGAGACTCTGAAGGGGGCCTTCTAACAGCCTTCCATTACCTGAAAATGATTTACAGTCAAGCTGGAGACAAACTTCCTGGGCAGAACTCTAGTGACAGGACATGGAATAAAGCTTTCAAGATTTAGGGTAGATTTCGATTATATCTTAGGAATTCCTCACAATGAGGGTGGTTAAACATGGGAACATGTTTTTCAGAGAAGTGGTGGATACCCTCTTCCTTAAAGAGTTCAAGGACAGATTGGATGGGGTGCTGGGCATCCTCATCTAGAGAGAGGACTCCCTGACTACGGCAGGCAGTTGCAACTAGATGATCTCTGAGGTCCTTTCTTCACTCTATGTACATCCCACCATGATAAACTATCTTATATAGGCTTTGATTTACAGTTTTCAGTTGTTCGTTTATTGAAAGTATCTGCCAATTTTTTGTTCCAGGCTAAGTGACAAGGGCAAAATTTCATATAAATAATAACTTTGTGATGCTTATATCTGATAGTTATGTGGAATACAGTAATGGTATTTTGATAAAGGAGATGATGAAATACAATACAAAAATATGAACTTTTCAATGTTGAGCCATAATCATAAATCTTTTCTGTATTGTAATGAAATAATGCATGTGATATTCAACATAGGAAAAACAAAAGTGGAAAGATTGCCAAACTCACCAATGCAAATTTTTTCAGATGAACAAGCAGGACCAATGTCCAACATCTCGTAATGTTTCCAGCTCTAGGTTAGTAGAACTGTACCTTTTAATACCATAGTAAGGGACTGAAAATTGTGGAGTCCTCCTCAAAACAGTGTTTCGTACATAGATCATTTGCACCAGCATATACTTAGTCTTAGTATAATGCCTGTGAATTAGCCGCAAGAATTACAAGGGCATCAGTGGTTCCCAGCAGGCAGTAGACATTATACTATTCAGCCCAAAGCAGACAGCTAAAGTATAGAGATTAAAAGTGCTTATCATTCTGAATTCACTGCCACGGTGTGTTGTAGTTAGCTAAATTGCAAAGCTACGCCATTTGTCTTTCACATTTGGTATATAACACTGTACATACTTCAAATAAATTAGCTTGATCAGACATGATCTAAATTAAGATAATCAGTGAAAATAATGGAAAAATGTATTGAATGCTTACAAAGAGTGCCCTTATGGTCCTGTCTATAGTAATATTTCACAAGAACAACATGGCAGAAAACACATTGCTCTGGCGGACTTGATTTCTGAAATGTATTTACTGAAGAGCTGGTTGCTCAATTTTTCTTTAATATGTGATCCTCCTGCTGATTTCCAAGCAATAAAAATCACCTGACTGATTTATCTGTATTCTATACCCACAGCTAAGCAATTCACATTATGAGTTACTTGGCAGAAAAACTCAGCAATAGATCTTCATGTTACAAGAAAATACCTTTATTTGCTGTGTTTGAACTTTAGCTGGTAACTGTCACCAATTTTCTAAAAGTGTTAGTGTTAACTGATGAATAAAAGGCAGCTCTGGTCTTGCTTGCTGAAAAACAACACAAAAACTAGTTTGCTGAATTTATTCAGACAATCTGGATAATGATCATAAACAGACAAACATTTCAGACAGAAAAATAAAAATCTAACAGTGTCTAGTTAATGGGGCAGGAATGAATTTTTATGTCTTTTGTGTGGAACCAACATACATTTTCAGGACTGTATTTGTGACTAAGCATATGAGATAAAAATTATGCCAGTGTTTCTTTACTCCTGTTGCATTGGTTGATCTGGATTCACTAGGGTGTGGAGGACAAGCAGATCTTGTTTTTCTACTGGACTCTAATGCTGAATATTTGAAGTATCCGATGTAGTTTATTTAAATATAATTTTTATAGATCAATGACTCAAAAGCATTGAGAGAACACAGTTGATCTAAAATATATGTTAAGCAGCTGATTATTACACAGTGCTAAAGCACCATATAGTATGTACTGTACACATATTCCATAGACTAGAGTGGCTTTTGTTTGGTTTTTAGGGACATATGCTTCCTTCAAGAGTGTTTTTTTTCACAGTGTGAAAGAACTTGAATTTGTAGGCTCTTTAGGCTTGTTGCAAAATTATGTTTCTTTCTTAAGCATTTATTTTTGGTCATCAGAGATTTTTGTTTTATTGGATCAGTTACACTGTCCTGATCACACTGAGACATTTGAAGACAATAACATTTTTGTTTTGGAAGAAATTATTGAATATAAATACTATCTATCTATGTCATTAATTTTTGTAAGGTGTTTATAGAATTGGTAATAATTTAATATCCTGGGCTGGAATACAATGATTTTAATTTAATGAATTTAACTGATTAGAACCTTTTTTCCTGCAAATTCTTTCAGAGCATGTGCCTCAGTGTTCACACAGAGTTAAGTATTATTAATAAAAGTCTAACATGAAACTACCAGTATCACATATATCAGATAATCACATAATTTATTGTTCAGAGTATTCAAGCATAAAGAATGCTAAATTGCAACTTAAATGGATAAAAACAGGCCCTCCCTCTAATTCAAGATTCCTTTAAAATAGTAATTTGAAGCAGTTTTTCAAAGCTGTATTGTTGTGCCCTCTAGAAAGACAGGAAGACAGGTAATAAAAGACAAGGGGAACTCCTTGACTTGAACCTCAGAAGACTGTCACTTAAAAGCTTTTGTTTTCATGAGCTGTGTGGAATGAAAAAGCATTTCAGAATGCGAATGATGCCCCATAAAGTTATTTGAGGTTGTTCTCTTGACTTGAGGTTGTTCTCTTGACTGTCACGGGAAGTATAAGCACAGAGACACAGAATATCATTTTAGTCCCTAAGAAAATATTTAATTCCCCTTTTTATTGAATATTAGAATTGCATGCACTGATTCAGATTACTTAATTAAACTCCCCCAAGGCAGGTTTTCAATTGGTTACACCTAACTTACCTGATACTGAAAGAGAAATTTACCAGTAAAATTGAGTCTAAGTGTGTAAGTTACAGCAAATTCACGAGAGTAGCAGACTCCATTCTGAACATTAATGTCAGTTTAGGAACCTAAATTAAGGTTTTAAGGAACCTAAATTAAGGGTTTTTTTTAATTTTTCTGCACTGTATTTTTGAAAGAGGTGGCTATTGTATGCATAGCAGAAAGTTTACATTACCTAGGGTGATAAACCCTTTGCATGTCTGAAATAGGCTGAACATTCCCAGAAATTCTGCAGTAAGTACAAATGGGCAGTAAACATAGAGACTCTTTTTTTCTCTTCAAAATTTTAAAAATATTCTTTTTAAAAAGAGTTAATATGTGTGCTTCCTTTCGTCTTTAAGTTACCAAGATAAATTGTGTGAAATGGAACTGAGTCTCTTTTTTGCCGGTTATTCCTCACATGATGATGTGTTTTATGAAAGACAATTCCTCTGAACGGATATAGATTGATGTATTTCTATTCCTAGACATGCTGACATGTGAGAAGTAATCTGGGATATTACTCTTAAAGAATTAGAGAACAAAGTGTGATTCAGAAGCATGTAATGTAATTCTACAATTAATAAACATGCAAATTGAGTTGTTCTGCCTATTTACTGTGCATGCCCCTGTATTATCAAAGAATGTTAATGAGTTTTTTTATATATTCCCAAATACAGGTCTTCCAAGCAAAACAGTAGACATAGAAAATGGCAGTCTACATCTTGCCCTCAAACTTACAGAAATGGTACTCATAACATCTAATAATGCCAATTAAGAACAAAAAAGAATCATACAATCCCAAAAAAGATATTTCATATAGAAGTAAAAAAGTAAAAAGTCCTAGCAAAATAACAATAATAGGAGTAGTAAAAATAGGCAAAATATATTGTGAAAACTCAGCAATGCAAACAGCACCATTTTACAGAGTGCTATTATACACCCTTTTATAAGAGGTGATAACACCAAGTTCATAAAATCAGTCATAAATATAGAAAATTCTAATTCAGTCTGCCTTATCCAAGTTACACAAATTCCTTTCTTAAATAAGACTACTTCTGTTTAAAAAAACAAACCAACAAACATACAAACAAAAAAGACTCAATAATGACTGAGGAGACTGAGGATCCACCCAGACCATTACTTTGCTTTTTCTACACTAGACAGAATCCTGCTTACACAGATAAGGAAAAACAATCAATGCACTACATCTAAACTTGGGTAGACAGAAGATCCTTTTGAAGGCTTGTGGAGTTACTGAGCTTTTCCTTGATCGAATAAGAAAATGAGGCACTTATTTTAGGATCATTTCCATCTGGAAGTGGTGCCAGTAGGATAACTAACCCAGAAAAAGTGGATTCCTTCTTTGATAACTTTTTGGGTTGGATAGTCTTTTTCATACATTGTTCCTTAAAACAAACTTCTTCATCTTGCAAACACAGGTTAATTTTTTTGCAGAGGCACCACCAACAGCTGTATTGAAGAACATTCAAAATGTGTATTTAAAAATCTGACCCTATCTCACTAGTCTGAAATATTTTTTTCTTAAAATAAGCTTAAATCAATCAAAATCATCTCAAAAAAATCAAAATTATTTAAAAACAAAGGAATCCCAGATGTAATCAAGATCAAATGTTGGCGAACTAAGAGGAAAAGTGAGTTCAGGCTGAAAATTTTACCTTTGTCAAGCCTCTATCATTTAATCCAGACCTTCTGCTCTTTCTTGGTTTTGCTGCCCTTAGTTTTGCGGAGTGGGTTTCAAATGTACTGAACCTTTTTTCCCTACCTGTATCTTAAAATATGAAATATGTCCAGGAATATTCTGAGCAAAAAGACCAGATGACATAAACCAACCTATATTTATGTCCTACCATTTCCAAAGTGGAAGTGGCAAACCTGACTTGTAAGCATGTTTTCCTGAAACCATCAAGTGCTTAACTATGCCTGAATTTTGTCCTAGAGTGTTAGTTGGCCTAAGCCAACTGGACCACAGTCCAGTTTAATAGACCTTTGGGTGCCAGGGGCTGGTAAAGCCCCTGAATGCTCTTCAGTTTATTTGATGATCACAAGCAAGACTTCATCCAGTAGGCTGAGGGCACTTGTTCTCTCTTAGTGAATAGCCACAACAATTTCAGCATACTTATACACAGTCACTCAATTCTTGCTAAGGTAGTTTAAGATTTTGGAGTTTCTCCATGTGATCGTTCCTTTTGTAAAAGACTTCAATATGATCCTGAGCACAAAGGATGAATTTTTGTGTCTCCTTTGCAGAACTACTCAGTTCAATTAAGTTTCAAGTGACAACAGTTTGGTTTGGGATTATAGTTTTCTGACTAAATGTTTACCATTAGTTTTTCTTGTTATCATCTAATAGAGGTATGTGTATGCAGTTATTTGCAGACTTGAGTTAAAATATGCAAATTACAAGCCCTAGATTACGTGATTATTCACTCTCAATTATAACACAAGCCAACATCAGATATTTGTTCTACCTAAATAATGACACATTCCAACACACTCACTGAACTGCATTCAAAGAGCCCAACTTTTCTGCAATGCTTCTGTCCTAGCAGGATGGGTTAACAAACAAATAGGATTTTGTAATGTGTAATTATCCTATATAACATAAAACTTGCAACATATAAGTAGTACACACTACTTACAGAAGTAACAAAAAGCATAAAAAGAACATCACCTACTCCAACATCTAAAACAACCTATAGTTTATTTAATACTAAGAATTGCATTTCTCTTGCCCAGTGTGCCAACAGCTTCAACTATTTGGCCTGGCTGGAATAAGCAACAAAACATACAATGTTTAATTGTGTACGAATCTAGTGAGGAAGACTTTAAACTGGGATTGTTGCAGGGAGGGATCCACAACCCATTCCATGCAATGGTCAGTTATACCAATAGATACCCTGGGTCTGGACATAAACCACAGGCCAGGTGGAGGATGGGAAGATGAGGCCCTTTCTTAAAGATAAGAGAAGTTTCAACTTCACAAGCCCTGGTCCTCATGGGAGATTTCAACCACCCAGATATCTGTTGGAGGGACAACACAACATGGCACCAGCAATCTAGAAGATTCCTGGAGGGTGTTGAGCATAACTTACTCATTCAAATGAGAGAGGAACCTACAAGAAAAAGTGCTGTCCTGGACCTTGTCCTCACCAACAAGGAGGGGCTGGTGAGTGCAGTAAAGCACAAGGTCAGTCTCGGCTGTAGTGATCATGAAATGTTGGAATTTATCATTGTAAGCCTAACTAAGAGGNGTAAGCCTAACTAAGAGGATGCATGGTAAGCTTGTAATCCTGTACTTCAAGAGAGCTGACCTCACTCTCCTCAGGGATCTGCTTGGTAGGTGTAATGGTTTAGGGATGGTTTGGGTTGGTGATATGGAGAAGGCTGAGGTCTTAATGACTGTCTCAGTCTTCAGCAGGAAAGGCTCTAGCCACTCCATGCAAGTCTCAATGGGCAAAGATAGACAGGGAGAAGGAGGAGCCAACCACTTTCAGTGAAGA